>KZ505725.1:0-44973 GCA_002844005.1 Limosa lapponica baueri
AAATGATGAAGTTGTTGCACAGCTAACGGAGTTTTCAGAGTACTTTTGAAAGAGTTTAATATTTCATACTGTATCCTTTCAGTAGTAGGGTATAGCTTGTAATCTTGAATTGGTTAGAGGAGCAGGTTATGACATTTAAACATGGCAGCTGAGAGCTACGTATGATTACTATTTATCTACTTATTTTTCTTGGGGAGAAACTTGAGCCAAGCAGTTTCTTTCAACTCAGTGTGAAAGTAGTTCGTAATTTTGATATAGTTTGTGACTGATAGTAGGATACTTAAATTGTGAGGCATTATTGAAAGATTGAAGAGGTTTGTCTTCCATAATTCTAAGATTTTAGTTTATGATCTGATTCCTGACATGTATGTAGGCTTTGTGGAACAGTAAACCGGCAAGGATTCCAGACCAGAAACAAGAGGAGGATAACAGCAGCAAGAAAACTGGATTATTCAGGAATAGTTTTGTCCTTGGCTTTTTTTTCAGTATAATGGTGTCTGTAATATTAAGTATTCGAAAAAGCTACACTCTGTATTTCAAGGCGAGTCTTAGCAAACACTTTGTTGATTAGAAATGTATATGTAAATGCTAAAACCATAGGTGTTATACTGAATATTGTACTGCCAGATTCAGATTGAAGTATAACAGATAAATAGATTCACAAACCAACATTTTTCACTAAGTATGGGGTTTTTTTGACAGGACCTGTGAATATGTCAGAATAGTGGGCAATAGAAGGGCAAAGATGTTGTTTTACTCCACATTAAATACAAAACATTAGTTGATGAAAACAAACATTTCTATCTTGAAATTTTTCAGGTTTTCAGTCATGGAAATGATGTGCTTACATCAGTAATCATACCAATAAAATTTGTCCAATTTGAGCTCCCCTGAATAGTATCTGTATGTGGCATATATTTCTGTAATGATGTTCCCATTAGAGAGAAACTTTTGAAAATGTTTTGCTAGTTGTAGAAGTCAGAAATCAAAAGTATAGGACCTGGCTTCTAGGAGCATTTGGGAATTGAAAAATCACTCTGAATTTACAGCTATTAGTATAACCTAGGCTAGTGCATTAATAAAAAATTAGTGGAGCCTCTACCCCATTACTCTTTTTCTGAGGGTGGTCACACAGTACTTCAGAAAGAGATCTTCTGCAGAAAAAAACCACCAGTAAGCTTGCTCTTCTGTATACTTACATGGATGAAGAGAGCACATACTTAATTTAAAAACAAAACTAAAAATTGGAATTCTGGTGTAATTTTAGCTCTGCAGTGTGTGTCAAATTATTGAAATAGTCTTCTGTGTATTATGAGCAGGAACTTAGTAGAATCACACTTTGTAGGGTCTTTCTTTGATAACTGTAAATAGATGAGAATGTGGGGTTTTTGAGAATTTTTCTGACAATTAGCTGGAAGCAACCAAATTCATCATTTCGCTTTTGTCGTGATTTCTGCAAGGACTTCACCACCCTTTTATAAATGGCAACATTGTTGGTAATAAATTAGAAGTAATAAATATGGTTATGTCATAACTAATTCAATGATAGGCGCTTGATGGCAAAATCAGTGACAACTAATGCAGTGTCTGTGTTGCCTAATTTGCTATGTAGATGTTGAGGTCATAATTGACATGAGTTAAACATAAAACTGCTTTGCCTCAAATATTTCTATGGACTTTCCAAACCCAGAGAATACAGTAAGAAATTTTGTGGCAAAATGATTTTTGACATTCAGGGAGGGTGTTTTGAACAAGAGCTGTGTTTGTGCTTACTCCTAGGAAGTTAGTACCACTTTCTTCCCAAAACAGTTGCCAGTACAGTGTCAGCCCAATGTTTTGCAATTGGCTTTTATCACCTGTAAAGGGTACAGATTTTCTGGTTTTTAATTTGTTTATTTTGGGAGTTGTTTGTTTGGTTTTAGGTCATCTCACTTGTTCCTTTGTGAAGTGCTGTGATTAGACCTAGATAAGGTTTAAATAGACAAGACAGGCATAATATCTGTTTTATGTTCTGACAGCATGCTTGCAGGACCAGTCTGAGTCTGAAGCCACTCTTCTCTGGTTTAATTACAGTAAGACAACACCAAATAAACATATACACAGTCTTTGGCAGTGAGGAGAACTTGTCTGTCTGTTTAGAGGAATGCTATCAGATTCTTGAGGCTTCTCAGCACTTTAAGTATCTCACTTCTTAAGATTTTGCATATTCAAGCTTAATCACCATGACAGTCTCAACTGCAATCCAAATGGGATCATTGCCACTTGTATTCCAATTTGCTTTCCAGAGGCATCACCTGTCAGAAGTCATCTTTGTATGGTGATAATGTTATATTAAGATAGGGTATGGTCAGCCATTTTATCAGTGGTTAAGGGGAAAAGACTATATTACCATACTTGCATAAGCAATTGGCACTAATTTTTTTTTTAACAGCTGGACAGTATCTTCCTTGAGGGCTTCACTTTTTAGAGTTCTGTATTTGCAGGTGATGAGTAGTGAAGCAGATCATCTGCTCTGAGGGGCTCTTTGGGATAGTGTGTCTGTAGTACCTTCAGAGAAGTCTGAATGGTGGATGAGAAAGTAGCCTGAACTCGTACAGAGTGGGTATGTCTCCCTTGAGCCCTGTTTTATTTCCTGCAGTTCTGTTGTGATGCTGTAGGTAATTGTTCTAAAATTGCTGGAACTGAATCCTTAAGCACTGAAACGGTTCCTAGTTTTTAAGCAAAAATGTTAGGCTTTGACTGCTCTGTCATTAATGGGCTGTTAACAAGCATTTCTCCAACTGGTTCCATAAGAAAAACTGCAAAATTATCACACACTCTGCTGCCCAACCTGTAGAAATTAATTTACTTCACCAGCAGAGTTAAAATTCACAATTTCATGTCTGTCTGTTATTAAAAGGTTAAGGAGGGTAATTTTCCTGACGTTGCATTTCCAATGCTGTTTAATATGTCTTTTAAAGTTAATGCCGTACCATTCATTTTGATATATGCTTATTGTTACTTGAAAGTCAGGCAGGCTCTTTTACCATTGTATTTTCATATTAAACGACTGAATTAAGGATTCCCTTAAGGGTTCTGGTTGATTTATAGATCATATACAGACTGCTTAGTATGAAAATTGTCAGGAGGTGCCATTAACAGAAATAAAATCTGTTGCATTCACTGCATTTCAGAAATGCATTAAAAATGAGAAATGGTGCCTGTTTTCTCCTTCTGGATTTAGTATTATTTTACACAATCTTGTTTCTGAAATGAGATCATAGATACCAGTTATATATGTGATCTTATTTAATATTAAAAAATGAATTAAACATTAAATCAATCCCATTGTGGTATGATTTGTGACCTTTGTTCAATTATAGATCAGTGGATTAATAAGTATGAATAAAGTTATGTAATGGAGTACAGTTCTTTTTAAATCTTGTTATGTATTTAAACAAGAAACAAACCTTCCTTAGAGGTGTTTACAGCAATATTTCTAATTAGCATTAAGTGCTTTGACTTCCACAGATGTTCTTTGCTTTATGTTTACTTGTTACCTACTGGGCTTCAATTTTTCAGGTCTTTGTTTTACCTAGAGTTACACTGTTAGGGAGCTTACATTTATTTCTCTCTGTCAATGTTTTATTCATTATTTATAAATATGTGTTTCTAATGCCTGTGGGTTATCAAAATCTTCAGTAAAAATAAGAAATTTTCTGTGCCATGAGGTAGTACAGGGCTATAAGAATGAAACAAAGCAGCACATGTTCTTTCTTCATGTTCGCCTCTGTGTTTGACTTAGTTTACACTTCTGTCATCTATGTTAGAAGATTATTATTTTTTTTTAGTGATATCCTAATTTTCACAAAGCAACATTTCTTCTACACAACAATTTTTCTTCTGTAAAGGACGCAAAATTTGAAGTAGCTTGATCTAAAAAGCAAGCTAAGACTACAAAGTAAGAGTTGAGAAATTCTCAGCAAAAGATTAGTATTCACTTGTGCTGATTTCCATTTCTGAGTTTTCAGTGTGTTACTGTTCTCAGTTTCTGATCACGTAGAATGTGTGCAGTCACTGCCAGCTTCACGTTGTAGGCTGGAGACTGTACAGTAAAGGGGGCAGATGTTTGTAGATACTAGAGGAGGAGCTGAGGCATAGAATTCACCATTCTAAAAGACCAGGGGTTTTAGTTTTCTTAGCTTTATTTTGCTTTCCCTTAAGAAATTCTGTCACAAATATAATGTGGCACTAATTTTAAAGGGAAGATTATATAAGCTGTTCCTTTAAAGAACAAGGGGGGGGGGGAAAGTCTGTACTTGACCATTAGGAATATATTCAGATCTTACAGTGAAAATGTCTGTAAGTTACAGTGGTTTTTCTTTTGCCTATCCTTACATGCAGTTTTACTCACTGAGCAGCTTACTATGTCTCCTGTAGATTAAATGATACTTCATTCTTTGCAGAGAGAAAATTTGTTTTAAAACAAAATATCAATGTGAAATGCCCTTGAAATGGATGGATGCTTTTTAACACTAGTATTTGTCAGCACCTGTAAGAGTCATCCTTTCACTAATGAACAAGGAGAGCATGTAGTCCTGCAAATAAGATATAGTCATGTCTTCTACAAGTTTTATGGGGGGAATTTTCTGATTGTTGAGCAGATTGAAAAAGTTTGTTAATGCCTATTCTATTGTCATTGCTTTATTGTTTTGGAAACTCTGTACTTCACTGCTTGACTTGTGAATTAAGTTTCTTATACCACATCTGTGAAGATAACCAAATTAGTTTTTCTCCTGCTAGAGAAAGTAGTAATCCTTAGTAGTATGTTTTATTCCAGAAGAAAGTGTGGAGTATAAGGCAACATCCAGCATCCCACAAGCTAACAAATCCCTAAAATGAAAATCTGTATTTTAAAATGAAGAGCCAAGTACTAGTACTAATTTTAAACTTGATATTCTTTGAAAGGCAGTCTATGTAATGGTATTACTTTAAATGCTTATTGGTTTTGAGATGTTTTAATGAAAGCTGCATTACATAAATTTGTTAGCAGTTTGATCACTTCTTTTTATTATGGTCTTTAATTTTTGGTGTTTTTTTGTTTGCTTGTTTGTTTTTCCTGGCTTTTCATTCTGGTAAAAATTAGAAACGTTATCAATGTAGCAAAACTGTGGGAACCATACACATTCTCAGTATAATGTGCTGTGCTTAAGTTAAAGAAAAAATGTCAAGCATCTTTTAGATCAGAAATTTTTGAACAGTACTAATATCAGAGGAATGAAGAAACCCTTATCCCAAAAATACCCAGCAGAAAGGAGCAAGCAAGAAGTTAATAATTTATGATGATTGTTATGAAATGGAAAGAATTAATTCTTCATAATTTTAGTAGATTTAATAGAACTTTTTCAAAGTCTGATGCAAAATCTGAAACTGCATATGTAATTACTTTTTTAAAAAATTACTAAAACAGTGAGAATATGAAATCCTTTATAAAATATTTAAGGCAACTAGGTTTGATTTTTAGAATTTGTGAATACACTTTTAAAGGTATTAACTTTTTCAGCTTTTTTTGTCAAAAAAATGAAACTCAGAGTTCAGAATAACTTTATTTTCCTTTGAAGATCTTCTAGTTGATATGTTGGGGGTTCTTGCCAGCTACAGCATCACTGTCAAAGAGTTGAAGCTTTTGTTCAGCATGCTTCGAGGCGAAAATGGAATCTGGGTAAGCTGTGATCAGATAAAGCATTGTCATTCCCTTAGAGCCTGAAGTTAACATAAATTGTCTCCTGGGACATATAAACTTGATTTTTATTTTTTTTATGTTGATTTATGAAGTATTTTTGCTAACTATTTTAGAGTTAATTTGCTGTGTTGTTTGAAAACAGTCCAGTTTCCATTGTAGCCTGGAGAGTACGAAAATAGTTGTATTGACTTTTGTGCAATTTTCTTGTTTTCACAGCCAAGACATGCGGTTAAACTGTTATCAGTTCTTAATCAGATGCCACAGAGACATGGGCCTGATACCTTTTTCAACTTCCCAGGCTGTAGTGCTGCAGTAAGTTTTCAACCAAAATACTACAACTTGAGGAACAAATAAATTACTCCTCATTTGCATTTCCTATCATTTGTTTTTGGAAATTCTTGAGAAGGAAATGAGAGGGGAAGTACATGCTTGAGTATCATAGACCTTGCCTTCCATAGATTTGCCAAGGTAGTTGTAGTGCTGAGAAGTTGCACTTATGAGGTTGGAATGTAAAATAGTTGATTCTTGTCTGGGGAAATGATCATAAAAGTGAAAACTGAAGATTCCAGAGAACAGTATTATTTTATTTGAATAATGTGGTTGATATTATATAAATAAGAGGCTTGAGGAAAATATAGGTATGAGCTTGGGCACGTCATCACAATTTAAAGTGACAGGTTAATCACAAATTTTATTATCTTTGTTTTTTTGTCGGAACTCCATCAGCTGTTTCCTTTCCCTCAAGGCAGTGACTTAAATTTAGTCTTTTGGATTTACTTTTTGAAATAACTTACAATGATGAAATTGTATTTTTTTCTAAACCCTCTCAAGTGGATATTCTCTGTTCTGTTCACTGCATGCACATTCAGAAAAAAATACAAATAAATTCAAATATTGTATACAGATTTACAAATCAAGTTATTACAACAGTAAATGCAAATGCTTAAAAATGAGAAATCCAGATTTGAGGTTCAGTTCCATTTTGGTGTGGAATAGCATATGGAATCTTTTAAGGGGAAATAATCCTAGGATCTCTGTCTTTTCATGCCAGTGCATAAAGGGTGGTAGGAGCTTTGCTTGAGCTATTCTACTTGTATTTCCTCAATAGCACTGACAGGTGGTTTTTTTTTTTTTTCAAACATAAACCACCACCTCCTCTTCTTTGTGAATACAGCTGTTGGTGTGGTAGATTGCCATCAGGGAAATAAACTGGGTGAAAATCACTGTTTTTCACATGGGTTATTTTTGGCTAGATCACTTCCCTGATCTTGTTTGATATTCAGCTGCACAAAACAGATGTGTCAGCAAAACACCTGGGGCATGTTGTGTAAGGAATTAATTACTGAGTTTTGAAAAAGAGAATTTTATTTGCTACTGCTAAATTAAAACCACTGTTAACCTCTCCTAAAAGTACATGCAGCAGTAAGACAGCTGTTGCACAACAGGAATGCCTACAATGACACGTACTGCTTTGACATTTGTGGGCTTTGGAGGCAAACGCTGATGAAATGTCTCTCTTAAATTTAATTTTGTATTAGAGCTTCAAAAAAATTTTTGCAGGGGAAGAATTTCAGATATTCCTCCCTGTCCAAAGATATGCATCAATTGTTGGAAATTATATTTAAAATTAAGTTCTCAGTACTGACAGTTTTACTGGGACATAAAGTTTCTTAATTGAAATGAACAATTGAATGAAAAAAAAGAAAAGAAGTCTCTGAGGAGACCTTATAGTGGCCTTCCAGTACTTAAAGGGGGCCCTACAGAAAAGGCGAAGAGGGATTCTGTCGGGGAATATAGTGATAGCACGAAGGGTAATGATTTTAAACTAAAAGAGGGGAGATTTAGACTAGATATTAGGAAGAAATTCTTTACTATGGGGGTTGTGAGACATTGGAACAGGTTGCCCAGGGAAGTTGTGGATGCCCCATCCCTGGAAGTGTTCAAGGCCAGGCTGGATGGGGCTTTGAGCAACCTGGTCTAGTGGGAGGTGTCCCTGCCCATGGTAGGGGGGTTGGAAATCGATGACCTTTAAGGTCCCTTCCAACTCTAACTGTTCTGTGATTCTATGATTTTGCTTTTCTGGGTTAGGATTAGGATCTTGTTTCACACAGCAGTCATCATTGACTGTATACCGGTAAATCAAGAAATATGAGTTTCAAATTTACATTTCTTGAGTAACGCATGGTGGATTACAGTATGAAATTCTGTAGAAAAGTCATCCGCTGAAATGGACCAAGGGTCATTACTTGCAAAATGGCCCAAACAATGCAGCACTTCATTAGAAGAAAGAGAATGGATAGGACCTATTTTACTAGCACTGAGTTCAGGTTTTCAGGTGTGGTGCACAGTCTCTCAGACAGAGACATCAGACAGCAAAACAGCATAATGTTTACCTGGCATGAAAAATGTCAGAATTGCCCTCTTTAAAGTTGGGTGCATGCTTCTTGTGTGACCAAGACTTCAGTGGTAGTATGAAAGAGCAAAGAGTCTGCTCATCTGTTGGTGAGACCTACTTCATTGTTGCAATGGAAGGGCTCTTCCCTGTACTGTGTTACATCTCTGCCAGTGTGTACAAGTAGCACATTAGTCACACCATTAGGAGGACACCCTGTGATGGTGGTAGTATTCCCGGATGTTGTTCCTGTTTGTCATCAAACAGCAATTTTCCTGTTTCAGGTGGGGAACTCCCTCTCAGGAGGCAGGAGATGTCCCAAAGGAGTTCCTTGAAATGTTTTTTACTAGGCAGCTGGTAGCAGGCTAGTAGCAGAATTGGTGTTACTTCTTTTGTCTAGTCAAATACTAGCATGAACTGAGCAAGTTGCTGTATCTAATTACAAAATTTACCATGAGCTCCCTATCCTTCTTAGTTACCTATTTCTCTGCTTCTAAAACTTTTTGAGAAATTGCCTTGCATATAAAAATAAGGAACAGTCATCCCCACTCCGGACCATTTTTCGACATACTTGAATACATTGGCACAGAATCTTAGTGTTGTTATTGTGACTCTATTGCCAAAATAATCATGTCCATTCTCATTTTAAGCATTAGATGAGCTTGCTACAATTCTTTGTAATCTTCTGTATGAATCAGGACAGTACAAGATTTGAGCACTCCAGAAAAAGTATTTCCAATTGTGATTAAGTATCACACAGAATCACAGAAGGGTTGAGGTTGAAAGGGACCTATGGAGGTCATCTCAGCCAACCTCCCTGTGCTGAAGCAGGGCCACCTAGAGCAGGCTATGCAGGACCATGTTCAGGTGGCTTTTGGGCATCTCCAGTGGTGGAGATTCCACAGACTTTCCGGGCAAGCTGTGCCAGTGATCAGTCAGTATCAGTGATAGCTTTGATAAGAACACAGTACCATCAGTGCAAGGACTAATTAACTAGACTTTATTAAAGTGTACTGAAAACTTAAATTATCTTACTGAAACTGAAAAATATCAATTAAATACACTCAGAAATAACATGCTATAGTTATTTAGAAAATTATTTTTTTCTGCTTGGCATTCATATTCAGCTTATTGCAAGAAGTAGTATTAAAGGCTATTATTCCTTAACTATTTTTGTGTAAGATATTCTATATTTTCCCCTGATGGAGGGATAAATAACTTATTGTAACGAGTGCATACTACAATAATCTAAATCATTACAAACATTTAATTTCGTAAAATTTTTTAATTACTTCATTTTGTGTATAGTTATCCTACTGAGGGGAAAATTTGTTTTATCTTTTAGTGGTATCATACAAAAACTTATTTAGTAAGTGAACTCTGAAGTTAAACTTGTCAGATTTCCTCCCTAAAGTGTGCCTATCTTCAAAGTTAAATCAGGTATTCAGGTTCTAGCCCAGGGATAAAGAGTTCTCTGAAGCCTCTTCATCAGTGTCAGCCCAGAAGAATAAAATATTGAAAAAATCAAATTTATTCCCAGGCCATACCTTAATATTAATTTATTTAACTGAGAATGGGGTGAAGATTTTCAGTCTCCTACCCCTTACTGTTCACAGGAAAAAAAACAAACTTTTATACTGTAGTTTTAACAGTGAATTTCTATTGTACTGTCTACTGAGGTTAAATTGATCTTAATTTTTAAGTCTATTATAAGGTGAATACTTAATGAAACCTGAATTTATAGTTTAATTCCTGAAGATATAATTTTTCCTCTTTTTTCTCTTAATATTACCCATTCACAAATTTAATTTCATGTCCTCTATTGGTAGAATTTATGTAGTTAAAAATTAAAGTAGTTTAAAATAGATGGAAAACTAATGCATTTACTCAAAAGCACTATCACTATTTGAAGGGGTTTTAATATTCTTCTTTAATATTTGAAAGTTACATCAGATCTGCTGATCTAGAATGAGAGGATTTTAAGGATTTTAGAAAGGCATTTCTTTTACAATACTTCTCAAAAAAAATTGATTTTTTGACTGTTTTCTTTTCTTTTTTTTTTTTTTTAATTTCCTCCCTCCCAGGCAATTGCATTGCCCCCTATTGCTAAGTGGCCTTATCAAAATGGGTTTACTCTTAACACCTGGTTTCGTATGGATCCGCTAAACAATATCAATGTAGATAAGGATAAACCCTATCTCTACTGGTAAGTAACTTACAATGCTGCAATTATGTGGTTTTTTGGCTTCCTTATAACCGTTAATCTTTTTCATTGATTTTAGTTTCTGACATGCTTTTTTTTCCCAAAAAATACCTGCAGATTTTACTGGCTGCTTACTGTATACAAACTCTTAAAAAGCCATCTGTCCTTTTTGCTTTGCAACTTATAAATCCATAGATGCAAGACATCGTGCCTTGTAGATAAACCATAAAATCTGATGTGGTTTCTTTAGCAATTTTAAAATATATTATTTCTTAGAGCTGTAAACTGAGAATGTTGTCATGTTTTCTCTTTGGTGTTTAAGATTGTCAGTTGACGTCACTAGTACGAAACAAATTCATTGTACTCAGAGCACACTGTTTGCACATTAGCTAGAGGTAATAGAAAGTAGGTTCATGAATATAAAAACGGCTTGTTGATCACCTGTTCCCAAAAAGGAAAGCTTTATTCCCTAATAGGTTAATTGCAGGAGAGACCATTTTAGTTTACTTAGGTTTGCTATTTTGATAAAAATAGAAATAGTTACATCCTTAATAAAGCCTTCAGATACTTCAGATAGAAATGTTTATTCTATTGCCAAATCATGAGAAAAAGTTTTTTCACTTCAGAAATTAATTGTACGTCTGCTCAAGTATAGTTGTCTTAACTGAAGGAAAAAGCAATGATAAAAATAAGGAATACTAATTTTCTTATTTAAGAAAACTGAATATGCCAACCTGAGATGGAAATTAGAAACAGTGCAAATACTTGACATTCTTATATAGTGGCTTAAACCAACCTGTAAGTAATAATTAAAAACAGGAAAAATATTCAAACTAAATCATTCATCTAAACTTCTTTACGCAGATTTTAGACTTTGCCACATGAAAGTAAGAATCACACACAACTACCACTAAGAGGAAGATACCAAAGCAAAGATTTGTTTTCTTTCAGTGTGCTTTTTGGGCATGTAATACCTTTTTTTCTGGATGAAAAATGTGTCATATAAATTCACTCTTTCTTCGTAGTTTCTTCTTAAAAGTCATCTGTCTTTTAAATAATCTTTATTTTAAAAGCAATAACTTAATAGTAGCATGCACAACTTCAGAGAGGACTCTGATTTGAAGCAGAGGTGCTGAAAGCAACGTCAGATAGAACAGGTTCCTCAGGACTTCTCCAGTCAGGTTGTTGAATATCTTCACAAATTGAGACCTTGCAACCTCACCGGGAAACTTATACCAGTCTTTGACCACACTCATAATGAAAACGTTGGTCAATTTCAATTTGTGTCCATTGCGTCTTGTCCCTTCAGTGGATATCACTGAGAAGTCTCTGGCTCAGTCTTCTTTACTCCCCACCCATCATGTATATAAGAGAGATAGAGACTTATGGGTTAAAAAGAAACTAAACTGCTGTATTATTAATTAAATATTAAATTAATTAAATATTAATAATAAAAGATAATAATGTTAATAAGAAAATAATGAAATATATACAGAGGCAGTATCAAGCTCCCAGGGTGACAATCACATCACTGGCATGCACTGGGAAAGTCCCAGACTGGATTCAATGACGGACAGGAACTGGATTGTGAAACTGGATTCAGGAACACATGGATTGGGATCAAAGGCAGACAAACAGACAGAGTCATTCTTGGATGCCGGCCACTGAAGAAAGAGGCTGGTGCCTTTGATCCCTCAGCTTCTATACTGAGCATGATGCAGATGGGACAGAATACCCCGCTGGTCAGTTTTGGGTCACCTGGCCTGTCTGCTTCTCCCTGCAGATGCGACACTTCTACACTCTTCCACTTCCAGCCCTCCAACTTGGAACATAACAGTGTTAGCTGACTTTGGTTGTTCTAACAATAAGTATAAGCAAGATCCTCTCTGCGTACCATTCCTTGGTATTAACTATAAACATCACATATTATCTGCTAGAAGTAGACACTGTCTGAAAAATATGCTGTCAATTTCAAGAGGTGTGGTTAGTTAGAAGAGACGTAACTGAAAAGTAAAGCTACTGAGAAGAAAATTGGTTCTGTTTTACCTCAGACCAGCACAGCTGGCAGTGCTTTTCCTAATGCAGCCCAGCATCCTATTGGCTGTCTTTGCCATGAGGGCAAATTATGGCTCATGGTCAACTTACTGTCCACCCAGACGACTGAGGCCCTTTCTGCAAAGCTGATTTCCAGCTGGTCAGTTCCCAGCATATACTAGTGCTTGGGGCGGTTCCTCCTCAGAGGCAGGACTTCACACTTCCCTTTGTTGATCTTCATGAGATTCTTGTTGGCCTGTTTCTCCAACCTGATATGGGCCCTCTGAATGACTGCACACTAATCTGGTGTATCAACCACTCCTTTCAATTTTGTATCATCTGTAAGCTTGCTGAAGGTGCAGTCTGTTTCACCATTCAGGTTATTAATGAAGAAGCTGAACAGGCTTGGACCCAGTATTGATCCCTGAGGTACTCCACTAGTAACTGGCCTCCAACTGGACTCATGCCACTGATGACAATGCTTTTAGCCCAAGAGCTCAGTTAGTTTTCAGACAACCTCACCATCTGCTTATGTAGCTCATTCTTCATGATTTTGTCATTGAGGTTATCATGGTGTTGAAAGGTCTTGCTAGAAAGTCAGGATAAACATCTACAGCTTTCGTCTCCATCCTCCAAGCTGATCATCTCATCACAGAAGGCTATCAGTTTGATCACGGATGGTTTCCAATTTGCAAGTTCATGCTGACTGTTTCAAATCACCTTCTTAGGAATGATCCAGGCTTTAAGTGAGTGCAGAAAGAAGTGGCCAGAGGTCTTTCTCTTGGGAGAAAGCTGTTACATCAGCTTGACCATGATATGAAAACTAATGCTTAAAAATGGAGAAGGGGAGCGAAGAAATACTTTCACATTTGCTAGATGTGAGGGAAAACTGCTGTAATTAACTAAATGCTAGGTGCCTTTTCAAGAACTGTAAGCCAAATTGTTTTGTTTTTTCTAAAAAGCATTTTAATTATCTGAGGATGATGTTGGGCAGCTGCTAAGTGACAGTCTATTAATACTTGTGTATTGAAACAGTATTGTAGCTTTCTTACCAATTAAAAAATGAGTGTGAGAGTCATGGAAGAAAATTAGAATTCTTTGACATTGGCATGGATGATAAATAACAATAAGGAGAAAACTTTGTGGCAGGGAAGTCAGGTTCACGATTCAGAGTTCCATGGCACAAATTTTAGTATAAGCAAACCAACGTCAGATACCTAGCAGTGAATAATGGGTGCCGCGCTTACAGCATTATTAATTGTGTATTAGGAAGCAGTAATTGCAGAAGGATATTAAGGGTTATTGTAGGTAACGAACTAACCATAAACTGCTCTTTCATTGCTCTAGCTGAAAGAGCTTATGTGGTCTTCTCAAGGATAGTCTGAACAGAGAAGAGAGTAAAGGTGATGTGATTACTTCCTTAAATCTTGACAAAAGCATTACTGGAGTAACATTTACAGTTAAGAATTGCTACTTCTTTTAAGGCATCATGGAAAAAATTGATACTATTCAGAGAACACTCTGGAGTGAACTGTGCTCTGAAAAACACATTTTTATAATGAAACCTTCCAAGAAAAAAAAATTAAAAATGATGAAATTAAGGATGCTTTTGACTTTTGTTTTCAGAATTTATGCAAAATTTGATGTTGATGGATTTAATCTGAGATCCAGTGGGTAGACAGCAAAATAGGAAAATTCAAACTTTTAGACACATAATACCATGGTCACTTTAACTATTATAATAAGACACAATATAATAGTAAAAATCACAGTTTACTAAATCATTAGAAATGTTTCCTCAAAAATGAGGTGTAAATTCTTTGTCATGAAAACAGTGCAAATTTAGGAATTTAGGGCTAACCTTAAGCACATTCAACTGGGAAGACTCTACCCTCTAAATCTCTATCCTTGTTTCTGCTAAAAAAGGAGATGTGGTGTCATTACTTCTTTACTTAGGTAAAATAAATCCAGATATTAAGATTGGGGTTTTTTGTGGTTTGTGGGGGTTTTGTTGGGTTTTTTTGTTTGTTTGTCTTTTGGGGTTGATTTTTTTTTTGTGCTTTGGTGGTTTTTGCTTTGTGGTTTGTGTTTTTTGTTGGTTGTTTTTTTTTTTTTTGACATGCTTTCTTTGGAATTGTGTATTGGGCTCTGTGAAGGAGTTAGAGGGTGAACTGATGCCGGATTGTCGTAATTCTTGCTTTTTGTCCTTAAAATGTCCTAGTGCTTCCACAACTATTTAATGGAAGAATGGCTAAAACTTCTGAAAGAGCATTCTAAATTTTATTTTTACTGGTGTATAGACAAGAAATAAAAACATTAAAAAACCCCCAGAGCAAGCTGTCCAGCCTTTGCAGTCTTTCTCTAGAGCTAATAATAATAATAGATATAATGCAGAACAGTTGCAAAAGCACATAATGGAATTCCAAAGTTAGTAGAAAAGAAACGTGTTTTTTTTCTTTCTTTATGCAAGAATGAATTAATATCTTTTCAATCTCACTACTGTGATCATATGTTAAATTGCTCATAAAATCCGAAGCTAAAGAAACTGGAATCACTAAACAGTTTCACCAGTGGATGGAAGAATGCTTACCTGCTATTGAATTGTAATAACATCCAGTAACTGCTTTGAAAAACTGGCTGAAATGAAACATAACTGTATGGATTTTATGAACGATCTGTAGTAAAATTGTCTACCAGCTGCTATGGGAGGTAGTTAATGGCTCATAAAACCATATGGGTGTTGATAGTACTGTTCTTGTTGTCTCTCTGCATTTTGTCTTTGGATGTGGCAAGTTCTGCACGTTTAGGTAATTGGTAAGAGAATTTCTGTGCAGTACCCAAGAGACCAGTCCTAGCCTACTTTACCTTTAGCAAGAAATAAAATATGAAAATTAACATAATGCGTCTATTATAATGTTGAGGTAAAGAGAGAACATATTTGAGTTCTTGGTTTATCAACTACTGTTGTATTAGAATGCTAATTCATTAGGGAAAAAAGGAAAGTAAAAATTTGGCTAAGCTTCATGTTTAGAAAATCATTCATTCTGTTCCAAAATGAAGAGTCCTGAAATGAACTATTCTTTCATTATTTCATTGCTTTCTTGTCTTCATATGCTGAAGTTACACATTTAAGGACAATTCAGTACCTAAAATTTCAGGAACAGTCCCTGGTTTGACCATAATGGTGACAAAATCAGCCCATTAACTGGGGGCTTAGGAAAGAGAAAAATTTTAAAGGTGTAGACATTTCTTCAAGAGCCATTCTTTTTTACAGAGTATTCCCAGTGTATAACAAAATGCTTACTAGCTCCTGTTCAAAGTAGTAGGAAGCATTTTACACAGTTTTAACAGGTAAAAATGTGATGGTATTTAGAATGATTTGGTCTTGGTAATTAAAAAAAAACCCAAACATTTGACATCTCTAATCAAATAACGCTACACCATATGTCAGAACGTAGTCGATCTGTGTATTTTTTTTAATATCCTTCACAATAAGATTCTGTTAGCCAATACCATTTTAGCTTGTAGACGTGACTTTTGTTGCTGAGAAACAAATTTGGCATTGTGAGAGATGTAACTACCTGATCAAAAGTTCTTTGAATGGTATAAAATCCCAAGGAGGTAAATCAAAGTCTCAAACTATCCCACAACACATTCAGTTGTTCTTACTGTAAAAGCTGTGTTTCAAGGTTTTTAACCTTCCTGTTATTGTATAAAATCCGGTACTGTGGTCATGCAGGTTATTTGAGTATATAGGTAATGCAGGTTATATACGTATATGAGTAGCGTTCTCCCATAAGGCTATTTACCGTTCCTTTTGTTGTGGGGTATAGCTGCCTATGGGATCATTGTGGAAGCCAAATCATTGAAAAGATCCATGCTAAAAATAGTTTTCAAAAGACATAGGAGAATGGCAGTGTTATAAATTGTCTTCACTGTTGAGGTCAGTGGTGATAGACAGTATGTAATTTTTCTCTTCATTCTTACATTACATCTTAGGTTTATTTCGAGAGGATTTTTTAGCTTTGTTAACAGTGCCCTTTTTTTTGCAAGGAAGGTTGTGTGGAAGCCTGTACAAAGGGCTGTGGCATGGAATAATGCTCCTTTCCAGCACAGTAGCTTGAGGGAAGAGAGAATTCTGTGTAACATGTAGAGGCAGATCGAAGAATGAGGAAACCACAGCCTGAATTTGAGAAAAGAAAGCTTCTGAAGCACCTTAACAGGTTGCTAAAGGGAAAGAGCAAACCAAGCCATGCCTCAAGACCAAGAGAACGACCTTGATGACCAGAAATCATAAAGCATAGTATTCTGCAACTCATAAGATGACTGAAATCAAGGCTGGAAGTAAGTCCAGCCTTCCTGTAAGGCCTCTGTGCAAGGTCCCATTGAGGTGAAGAGTCATCTATAGATGTTATTGCTCCTGTTCTGTTTGGCCTGGTCACTCTGTTTTTCACATTTAATAGAAGTATTCTGATTAATTATAACAAAAGTGGCTTTCTAGATTTTCAGAATTTGAATGTCTCTTTTTGACCTGATTTAAAAATTCCCTCATAGGAGAACATCTAAGCTCTGACCACCTCAGGGTCTAGTCACAACACCTGTCTTGTAAGGTGTTTCTTTTTTTCAGAAGGTCATGGTTTATCAGTTATATTTTTGACAGTGAGGAGAGAGGAAAGTCTGATTCTCTCCTGCATTAATGTACACGTACAGATTTAACTAAGTTTCAGAAGATGGAATTAGGTCTATAACTATGCAATTTTTCTGCACATTAAAATTGAGATTGTATTTATATAGTAGGGTACATGAAAGATGTAGAATCTCAGCAGCTAGTAAGTAAGATGAAATCTCAACTTAGTATTTGCATTTTAAGAGTGCTTTTCACCTCTTAATCTTCCTATGAAAAACCTAGTAAAAGTGTGTGATGAAAATGTTACAACAATGAAACCATTTAAAACTGTAAAAGTATGAAATTATTTTATGTCACCTACAGTAAGGAAATCATAAAGTATTAATTACTGGGCTACAGGAGTATATACAAATATTCAAAATTAGTCATGTCTTTTTTTCTTATACTTGAAAAGTTTCATTTCAGAATTTGTGGTTGAAGTCCACCACTTAGACCTTGTATTTCAGCCATTGGTTATTTTTATAACCTGGTTGATAACGAGTTTAAAAAGAACATAGACTAAAAGCTGTGTAAAGTGTGCTCCGTATTGATGATGGCAGGCTTTTCTTTGTTGTACTTAGCTTTTCAGAAGGGAATAAGTGACATAGCTGTAGATATGGACTTTTTAAAAATGCTCTGTGTAATGTAATTCATTAATTTCCCCCATCTGCCTTTGCAAAACATAGTTTAAGAAGTCCAGAATTTCTCTTTACAATTCCTTTGCTTTCAAATATAAGTAGAGAAATGTATGAGCTTTCTGCATTATCTGTGCAGATACTATGTTAAGCTGGAAGCCCTTACTAAACTTATTTTGTTAAAATTGCAGTCCTTTATCAATTTGACAAATGAAAATAAATCCACAACTCAGATGGTTAAAGCTTCATAAATCATTAGCCTAACTAAATCATAAGTCTTGAAAACAAGCTAATTCTTGTGCATAGTAATTACCTTGAATCCAAATTGGTTTGTCATACTGGCTGCATTGTTCTCCCAACCCCATAAAATTGCAAGGCATCTTGCATTTGTTCAGTGATTGATTTTTCTTTACAACTAAAATCAGATCTGTTATTTTAAATGATGATGAATTATGAAACTGAGGGACAAACCTGACAGATAAAATATTTACCATTTTGGATGTTGGGATGTTTGTAAAGAAAAAAAAAAACTGACTTCTATAATGTAGCCTGGAATCAAGTTAGTGGTGAAGGTTAGTAGCTCTCCCCAAATAAATGCTGGGGAAAAAAAGACATAAAGGAAATTAAGTTCACTGTTCTGGATAATAATTTCTTTCCTTTGTCATGGCAATTCATAGTAGTATTTGGACCTTGTTTTATTATAAAATAAATCCCCTTTTTCCATTTTCATTAATAATTCTTTCTTTTCAGTTTCCGCACTAGCAAAGGTGTTGGGTATTCTGCTCATTTTGTTGGCAACTGCTTAATAGTTACATCATTGAAGTCAAAAGGCAAAGGTTTCCAGCACTGTGTGAAGTATGACTTTCAGCCACGCAAGGTAAGCAAAGTGCTATTCACAATAAAGAATAACAATGAAAATGTGACAAAGTGCTTCTCGGAAGAAGTGCTAAAACCCCCTTAGTGCCACAGTGTTACAAATAGTCTATAATTTCTTATTTATAAATAACTTTTCTGATGCTCATGCAAAGTTTTATGTCAGTTACAGACTAGAATCAATTAAAGAAAAATGTAATAATTTATAAAATAACATTTCTGTAAAATCAACTTGTTTTTAAAAAAACTGCTTAGCTTCAGATAGAGAAGAATTTTCAGTATTGGTAAAATGATTGTATTTTCTTTTTAAAAGGTCATAATTTTATTTCTGAGCATTCTATACTTGGTAACTTTGGTGCCAATACCTGGAACAATTTTGCTGATAATGCTAGAGTTTCTTTATCTGTTAGTGGGAGATATAAGGCTCTGAATTTTCTTCTAGGTCAGTGGTGTTTTGGGATTTCTCATTTTTCATAGTAAATCTTGATTATTTCTCTAGATCATATTAGTGTTCATTTCTACTGTATGCCTAGCGGTCCTAGGAAAACAATGATTCTGCTGGCTTCAATATTTCAGTTAGTTGACTGAAGCATTGAGTTTTCTGTACAGTGAGCATTATGTGTTTGTCATTGGTAACAGCCTCATATATATTTTGCTCCTTTCTTTTTTTATGGCCTTAGAATTTGTATATTAAATTTCAGTGCTTGTTTTGTTTTGAGAAACCAGTATCTTAGGGAAGGAATGCCATTGTTCAGTCATCAGCTTTATTTTCTACTATTTGTCTTGGTATGTATTTTTGATTCAAATTCTCTGATTATAATTCTGTCATGTAACTTTGAGATTATTTGTGTTTTTTAAAATATAGTAATGTCTTTTTCTAGCATATTACTCAGGGATGTTTAAAGGCTTATAAACACATATCTGCTCAGTGTATTGAAATGAATCAATTCTGTTTTGCAAATTCTATTTAATTTTACAGCCAGAAAAGTGTTTTGATAACCGTTCAGTTTTCTCTTAAAGTAGCAAGTCTGATGCTACTGATAAATGCTCAACCTAGGAACAAATGGAATTGTCAACTTTTGGATTATGTTATTGATAAACAAGCTTTTGGGACCTGGCTGATCATTTCTTTACTTATTGATGAAGAAGCAGTCTTTCATATTTAAGCAAGATACTATCTTCATAATATTTATTATGAATGACTAGTTTCTTTGATGCCATCCCTGGAAAACTTTAGCTCATGCTATTCTACTTAAAATAGTTAATTCTGAAATACTAGTACATGTGTGTCTCATTATGTGAATATCAGTTTCAAATCATAATCTGCTGAATTATGTCCAAATATAACTTCCATGCCAGTTTTATATTTCTCCAAGATCATGCTTCACACACTTTGAGTCATATGTCAGATTTAGAAAGTATTTGAAATAAATATTCTAGGATATTTTTTGCAACGGGTTTCATGGGTTTCATATAATACTTTTTTTTTTTTAATAACTTGTGTATACGTGTATGTGGGAAGGTACATAATACATAATAGAGGAAATAAAATCAGTCAAATACAATTCCTGGCTCTAACAAGTCAAAACATACCCTTTTTAACATGTAGATTCACGTTCTTCATAGTTCCCCTGTGCAAGCATTGAATGTATAGCTATATATTCAAAAAATGTGTGCTCGTTTAAAAAACAGCTTACTGTTTAGGTGCTAACTTGAGAAGTGTGACTTCTGTCATCAGGTATACTATTTTCTAGCTGTTTGCTTCCAGACGTAGACATTTCAGCAATAGCTTTTGCTAGAAACATCATCCTCATTAATCTTCTGAATAATCTTTTTTTTTAAATTTTTGTTGACTCATAGTAAAATTATATATTCAAGCCACCTGGTCAAAAGCTTTGTGCAGGCAGATCCGAAAGATACTATATTCATGTGATGATCTTCCCACTGTTAACTATGTCATGTGACACCATTGACAGAATAATATGTAATCTTAATTTAAAACTTTAAGATGTGTTAAGTGGTAAATTTAGTTTTAATCAGTGTATTTTAACATTAGAACAGCAAGTATTTATAAAAATACATGGAGAAATTTTGTCATAATATCCCCAGATAGAAAATGTGAGTGTAGTATAATAGACTGACCTCTCAACAGAGCTAAATTAGTTTTGGTAGTGTTGAGTTTAATATGCCTATACTGCTTTTTGGGACTCCAAAGTGAAATTTTTGTTTATTAGTAGCTCCCAGTGATATTCACTCCCTTGACTTCCAGCCTCAGCATCAATCCTTGCATAAATATGAACGGGAAAGCACTATAGTGGAGAGCAAACAGCTTTTTTTTTTTTTTTTTTTTTTCTAATCCTGAGCACCTTTACTAATTGTAGTATAGACTGAAGTAAGTTCCCTATTTTGGAAATACATAGTGTGAGGTACCTCATCTCTCTGACTGTGCCATGGAGTCGCAATATAACTTACTCAGCAATGACTGATTAAGCTTGAAAGATTTCAGCAGTAAAAAAACTGACAGGCTGCTATCTGAAGTCTCTTTGAGTACTACCTAAGGAAGCTTTTGTTATAGCAGAGATGCATGGTCTTGATGCATTTTTGAACAAATGATATAGAGAAGGAGACTGTAGGATGAACTTAAAAGAAAATTGTATTACTGACTTAGAATTTTTTTTTTAAAGGGGGACTTTTTCAACTAAAGGTTGAAGAAAAAATGTGTATTAAATGATACAGCTTGGTTTGGTTTGTTGTGTAGTAGTAAAATCCTGAAATCCATGTTCTCAGATACAAAGCAGGAGAGAAATTAACAAAATACCTGTATAACATCAGCAAAGAACATTCACATAAATGAGACATAGATAATAGGAAATTATGATATACATATATGCTTGCTTCTACATATCTAAAAAATAAAAAAGAAACTGGAATGTCTATTTTAAATGATGTTATTGACATAATAGAAGTATTAGATTTGTTGACTTGACCATCAGTGGGCATTTCAAGTTGTACTTATTTTTACGGGTGACAGTGGGGTAGGTCTTGCCAATAGAGGGGTGATGCCCTGTGTTAAAGACTTAGCCTAATGAGATAAATAAGTTTGTAACAATAAATAACAGAATTTCTGTGCACTGAAAATCAGTAACTAAGTAGGTAAACCACACTATTTAGATAAAATTCTTATCCACATGATAAGGATGGTTAGAGCATCTGTGATGAGCTGAAGAAGATCAAAAATAAAGAAAAGAGGAGGAGCAGTTAAAAGAAGGAGATGTTTGATAGTGCTAGTGGAATTGCTTTAATGCAAAGATACAAAAAGCTGAGAGCAAGTATACCATTAGTCCAAAAAAATCCAATAGAAAGTTTGAAAGCTCCTCACAGTGTACTTGAGCACAGATTAATAGCAGAGTAGAGATCATTGTAAGTTAGAAGTTGTTCAGAAAGTGGAAGTTGTATCAAAATGAAGAATACTTAGAAAAGTATAAGTTATAGGAAATTATGTGTAAAATAATAAGACAATTCAGGTGAGGTTTGTTCCCAGTCCATAGGGGCAATTAGATGACTAAGCCTTAATAGGAGCCCTTGAAGAATGTAGTATCATAACAAAAAAGCTAAATGAATTAATTGCATCATTGTTTACTATAAGATGAGTCAATTGGGATGAGTCAGAGGAAGTGTCTCAAATTGAAATGTCAGTAGAAGAGGTATAGAAATCAATATAAGAGATAGTAATTAATTGCCAGGACGTTACAGTAAGCACCCCCAAGTTCCAAAGAAAAATTGAAGATGGAATTTGCCAAACTTTTAATTGTGGTGTATAATCTATATTGTCAAACAAATTGGTGATGGAAAATTATACAAATTTTAGAAAAAGGTTTTGCTGATATTTAGAATTGCATACTATCATGCCTGATTTCTTAACCATCAAAATGGGATAGAAGCTAGAAAAAGAGAAAGGAATCATTAGGAAACACATAGATAAACATATTGGGGACAAAACAATGTAATATTACACTAGAAGTCTTTTTCTCCACTTCTGTTGAATTACTTGAAGGCTGCGTACTGTGCATAAAAATGGGTTTGTGAACCAGTTGACACATGCTGTGTAGATTCCTCAAGAACTTTAGGCATTATACTCCTCTGAAAGCCCTGAAGTAATTATCCTATCATGTGATAGAAGAATTTCTATTTGTTAAAATACAGGAATGGAATGATATGAATCAAGTGAGCAAGCAGAAAATCTCAGAAGGACCTTTATCTTCCTGTCGATGAGAATGCGTTAAGGACTTAACTCAGTGGAGTTTGTCATCCTCTATTTTAGGAACTAGCTTTGAAAATCTATGTTATACATTTTATCTAGATTGATACAGTGACAAATATGACACAAAGAGCAAACCGTTTTTTAATACTTGAGTACTTCCCTGGCTGAAAAGAAATTACAGTTTAAAATGCAAATTTAGTTAATTCAAGTGCAGGAGGCAAAAGAAATTTTTTTTTTTGCTGGGATTGGCTGTGTGCATGCACATATTTGTGTACATGTGTGTTCAAGTAAAGAAAAGCTCAGTGTTTTTTTAGAGCTTGCCTTGTGGGTAAGAGAAACAGACATAGGTAGTGCTCTGACATTGCAGCAGTGCTAGAGATTCAAAAAAGTTGTGTGGAAGAACTTGAACTAAAAGAAGCTGCATGTGCATGAATGTTGGTTAACATGGGGAAGAAACAAGATTATAAAAAGTAGATTATATAATTTTCCTCAAGTTTGACATGGACACCAAAGCTCTCCCAAGATTGCATTGCCCATTTTAGTTCCTTACAGGCTCTGTGGACAGCGTTTCAACAACAGTAATGAATTGTGTATTTCCAAATGACTGAGTCATCTGTTAAGATTAAGCTACAGAGAAGGACAGTCTTACAAATTGGTATGTTGTCAGAAATGCTCTTAAAGCGCTGTGAAAGAAAAATCACAGATAGAAGATAAATGGATAAAACTTGTGGCTTATGGTTGTGAGCTGATTTCTGCTACAAAAATATCAGAACTGGAAATATGAGTAAATAGTTATAAAAGGTACAACTTTGAATAGTGGTTTTGCAAAGAACACCTGCTGTTGAGATGAAAGTATTTAAAATAATCATCACTTAGTGGAGATTATTGATAAATTAAGCTTTGAAGGAAAGAGGATAAGGGAACTTTTCTTCCAAGAAATTTATGTTAGGTGGCGTTGAAGCTTTGGAAAAGAAGTGTTGATGAAAGCAGGTCTCTAGTCATGTCGTTTGCACTTAGTTTCTGATTAGCATAGTCACCAGTTAAGCTTCTAGACTTTGGGTTATAAATATTTTCACAGAATCACTGAATTGTAGAGGTTGGAAGGGACATTCAGAGATCATCTAGTCTAACCCCCCTGCCAAAGCAGAATTCTGTTGACTTTATGATGGATGTTCCTTTCTGAAATAGAGTCTGCTGACAAAATGAGAAACAGCATTTGCTTATTGAGTTGTGGGTTTGTTTTTTGATATTTTTGGGGGGGGGGGGGGGGGGGGGGGATGTGCCCTACAAAAATATACTTGTTCATTGTTGCTTGGAAAAAAAAATTTGGACTGGTCACATGGGACTTCCAAAGCCAAAGCTGTAGCAGTACATCTTTAATCTAGTATTACCCAATAAATCTGTTTACTTGGGTAGGCAAGAAATGAGATACTCTTACGTACTGCTGTATGATTAGTTGGTTTTTTTCCCCACTTCTGTTAACTGTAGGTTTTGGGGGGGAATGACAATATATTTTTAAAGACCTGGAAACAGATGTGGAAAAATATGTGCATTCTAATATATATAGATATTATAGTTATGTAATTACTGCAACAATTGTTGTCAAAATATATTTTGTGGCATGCTTTCTTTATCTGTAATTCTGTGCTCTGTCTGATTTCAAAATCAACCTGTGAAAACTTTTTGCTTTTATGTTCTCTGATACGGAGAGGCAGATTTTTGTATTAGTAGGCTCTGTATCTACTTGCCCTAGCTCAGAGAGAGAGTAACCAAGTGACTTATTAAAATAATGCCCTGAGGGATAGAGAAGTTCTCTGCTTTGAAAAAAGAGACTTAGCTGAACATAATAATCAAAAGATAATAATTGAAAAAGATACTAAGAAAGGGAAGACTAGTAAAATGTAAATTGATATTCCAAATTATTTAAATATGAAATGGCGTTTTCAAGGTAGATAAGCTGACTTTTTTACAGAATCAATGGGATGTGTTGAGACAGTCTAGTTTCACCCCCTGTTCAAAGAACGGACACCTAGATGAGGTTGCTCTGGGTGTTGTTCAGTCAGGTTTTGAATATTTCCAAGCAAGGAGACTCCACAGTTTCTCTGAGCAACCTGTGCTAGTGTTTGACCGTCCTTACACTCTTTTTACAAATGTTTAAACAGAGTTTCCTGTATTTCAATTTGTGCCCATTGCCTCTTGTCCTGTCACTGGATACTGGTGAGAAGTCTCTGGCTCCGTCTTCTTTATCCGCTGCCCATTAAGTATTTATACTTATGGATAAGATCCCCCTGAGCCTTCTCTTCTCCCGGCTAAACAGATACATATCTCAGTCACATGTGTCAGAGGGTTCAACCACTTAATCATCTTTGTGGCCCTTTCTGGACTTTCTTCATTATGTCCATTTCCACCTGATTTGTATATATTTTGAAATAACACAGGCACCCATTAATGTTAAGTATGAATTTATTTGCGGATCTTAAAGATTAAATTTCTATTCCTAGTCTTAAATGAGTTTAAAGGTTTGGTTTTAAAGGAAACTTAAGGTTTTCTTCTTCAACTTACTCATCATGGACATAATGATTCCTGTTGAACAAATTATTTGAAAGAGCACCATAGTTGTATTTGGAAGCCTTTTATTGTGATGCTTTCTCTGTTTGATTCATATAATTAAAAATGCATTATAAATAGTTGTTCAAAAATTGGTGGAATGGTAAAGAAGAGAGGAAGAAAATCGTATGAAGCAATCAGGATAACATCTTAAAGTGGGCTCTAAAATTTGCTGTTGTGAATTTTTTCCTTTTATTTAATAATTTCTGACAGAGCTATGATGAAAAGGCAGAGATAGGTGATATGAATTTTTTAAGGTAAGTGCACATAGAACTGGATTTCCTATTATAACTCAGTTATGTTTTGTGTTACACCATATAGTTTTTTAATTTAATTACACTTTCAGGATTGGAAGTGTATTCACTTTTTAATTGTATACATGCATTTTTGGCTCTAATCCCATAAAAGGATGCAGGTAGGAACATTAAGGCACAGTTCTACTCACTGGACTTGAAGTTCCACTCACTTGGGTTTTAATTTTATGAGTTTGTAAAGATTCATATTTGTATAACTTTACAAGACTGGTCACTTATTTTTAATGCCGTTCATTAACTTTATCTTTTGTAGCACAAAAACTGTCACTGTATTCTGATTTTCCGTATCTTTCCAGTGGTACATGATAAGCATTGTACACATCTATAATCGATGGAGAAACAGTGAAATACGATGTTACGTGAATGGTCAGCTGGTATCCTATGGTGACATGGCCTGGCATGTTAACACAAACGATGTAAGATTTTATTTTTTTCTTTTCTCACAGCTTTTCATTTTGAAGTAAATTGGAGAGGAAAAAAAAGTACTATATTTGTTTGCTCTACCCCTTTGCAAATTTTCTATCTTTTTAAATTTTCTCTTTAATCTATCTTCCTTAGTTATGTATTTAATAAAATGCAATATTATTGATTTTATATAGTAATATTTTTTAGAATATTGGGGATTTTTTGGCTGTATTTTGCATAGCTATTTAAATGAAATTTTCAGACTCTTTTTTTGAGAGACTGTTATAGCTAATATTTTTATTATGAGATAATATATAGAGAGCACTGATAACACTGGATTAATTCTTAGCTTTTTCCATAGGAAAATATGGTAGATTTACAGATTTTATGGATTTAGCCTGAGAAAAGTCCTTAAGAAAAATTGATTCATTCTGCCAAATGACTATGCATACTGTCAATGTATACAAAAGTACTAATTTTTGTATCACACTAAGTTCTGTGTTGGATTCAAGAGGAGATAATTTGTTAATGGTTAAAAGATTTCTATGCTTTTTGTGTTATTGAACATTAAATTTTAAGTAGGTTTTCTAATTGCAGTAGAACTGAGTAGCCTGAACTATGATCACAGTCATATTATTTTTAGCTGTATAAGTACAGTATACTGTATAAGTATAGTAAGAGATCATATCTTCTATGTAGAGTTTACAGTTTTAAACCAACAAGGTAGAGAGACAAAAAGTAAAAGCTAGAAAGCAGAAGCATGGAGAAGTGTCAAGAGGTTTATAGTATTAACAGACTGAAGTCTTACATCCATCTCCTCATAACAAGTATATTTTGTCTTTTATTATTTGACTTGAGACTAGTTAATAGGCAATTGACTAATATTTAAAGCGCTGTGCTAAGTATTAAGATATTAATATTTAATTAATATTGTTAGCAAGTACAAATTAATTACTACAAAATTTCATCCCTGAAATACTGAGCAATTTTCCTGGGTAGTAAACTTTTACAGAGAGATCTCCTCCTTTATTGGCCATCCAAACCAGTTGAGAGAGAGTGAGAGACAAATAGTTGCATAGCACTAGGCAGCTCAGAGCAAAGACACAGTGATCTTGCATCTGCTTGCCCCTCAGGCAGTAACCAGACATTTTTACCTGGAGAAGGTTGCATGTATACCTGTAAATACACCTGCATCTGTTAATTAGACTGAGTTCAAATTAACAGTATATTCTTACAGGAAATACATCCATTTTCATATTTTTTTCATATTTAGATTCTTTTAATGAAATCTATATAAGTTTCAAAAAAATTTTTTTGCGCTTTCTTTTCATACTGTATTCTTTGGAGGGTTTGAGAGTATACACCTAATGATGCAGAAAATAGGCACTCTTTCTGGCCCAAAGTTTTGGATGGGGAAGGCAGAAAAAATGACTCTCTTGTGCTTTGCCTTCAGCTAAAGCTGTGCTAGATTTTTCATCAGCTTGCTACACATTTGCTATTTCTTATTTATAATATAATTCTCAGTTGTTTCTGACTGCCTGGATAGGATAAGGAAGCTTTTTTGTACTTAAGGAAATTAACTGTCTTTTGCTAAATTCTAGAGGCAAAGTTGGATTTGAAAGGGAGAGTTTAAATATTACATGCTAATTAAAATAGGAAGGCTCTGCTTGCCAAAGCTTCTGATTATCGTTCTTTGTTTTCTTGGTTGCATTTCTACTTACAAGAAAAGACAAGCTTTTCAGGTTTTTCAGAGCATGGTTTCTCTTTGGTAATATAAACATTTTTGTGATAGGTGAGAATGTGATGATTGAAAAGCCAGCTGAGGTCTCAGAGGATCTGGGCCGAGTTTCTAGTTATATGGTGTTGGGATCTGTAATCCTTAATCATAAACGCTTAGCAGGAAGAGCTGCTCCTTCTAGTCATGTTTTCTTCACAGTATTCCTTTCTACTTTCTCACGTAACAGGAGTACAATATTTTCTTAAGGTGGGATTGGTTTACCAAGCTTTAGATGTTTTGATGTAAGTCTAAGTTTCTGCCAAGGTTTTACTTTGTCTGCGGGAGAACAGACTAAGTTATGAAAGACGCTAGTTATCATCTGCACTGTGAATCCTGAATGTAGAATCATAGAGTGGTTAGAGTTGGAAGGGACCTTGAAGATCATCTAGTTCCAACCCCCCTGCCATGGGCAGAATATGACCGTATGAACCAATTTTGATGTATTTTTTTCAGAAGCTTTTTATTGTTGTCCAAAACAGTTATAAAAAAAAATTAGAAAATCCAAGGGAAAAAATATTAGAAGAGGTATTTGGTCAAAAGGGGGGTAAATCAGAGAGAAAATCCTGGATACTTCTTACCTCACCTCATTGCAAAGTTGAGCTCCTCGTAACTCTTTTGACAGAGTCCCCTTTTTTCTTCTTAATAGCTTATCCACCTATATCAATTGATGTAGCAGTTCACCATATTTGATTCCATTCTTCAGACTGACAAAAGTTATTCTTAGGTTAAAACTCAGCAGCCAGGCAAGAGGAAAAAGCAGGTTTCCTAATGCAGATTTGACTGGTTTGCTGATTCAGCTCAAAAAGTGAGGCCTGATTCTTGTTTTCATTCAATAAAGTACATGTGACTCAAGGAAGCTGAGAGAATAGCCTTGCAAAGATCCTTGTCCTTCCTGTTACTGTCCTTTTGTGCTGTGTCTTGTTTTCCATTTCCACAGATATTTATTCTAGACAGTTAAGTTCTAAATGTTGTTTCGTCTGAAAGCCTTTTTTGTTGGAAGCACCAGAAGAACTTAAACTGGTTCTTGCAAAATAAATTTAATTGGAAAGGGAAAAAAAGCACCACAAAAACCCACTTCAAATCTGAAATAATAGGAAATGGACAGATGGAGAACTGCAGAAGGTCTTTGTGCAGAGGGATAGTTGCTGGAAGGAGGAATGGAAAATAACAACTCTTGTAACTGTGAAAGAAGACAGAAGAGGAGTTTAAGGTCAAACAAAATCATTATAGGCTGTGATCATAGAGGAAGACTGTGCACCAGTTGCAGACTAGAACAGAATTACATTTTCTGCTAGAGATGTTTGGCTCTGTTAGCACAACAGAAAGAAAAATGCATTTCAGTGCATGTTCTCGTGTGTTAGCAGTGGGAGTTTTGTTCATAATTCAAGGACTTTCAAGGCTTTCTTATTTCCTAGAAGGCACTAGAGAAAGTTATTTGGTGCTTGAATGTACTATTCTAATTTTCTCTGTTGTATGTCAAACAATTAATAAAAAACAAATCCTAGCAGCCAGTCATAATGGCATTGTAATACTGACCTGTAAAACAATTAATGCTATGATATTCAAAATGAAGTTGTTCACTACAGGGAATCAGGGAGTGAAGTAAAATATGATTGATTTATTTTTTTAATTACAATTTCTCTTTATTTTTTTGGCTTCAGTAGCTGTACATGAATATTTCATTGTATAGTTTGTATGACTAAACTTCATTAACATTCCCTCTTTCTGATGCAGAGCTATGATAAATGTTTTCTTGGCTCTTCGGAGACTGCTGATGCTAATAGAGTGTTCTGTGGCCAGCTTGGAGCAGTGTATGTATTCACTGAAGCACTGAACCCAGCACAGATTTTTGCAATACATCAGTTAGGACCTGGATATAAGGTAATACTGGATCTTAAAAACTGTAAAGCTGGAAAAAGAAAATAATTGTTAGATATTGCTGGAAGATATGTATGCATGTAGATATTCCTCTTAAGATCATGTAGAGCTATGTGCTTTCTTTGTTTTCAGCAAAAGAATATTTCTTCAAGTATCCTAACTAACCTTAATTTCCACCAGCTTTCTGAAAAATGCAAGTTTTTCCTTTGAAGCATAGCTGAAACATGTTTGTATGTAAAATTTATGACTTTGGGTCAAAATCAGATTAGAGCATTAGAGCAATTTTGTATTTGGTGTACTGAATACCAGGGGAATAACTTGTTTCTCTACTGTTTGTGTTTAAAATGTGAGTTATGACAGATTAACGTTCAACAAGGCATAATAAACAAATTCTGTTCAAATACACAGTTTCAAACAGTTCTGCTGAAGTAAAGTTGAACTTTTTACTCATGCTTTTCCAGTGGTGCTTAGGGGATGGTTTGGACAAGTTAATGGTGCATGTGTAAACTTGGATGTCTAGTATGAACAATTGCTTGTGTCTTGGAATGGCTGTGTATAGTATTATTTCATGAAAAATGACAGATACTTTGCAGAAGTCTGCAGAAAGCACCTAGTGGAGAAGGCTTGAAAATGAATCTAACTCCAGCTGAACACCGTTGAATTTCTATCATCGATTATTCCCAAATTTTCTTTTTCTGGTTTGTGAAATTTGCAGTATCATCTGAAGTAGGCGTTCAGTTTTTTTAATATATATCATGTACTATGACAATAAAAACTTTAAAAAATAACAAGTAAAAATCAGCATTTAGATTCTAATATTAATTTGGTGTGCTGAAAATGATTGCTCTAAATTATTTGATGACAGCTAACACCCTAATGGCAGTGACAGTTGCAAATATCTTTTATGATATGTATGTAGTGTGAATAGCCAAATGCATGTCAAGGTAACTTGGAGAAGAGGAATTATATTGCATATAGTTGATGGTTAAAACCTGCTTTGAAACTAAAAATAGTCAGTCAAGAGACGTGTATCACCTGTGCAAACAAGGAGTGCTTTATTCCAAACTTAATACTATATTTTGTTTAAACAAATATTTCTGCAAATGTTTTTTGATCATACAAAAAGTAGTACTGTAACCTTATACTTCTTAATAATAAATGTAGTAAATCTTTATGAATTTATTAAGTTCCTGGATTTGCACAGCATAATGAATTCCCATATTAAATACGAATAGTGTGTTCATTTGTTTCAAGAAGTGAAAATTATTATGTATTATTTTGTGAGTGTTGAAGGGTTCATAAGGCATACATGCTTTCATGCTTGTCATGGTTTAGGCCGGGCCAGCCACTAAGCAAACGACAGATGCTCTCTTTATGACGTTTCCAGTAGTTACCGCACTAACCTTGCTGCGTGCAGTGTTGTCAAATTACCTTGCATGATTCATAGGTTTCCCTTAAACTACATTTCTTCACACCTGTAGCTTCTTACTGATTTTTCTAAAGTGTCAGTTAGATGACATTTAATACTTCAGGGATATTTTTCTTTGGTATATCAAGTTTTTAGGTTTAGGTCCTGTTCCGAGCACAGTTAATACCTCCTTCCTCTCTGAAGTAGTTTCCTTCCTTGTCTAAGAAGCTGAAAGTATATTTTACTAATAGCAGTTAAAAAGAACGGGTTCCTAGAGTAGGACCCTAGAAATAGCACAATTTCTTTCCTCAACTTCCTTATTTAAAAAAAAAAAATAAAAACCAGAACCTTTTTTTCTCACCTTTTACCTGGGATCTACCCACAACCTAAAAAAGGAACTGCACTCTGTAATTGAGATCTCGGGGCACTACTATGGCTTTCACTCAAAGCTTGCCTCTCTTGTGTCTCAGTTTATTTCTGTAAATTCTTTCAGATTCTGTGTGGCTGCAGAGGTCCATCAGTTCAGAATATTTCAGTAGGGTATTTCATAGTCCAAGGGAGCCTCAGTTGTCACATAGTTCGAACTGCTGGACAGTAGAGATCACATTATTGCTCTTACCTGACTTGCTGATGCAAACTGGCCTTTCAGAAACTTTTCTTAAGTAGTTCACTATGAATCCTGTTCATTCTAATTGTTGGTGCTGTTAAACAACTGGGAGAATCAATTGTTCAGCTTTTGCAAAAGAGCAACTATTCTAGATGCATTGTGAACTCCGGTTGTGCCAAAGATTTTCTCTCAAAGAGGGATTATTCAAAATACTTGAGGATTTTTTGGAGAATATCTTCATACAGATATTTTTTCTCTCCTATGACTGTTTGTGGTAGTTCTTTGATTTACAATTCTTACTTTGTACAATTCTTACTTTGATTTACAATTCTTACTTTGTAGAATTGTTTTACAATTCTTACTGTGTACTTACTGAGGAAGAATTCTTTCTTCCACTGTATCCCAGGATTCTGATTCTTTAGGGAAAACAACCATCCCTTATTTAGGGATTTATTTATTTAATATTTATTTACTATCTACCTGCTTTATTCATAAGAGACTATGATTTTGCCTCTCGCTACCCTCACAACTATTCATAATGTCCCTAGTCTACAATGTCTGCCATTAAGACCTCTGGAATACAGAGAAATCTGCATGCTCTACCAACATACCAGAGCTCAGGACAGTGCAGTAGGCACACATCTGTGAATATATGAAGTATGTAATGTTGCAAATAGCACCAAACCCACAAAGTTCAGGAAAAGGCGGATCTTGGTCTACAAAGAATAGTGTATCTGTTGCACTTTGACCCACCCCTGTTCTGTGAAGCAGGTACAAGCAACAGATATTAGGATTAACTAGTCAATTCATTAAAATAAGCTTTCTTTATTATTTAGATATAATATTTATATAATTTTATATTTTTATATTATTTGTTGTACATTACATGCTTATTACAGAGTTGTAATGTAGAAACAGTTCATAATACTTACATGCTGATCTTGCTCAATGTGTCCTTCATGACGTATTTAGTTGTAACCAGCATGCCTTAATATAAAATATTATTCATTAAGCACACAGTTTACTTTGAAATACTACATTTTCAGTTGTAGCAAAAGGCCTATTTTTTTAAACAGAAAATGTTACATTGTTTATGTGAGTAGCAATACTGAAAAAGTGCCACACTTCGTAATTATTGCATGGAAATGACACGTAATTAAACGTTTAAAAGGGGAAGAGAGGAAAATATACTGGCAGTAGAACTATGCAATTTGCCTCTTCCCCATTAAGTCTTCTCAAATTCATCCATAAAGTATCTTTAAAATTTAAATTTTATTTAGTAGAAACATAGTAGGATTCAACGTTTGCATTCCCAGGTTTTATGCGTAATAAAGCATGCTCACTTTGAGTCTTGCGGTTGCTGAAACAGGACTTTTGCCTACTATGTTGATACTTTCAGTTGCCAAAGTTTGCTGAAAGAAAAAGGAAATGAGAGCAGCATCTTTGCTGTCACCGTGCTTTTTCTGCTACACATCATTGTTCCCAGGCAGCAAAGAAAAGAGAGAAGCGTGTCTCAGTTGAGATCCTGAGGGGCTGATAAACACAGAATAGAGGGATGAGGAAGGTAAAGTGGGAGGAAGATATGCATCTGATAGCAGTGTTTGATGCTGTACATAAAGAGGTGTTTCAACAATGCCCTGTCCTAATAACCCTGTCAAGTCTATGCCACTGCTCTTAACCCTCCCATATGCATTTCAAAACAAGTTATGAGATTGTTCCATATGTTGCTGCATCTGAATTTGCTCTTGATCAGTGCTGCAGTATCAATCTTTTTGTCATGTGTGAAGGTTGGAGTAAAAATGCTTTAATGCATGCATATACAAACACACACAAAATACTCTTGTAAACTCAAATTTGCTTAACCCAATTATATAGTATAAGATAATATTTTATGTACAGTCGCTGAACCTCCAGTGAGGTAAATGGTAAATCAAAAAGCATCACTTGCTGCTAAAGGAAAGGGAAAGCTGCTGGTGTTTAATGAGTGGTGCTGATCAAGCACAGCTTCTTTTACTGGAGAAGACATGGCTGGAGTAATTCTCAGCTCTCTGTTCCCTCTCCTATTCCTATAGGAGCAACAACTATCCTTCTTTATGGATCCTATATATATTTTTACCATATATAGAATATTTTAAATCTAAGGCTCTTTTTTGCCATCTTTATGCCCTCACACTGGTTGTACTAGGTCTCAAAGTTGCGTTCCTTCAGTAACCAGTAACTAACCATTTTTAATTTGAGTTTAGATGCTTGATGTCCTCTGCTGTCCTCCTGTTGGTTGTATTTTCCCGATTCCCCAGTACAGTATAGTTGTAGTTATGACTTTTTTTCTTTTTGTAGATCAATGTTACACTAATATATGATATTCCTTTATTACTTTCTTTCCATTCTGTTATAATAATCTTTTGGGTAGGAGACTAGCATTTCCAACTTATGATCACTTTTGTCAGGCTTTGATGGCAGAAAATACCTTTAATTCTTGTTTTTCTCAAAAAAATGTGAGGCAGTATTGTATCGAATCATAACTTATTTGTGCTTAACTTTCAAGTAATGGTCCCTGATAAATTCTTGAGGCATAGTAAATGCTGAAAACTAGGAAGTAGAATAATGCCAAAATTTGTTTATAAAACAGTTTATTTTAACATACACAGTTTAAAAAGTTGTAAAATTTCATGGTAATGAAATACAAATTTTGTGTTGAAAACCTTTGACACATTTGAAACAAAAATATATTTATATATTTATATTTAAGTATATTTAAAGTTATGAAAAACTATATAGAGGTAAAACATTCTGAGCTTTGGGATCTGACAAAACTTAGAGGCATGAAAAATTTTCTGGGTAAGAAGTGTTTTAGTATGGTAAACCATCAAAATATAGTACATGCAGAATGCAGATCACTTTTGAAATCAATGAAATCACTAAATTATTTCTGTCTCTGCAGAAAGTGCACAGAGGTTTATCTGTATAGTTAAAAATGGCCTCTGGGGAGAAATACATCATCACCTTCCTCCGGACAACTCTGTAATCTGTAGCAGTCATTTCCTGATAAGTGAGATGTAGCCAACCATATCAACAAAGAGCCAACTCTCAAGCTCTAAACGTAATACTCATTCTTTAGGTTTTTCTACTTCAGTAAGTAGTGTGCCATAGTAGGAATACATTTTTAGATTAAAATGTTTGGTGTTGAGGGCTGAGTACCCACAGCGTGTGTATTTTGGGGTTTTTACTTCAGACTGGTCATAGTCTGTTCCTTTGGGCTGAATGACTACTGCCAGTTGGAGGACATTTCGGTTTCAGCCAGAAGTAAGTTTTTTTTTTTTGTTCTGAACAGCTTTGCAGGATGAACAGAGCAGTAAGTGGAGATCACTGTGAGTTTCCCTACAAAATGGGCTCCTAACCCAAGTGTAAATCACAGAATGGCTCAGGTTGTTGGAAGGGACCTCTGGAGGTTATCTGGTCCAAGCCTTTGCTCAGGTAGGTGCTCAGGCACCTAGAGCCAGTTGCCCAGGACCAGCTTTTGAGTATCCACCTTTTGTCCAGACAGCTTTTGAGTATCACTGATGATGGAGACTGTACCACCTTGCTGGGCAACCTGTGTTGTTAATGCTCAGTCACCCTCACAGTGAAAAAGTGTTTCTTGGTGTCCAGAAGAACCTCCTGTGTTTCAGCTTGTGCCCGTTGCCTCTGGACCTGTCACTGGGCACCACTGAGAAGAGCCTGACTCCATCTTCTTTGCACCTTCCCTTCATTATACACATTGGTCCCCCCTGAGGCTTTTTTTTTTTTTTTTGCAGAGTCCTAGAGCTCTCAACCTTCCCTCGTAGGAGAGATGCTCCAGTTGCTTCATGATTTTAGTGGATTTTCATTGGATTCTCTCCATTAAGTTCATGGCTCACTTGTACTGGGGAGCTCAGAACTCCAGGTGTGGCCTCACTAGTGCTGAGCAGAGGGGAAGGATCACCTCCTTCGACCTCCTGGCAACACTGGTCCTGATGCAGCCAGAGATAACATTATGCTTCTTTGCCAAATGTAGATTTAACCACTGGCTTTCCATTCACTTAGTTTTGTTCTTCCTACTTATGTTCTCTGTTATGGTACCTGCATCTCATAGATTTTTCAGCCTGGCATTGCAGCCTCCCTCCTGCTTGACATCACCAAGCATGGGACAGGGCTGACTGACAGATCCGCTCCAAGGGCTCTCCAGAAGCTGCAGTCAAGTGCTCCGTCTATTCAGTCTACATCAATCTTACGACCCACATACAAATGGATGCTTGTCACAAGACCTTATAATGTCATGTGTCAGTCACTTGAGCAGATGCGTGTTCCCATCATTTGGCTGTAAGCAAGAGAATTTTGTCAGGGTTTCCAGCAGCCTTGAGAGCTCTGAAAAAGCTGGATGTGTGTTTTAGGGTTTACGTAATTGGTAGGAACCTATGATTTGGTTGGAAAGAGCAGCTGATAGCCTGTAAATTGCCTATTTTAAGTCTTCTAGACTGGATAACCAAAACCCTAGTGATAGTACTTTCAATAGTTTCATGATATATGATTTCTTAATGTGTGGGAGGAAGGAGGGAAAGATTTGGTAGGACCAGAGGGATAAAGAGAATTGTAATGTCTATATGCAGTGAAAACAAGCAAAATTATTCATACTTAACCTCAGCAATAAATTATTTTAAACTGAGTAAAGAACAAAAAGAAAAGAGTAAAAAGAAATATAATCTGGTTTATATATTGCATTTATTAAGTGGTGGTCATTTCTAATAAATTTGCTTTACCTTGTGTTAGTACAACACTGTGTGTTACTACTAGTTGTCTTTTTGCCACTGTCAAATGATTGTTACATGCAAAAGTAGTTATGTGCCAAGTAAATCTGACAACGCTTTGCAGAGAGGCAAAAATCTATCTTCTTGTGCTTGATTGATTTGTCGGTGTTGGCAGAAAACCTAGTCTTAGATCAGATATGAATCATGGTATGTTTAAGAATAACACAGTTTTTCAGTCTTCCTTTGTAAAAGCTTTGAGCTTGAGCATCATTAATTTGAAAACTGACATTTATAATTTTATTTGAAATTTTTTTTAGTGCAAGTAGCTTGTTTATATATACTTCTGACTGTTAACGAAGCATGGTTTTTAAATGTTGTTTAAAAATAACTGTGCCTTTAATCAAAACGGTACAGGAATGTGTTTATATGAACTAAATTACAAGGCATTTAATTTGTTCTTTATTTTTAATGCGTTGTATGCTCGTTTCTTTATTTTAACATATTTATAACTGTTTAATGTGACAACCATGACATCTCTTCCAGATAGTTACTTCTGAAACTTGTTAATGCTGATGCTGAAAGGAGAGAGAAATAATATTGCATGAAATACCAAATATTATATTGACATATTGATGTGAAGTCGAGTAAATAAATAAATAAGTCTCATTGTTCAGTTGCATTAAACTACTAGAAAATTAAAACAAAGTGTAGCAGTTTCTGTCTCCCTCTCATGTCCAGTATATTAATGTATATTTTATGGCAAGGATTTTGTCTAAAATATTTACTTTGTAAACTTGTTTTCTTTTTTTTTTTTTTCAGAGCACATTCAAATTTAAATCTGAGAGTGACATTCATCTTGCTGAGCACCATAAACAAGTGCTTTATGATGGGAAACTTGCAAGCAGCATTGCTTTTACTTACAATGCAAAGGCTACTGATGCTCAGCTATGTCTTGAATCCTCACCAAAGGAAAATCCTTCAATTTTTGTACACTCCCCACATGCTCTTATGCTTCAGGTTTGTGCTACTAAATTTATCTTCTGTGATTACTGTTAGCTCAACATCATTTGGATAATAGGAAGATATGTGTACTAGTGTAGAGAAATTGTTATTTTGTATTATTTACCTATCACCTGAACTGTTATTTCTTTGCTCACTTTCTAGAACAAAAAAATTTATTATTTCTTCACTAAATAGTATATATTTCAGACCATAAGGCACAGTTTCTCAAAATATTGAAGTTCTGTTTAATGTTTGCCTTTAAGCATAGTGATTATAATTGAGACTTAAGTAATTAAAAGATATTAAAACAAGTCTGATTTAGTTTGCAATCAACTTAAGAACACTTTAACACTGAATTATGTTTGTAACTGTTTTTTAAAATTGAGATTAACTGAGTTTTTTCCTTTTATTTATTTATTTTATTCAGGATGTGAAAGCTATCGTAACCCACTCCATTCACAGTGCAATTCATTCCATTGGAGGGATTCAAGTTCTTTTTCCTCTCTTTGCCCAGCTGGACAATCGACAGCTGCACGACAGTCAGGTGGAAACAACAGTTTGGTAAGCTTTCTTCAAGCAAGATAAAAATTAAATTAAGCTGAGAATATTTCTGTTTCTGTTGTGGGAAAGTTTGATTTGTTTTCTCTTGTAAATGGTGTGACATTTTACCCTTGTTTCTTTGAAAATAATACTATTTGTAAAAAAGTAATTTACTCTTTTAGTAGTAGAGATCTGTAATTGTGTTAATCTGATGAGATTCCAGATGGAACTGACATAAAATTGATCAGATTAAATAATGAATTCAAATCACTCTAGAGTCTTTAAGGATAGTTTTGCAGCAGCTTTTGCAACTTCTAAAAGAAACCAATGTGCTTTCACTTGACAGTGCAATGTTGTTTACTTTCTCAAAGTCTGTGTCATCTAATAACATTCAAAATTAAGGAAAGATTTTGCCTTTCATATTAATAAATGTTCAGAAAGTCATAGGGCTATGATCAGTTATTTTGTGGACATATTACAATTCAGCACTGACTGGGGACACACCAAGAGAGTTTTTAAGCAGGGACACATGAAGTCTCTGCCCTGATACTGTGGAAGTAACCTCTAGGTTGAAAAGCCTGCACAGAAGTTAGATGAACGCTTCCATGTGTAGCCTACAAAGGGCTGCTTATGAGTCTGTCCCCACACTGACTTTTTTGAAGGTAGCTCAGCTGTAGTCATTTTTACAAAGAAGGTCTCTTGCCACTTGCTTGTCTCAGGGCAGGCTCTGATTCTAGTGGCAACACAAGATGTCTGAACTTGTCAGAACAAAGTGTGTGACCTAAACCTTTGGGGGGTAACAAAACTGAAAAGGTAATGCTGAAGAACTGGTACAGTGTTTTACTGTACAGCTACAAAACAGTGTTTAGGGACAGCATAAGCTGACTCTTATATTTGAATAAATTTATAAGTCGGTGCATAATTCAGAGTACCTGGCTTATTTTCCTGCTTAGAATACTCTGTTATTAATTATTCTGGGTATTTCCTATTGCATTAGATAGTTCAATAATAAATTAGTTAACTGAAAAATAATTAAACTATACAAAAGTTGCTGACAATTTTGAAAAATTCAACAGAAAGTGATACATTGGTATAATTTCTCATGAAAGATCACTTGTCTTAATCTAATTTAAGAAATTAATCAATTTGTTGAAGTTCTGTCAGTCATCTGTTTTCCCCTTTGGTGACTCAAATATATGCAGCTAAGATGGCTGCTGGTCTTTATTTGTTTCTGTAATGTCAAAGTTAATGTATTTCATGAGAATATTTTAGTACAATGTGAGAAGTAATGGGACAGTCAGAATGAATTCTACTTCCAAGCAGTATAGTGGTGCAAATTATTTCATTCAATGTTAAAGACAGAAAAGCTGATTGTGTATTGGCTCATGTGGGATATTTAACTTTTTTGTAGTTTGTTTTCAAGTATGTAATTTGCATTGAAGTATGAAGTAACAATGCTTAGTTTGAAATAAATTTGGGGAAAAAAATCCCTGTATTGCCAAAAAAGTAGGGTCCAGGTGATGCTTGATAACAGTAGACCATTGTGTTTGCTTACTACGGCTGTAGAATTTACTTCTTTCTGGTGGCTAATTTGGGGGGGACTCACAAGTTGCCCTTGAATAACTGTGCTGCCTTGTCTTAGTGTGTTCCTGGGAGTTGAGAAGTATAAATAGCTTGATACCCCCACTGTAAGTGTCCTAGGTTTCCAGACTACTTTTCAGAATCCTCCTCGCCTCCTTCTCTCTTGCACATATCAAAATCTGTTTAAGTTCAAATTTCTCAATTATTTGTTGGGGTTTTTTTTTAACATTAGAAGGGGATTTGTTAACAGGACTATGAGGGAACACCTTGCTTTGTAATTGTCTTGAGCCACTTATAATTTTAATCTTTTCTAAATTAATAGTTTCACTGTAAATGACATTTTAAATTATAAAGCAGGGTGATATGAATATAGCAACTTTGTGGTTTAATGGTACTCTTTGTAAATGTTCTTTATTCCTACAATGTGTATATCCCTGTGTGCCTTATCTACATCTTCCATGAGGCCAAGTATTGAAAAAACCTACAATTCTACCTTTGAAGCACTGTATAGATTCTTATGCACTCATACACTGAAATTAAAAGAAAGGAAACTAAGGTAATATATTAAGTACGTTTTCTTAGATTAAGTGATGCACCTGCTATTCAGGAGAGTGGTCCCTCAACTTGAATGCCAAGACTGCTGCTTTTCATCCTGCTTTTCAGTACTCTGGGTAGAATAGAAAATTTTGCACTTCAGGTCAATAAGGTGTTTATGTAATAAAAAGAAATATAGAGTGCTTTTTCTGTTATGATACTGTTGTTGTTACCTTAGATTATACTATATGGGTAATATGATAGGAAGGACTTGCTTTCTTCACTTGTGGTCTCTCATGTGTGGTTTTGAATTCATTTGAGTCTGCTGAGCGCTGACAAACCAGATTGATTGTGACAAGGTATTGGGTGTGCAGCCTTTGGCACTGACCCAGTTCCGTCACAGAATAAATAACAAGTGTTAATTCAGATGAGATTGTTGCCTTGGACTGTACCATATTGGGAAAATACTTAAAAGTGGAAAGAGCTGTAGCTGTTTGCCGTTAGAAGTAATTCCAAGAATTCTTTTATATACTTATTCTAGAAGTTACTAACTGGATTTGTGAGATTGCATACACTATACAATAAACATTAAAAATAGTTTTACTGTTTATCATACTAAATAAATGCAGTGCCTAGACCCACATTAACTTTCTTAAGGGTGATATATACACCCACCTAAAATTTGTAGCAAAGTAAACAAAGGCGTCTTTTCAGTCAGTTTTATTACTGACATTATTTTCACACTTTAATATAGGTTACAGAGTATATTGCCCATCTATTGTAAGTCAGTGAAATGGAAACATTCGTGAGGGGAGCAACAGTAATATTTCAACTCCTGTTCTTCATCTTTTCCTGTAAATGTTTTCTGTGTTTTTCTTTGATCAATTAGTATCTTGTACTCCTTTTTTTTTAGTATTTCTTTATATTCAGTTGATGACTTTTTGAGTTTCTTTCTGTAACTAGTAGTGTTGCTCCATCTACTTTTTCAAAGATTAATAGTTTGTTAGGAAATCAGCAGTTTTCCTATCAATTTCCACAGATAGGAAATACAGTTTGATGTCTTGATTTTTGTATTAGCTTAATATGAAAAATCTGTGAGTTTCCAATAATTCTTAATAATGTCATTAGTTTAATTGAATTTATCTATAAGATCATGGTAGAAAATAAGATGAATGCCAAGTAGATCCTACCTAACCTGTCCTCTCCTGCTGTCTTTCAATAATTTTCTTGTTTGTCGCAACTGGCCCAGGTATTTAAACTTGAAAGTGAGTATGAAAGTCATCCTTTCCAAGGTCATTGCAATTACCTGTGTTGCTCTGATGGAGAACCAAGGTCCCAGGCCATTGCTGCCTCCACTCTACAATTTAGAGTTTGCAGAGTCAGGTGCTCATAACCCTGTCCCATGAATTTCGAAGGGAAGATGGCTGAATATCACACCTGAAATTTCACATCTCTAGTATAACCTAGTTGTGCTCAGATGGAATAAGTTGTACTGGAATCTTCCCAAACTGTGACAACAGGAACGTGACTTGCCAAATCAGACTACCTGGACGATAGTTTATAATGAAAGTACAGTCACTGTATCATGTGGTAGAAATCCTTTGGAAACTCCCAAACTGTGGTACCTCTTCCAGAAGATCCAGGAACTATTAAGGATGGCTAATTTATGACTGGATTCTGTATCCCAAGATGTTATGTCCATATACAGAGGTGTGTAATGACTTGCCTCTCTGGTTCTTCCACGTGACACCTATTCATCTGACTTGTGTTTAGTGATATCAGTTTGGATGAAACATGATTAGTAGTCCTCTGTTATTGACCTCATCATATATTACAAGAAAATGAAGTGGAAAAGGGAAGAGAAAGAAGTAGTTTCTCCTTTATCTACAATGAGCTGACAGAAAGAAAAAAAGTAGTTAAACTTGAAGCTAAGGGAGGACTTCAGAGAGGCTGCCATAGCTGTAGATCACGGGAACTTCCTTTCCATCCCCACTGTCTGTCCCAGACTCTTCTGCTCTGAGTTTATCTTACCTCCAACCTGTTTAAGGGAACCCTTCTCAGCTGTGTGGCACAAAGGCCACCTGCATAAATATGAATGGTTGAATATGAGTAATTAGTAATGTGGCAGCAGAGCAATTAAGTGTGTTGAAACATGCACAAGTGTTTGATTTTGTGCTCTAGCAGTGAATATACCTTGATGAAAATCCCTTTTTGTATTCCCAACCTGTGTTATAAGTGCAGTCAAAACAGTTTCTGAAATCCATTGTTACCCTTTGTGCTTTTATTTTCTTCCTGAAGGAATGAAGTAAGAAAGTGGAGATTGTCTCACATTTTCTGTGAATCAAAATTTCTTGCTTATATAATGCTAATGCTTCTCTCTGAGGAGAAGTCCATACTATGAAACATTTAGTAAATATTCTGATGAAGTAACAAATTACTTAATGAATCAGCCAGCCTCATTCAAAACTGTTTTCTAACAGTGAGATTTAATGGGCAACCAGCAGATGAAGATTATGTAATACTAATTATTATTAATATATAATAATATGTAATATTTATTTTAATACAGCCAGTATTGCATTTTCAACTGAAGTTAAGTGGCAAGTACCTTAAGATATATTTTTTTTTGTTTAAAAACAAAATGTTAATTGTTGGTGTGTGATTTTCCCTAATACCACTTTATCTGTTTATGCTAAGATTAGTTTTCTAAAGTTATTGTATGAACAGCCTGTGATGGAGTTAATTATACCAGCCTTTTGTCCTGTTTTGGAGAAGCTGGGAATACAAATGGAATTAGTTTATAAGGGATCCTTCCCAAAGATAATCAGACAGAACAAATACCTGCATCATTTTCTTTTATGTAGCTTCTTCAAGTTAAATTGTCTGTCATTAATCAACATATTTAGATCTCTATATCTATATGCCTACTTTAATTAAAGATGCCTTTTATAGAGCACAACCCAGATAGCTTTGTAATACACAATCCAAGATGAAACTTAAAGTAATTAAGGTTAATTTTTCAGAGAAAATTATCATGGGAAAGAGTAGACCAAAGAAATTGATCTATGTAGTGATTAAAAAAAAAACCAAAAAAAACCCCAAACAAAACAAAACAAAACAACAAAAAAACCAAGACAAATTTCACTTTTATTCTAGTGGTGCAAATCTCTGACTTCTAGGGTTTTTTTTATTCCTCCAAAGCCTTTGTCATCTGAGTTTATTTGAATAAATGACTGATGTTCCTAATAGGATGCTTCATTTGTAAGTGAAGTCACAGAAACTCATTTCATAAGAAAAGTTTATCTAAACTGTCCTGTGTTTGAGCTCCACAAAACAGTAATAATTGTTTTCTTAGTGGGAACTACCAGTCAATTTAGCATTTGAAAAATGGGGCTCGCTCTTGTTCAATGATTGTCATAGCACAAAGACTTTGTAACCCTTGGATTTCCAGTGTGAGCTTCTTTTATGTGTAATGTGAAAAGTTCTTTAAAATTCCCATAAATATAAATGGGCAGTGAATATGAAATATTTATGTGTATAATTATACTTACTTTTAATGAAGAAGGGTCATATTTTGGAATTTTGAAGACTTATTTACAGAAGCCATTATTTTTGTGAATATCTGTAGTACCTTTTTTATATAAGGACTAACATTGCATGACTGTTGACTGAAGATTGTGACATTGAAACATCATAATTTTGAAGCATAATGATGAACTACCGAAACATAATAGTTACTTATATTTTATCTATATATCTGGATGAATTAAATAAAGTAGGTGGTATTTGTAACTTCACAGTGCACGTCAAAAGAATAACTGTCTGAATTATAAAGGTAGGGACTTCACAAATACAATAAATATGTATAGACATGAAAGCATCCTTAAGAACATCTTCCAATCAGACAGTGTATGCTGTGAACACCAATTCTGTGCTCCTGTTTTATTTATCAAAATAATATTTGGTTTTTTTAAGTCTTCACAAGGGACATGTATGTTTGAGGGGAAAATCAGGAAAGGCTGTAACAAAGTAATTAATCTTCAGGTTTTTATGTAACAGTATTCCAGAGACTTACTGTCTCTAGAGTACACTAATTATAGAATAAGCAATATCATAACCAGTGTAAGTAGAGCATCTTCATGTTTTGGTCTCAGCCTTTTTTTCTACATCTTAGTAATGGAAGACTGCTGGAAAAATTTTGTTCTGAAATTAATTATATTTTCAGTAGAAATAATAATTCTGTCTGATTTAGTGTTGGTTGACATGTATACTTCCATTGTGTGTGTATATCTTAGCTGCACTGCAGACAAAATTATCTGTTCTAGGCAGGGTGTGGTATAGAGGAGATGGTAGGAATGGGCTGAAGTATCCTTTATATTTGCCTTTGTATCTAGGGGAGTTGAAAATAGGCAAGAATGGAGAGAAATTTTGTATGGCAGTGCACAGAATTTTTGCAAGTTTAATGTGAGCCCTGCAGCAATCCGATGCATTTTAGTTACTGGTAAGTTTGTTAAATTCTGTTTGAAAAATTGTTCATCTTAGAAGACAGTCTTCTAATCAATATTATTTCCCCTGTGTCAACAGCAACCTTTTTAAAAGCATAATTTTGGCAACCTGGTTCTGCTGATAAAAAATTTTATATTTAAAATCTTCAGGTTTAATTTATTTTCAGCTGCCAAGATGACTACAGAAATTTACTATCCTTATAAACACGTTAAAAGTTCTAGATACAGTCCTCTAAATTAGGCAGTCAGTTCTCCAGAAGACTAAT
>KZ505725.1:50668-64969 GCA_002844005.1 Limosa lapponica baueri
TAGGTTGGAAGGGACCTTCAAGATCATCTTGTCCAACCATCAACCTGTTATTGATGAATATTTTTAACCTGTTAAATGTAGCCACTAGAAAGACTATGAATATTATTAGAAAGTATAAGTTGCTGATTTTTTTTTTACTTTCCTTTTTATATTCAATGACACAAAAACATATGAGGTTGCACATATTTAGTAAAGACGAACCTGATGAAAATATCACTTTATATTTCTGCTGTAAGTATACTAAGGAAGAATGTTTTTCTTTATCTTTGTTTTTTCTGATTATTTTTCCCTAGTCATCTAGAGTTCATATAACCAGAGCAGTTCTGGAACAATTTTTGTCATTTGCGAAATACTTGGATGGATTGTCTCATGGCGCACCTCTACTTAAGCAATTATGTGATCACATCCTTTTTAATCCTGCTATCTGGATACATACCCCTGCAAAGGTAATTGTACACTTGAATGATACTATGACTCTCCCGCAAGTATTCTTTTATACCGTAGAACTTAGGATTTTAATTTTTTTTTTATTTTAAAACATGGTAATAAGAAAGAAATATTTTTTTTTTTTACATCATCAAGTCTATACCCTGCTTAATAGTATTCTTCGGTGTCTTTTCTAAGTTTCTAAAGGCAGTTATATTCTTGCTTAAGATTCTGACTAATTCTATCAAAAGACTGTTTCTAGAAATCCAGTCCCTTTTTCACTGACTGCGTTACATTATTTTCATAAAGTTAACCATAAAAGTATGTATTTTTAATTTAAAGTAAAAGTTAAGATATCGTTTTTTACACATGTGCATAAACTTTCATTTTAATTCAAATTATATATTTTGCTTTAATAAAAACTATTAAAAGTTATTGTTCATCTCTGATAATTAATTAGTTGTTTTCCTAAGTAATCTCAGTTGAGTAATGTGGACCAAAGTGAAAAGTGGCATGGTCCTAAAAATCTGATAATATATACTTTTATTATAAAAAGCCAAAATAGAAAACATTTATCATGACATGAATCATGGAAAATTTAGGTTGGAAGGCACTTCTGGGGGTCATTCCAGGTGTCAGTCCAGTCCTTTCCCTAAATTCTTTTATTATTTTTTAGGTTTTTTATAGCATATCCAAAGTGAATCCTAAAAACCCTAAAATTTAAGCTTATTAATGTATGACTTAAATTTATGTGGATAACTATTTTATTCTTCAGGTGCAGCTGTCTTTGTATACCTACCTGTCAGCTGAATTCATTGGAACTGCTACGATCTATAACACTATACGCAGAGTAGGAACAGTACTGCAGTTAATGCACACACTGAAATATTACTACTGGGTGGTAAATCCCGCCGATAGCAGTGGCATTACTCCTAAAGGATTAGGTAAGCACAATGCATAAGAAAGCAAATCTAAGCATTTGTTGTGTAGGAAGATTTATGATGTAAATGTGTGAAAGCTCCTTGGATCTGTAGACAATGGGATAATGGCAATGACCAGTATCAGTGGTCAACAGTAGAAGGATGAGGCCAGTAATTTTGGTGTATCATGCACCTCTGATGATAATTCCTTATGTTTATATGTATTCCCAGAAGATTCCAACTCTGGTCTTCAACTGCATAGCATATACTTATGTGGGTATACTTTAGGAATCATATTAAAATCATTGATTTTTCCTCTTCTGTAACAGAGGAAATGTTTAGTGTATTTCATCTGCCAAAGAAAGTGTTGTGAGGTTTGAATGATTGGTGGTGTTAAGTGACCTTGAAAACAGAGTGGAAACTTCTAGTTCTTGCTGCTGAGATCTCTGAAGCTGTGTTTCCAGTTTAATAATATTTTTTTTTCTCTACCCTTATAAAATGGGGATTGATTTAACTTTGCTTATAGTCGTGTGCTTGGCTTAGCTCAGAAAGCATTGAATGACAGCAACAACAAAATACAGTAGTAATACATAGAGGCTAAACGCTGCATGTAACGGATGTGTATTAACCAGAGCATCAAATCATTCTAATCCCATACACTCCAGCTGTAATGTCATTACATTTAGCTGACTACTTGTGTAATGCAGGGAGGATTTGGCTGAAAGTCTCTTAAAAATCAATTGATATAGGAGAACTTATTAATTATCTTTATTCTCTAACTATTACTGTCATGCTGAGAAATTGAATAATTGGGGATGGTTTAGTGCTGTCACATACCCAAATATTTAAGAATGTGATATATATGTTATTGGATAATTCTTCATTTGTTAGTGAGCTGTATGCATAGAGTTTTTCTTCATTATTTTTTTTAATAATTAAACATGGAAGGGAAAATTCATATCCTAGATTAGGTATCCTAATACACAGTGAAGTTGTAACTTGTCAAGGCTCACAGAAAGAGTTGCTGTTGGAACTGGACTTCATTTATAGTTCTGTCATTGTATAATATTAGCCAAATTATATTCTTCATAAAGTCATTAAAATTTACTTTAAAAATACCTTAAAACACACTGTCTTTCTGTTCTCTGTTCATTTGAAGGAAAAGTTTGTAATATCAGATTATGAAAATTAACTGTGGTGGTTACTAAATTAGCGTGAAATTTTTGTCAGTGATAAAATATATTTTCCATTTACACTGATTCTAGATTCTCTTTGCCAAAATGGAATCAAGTTAATTTTCGGTACCTACCATGAAAGTGTCTTTATGTGAGCTCAATGTCTGCTGATTATAGAGAGTGGAATATAAGAGTCAGTTGCCTGAATATGTGTTTCCACCATCATTTTAGTCTCAGTGGGGCTTCCCACCTGCCTTTCAGAAGGATGCAGGCGTCCTGTGTCAAATATGCTTGTTCTATGTAGATATTTTGGTTACCTTATGGCATATCAAATCACACTCCGAAGTATGTTTAGGAAGCTGTGTCCTACCTCTAGTTGACAGACTTGAGAACTCTTCAGTTTGAAAGGTAGTTGCTTTCTAGACTCCATTAACTATATTGATTAGATCTCCATTGACTTCAGTGGCAAGTTAGAGGCTGGTCTCACACGTTGACAGCTACGCTGTAGATGTCTGAAATTAGCATAAACTGAATCCTACCCTGGGACTGATTTTATCCAGTTTCATGCTTTCAGAGCTCTGTTCTGTTGAGGATTACACTGTCGTGCTGCACAGGTACAGTTTCACCATCAGACAAGTTAACCATATCTGAGCTCAGTGAGGAATTAGGATGTTAAGAAATCAGCTGATCAGTTTATAATATGTACGTTGTATTTGTGAGTGTTGAATGACCAGCTGTTGGGAGGTAAAGTTTCCAGGTGTCAGCCATATTTACACCTGGACAGAGGATCTGGAAAATTGCTCAACTAGTTTGAGATTCTGATAGTATTGTCTACTTGTTATTGCTGTATTTCTTTGGGGGGGTGGGGAGTGGTTTTCTTTGTTTTTTTTTTTTTTTGTTTGCTCGTTTGTGGTTTTTTTAATTAAAGAATTCTTGTACTTCTGTGTTACGATAGTAGTATCTAACAGCACTTTGACAATGTATTGCATGTTCCTTCCCCCTGGCCAGGCTTGCTATTTTGTGGAAATAGTGTGACATTTCTTTCTGTAGGAGGTATGGATTGTTTTTATCTTGGCCAGATCTGCCTCTCTGTGGTTAGCTGTATTTTTGGAGTATTTGCATGTGTAATGCCAGTTGAATAGCTACAAAAAAATACATAATGTAGTCATCAAAATTTGAACAGAAGGCATGGGGTACACAAGGACACAAAATTAGGAATGATAAATGAATCAGTTAACTCTAAATTAGCATACATATGGCTGTTTTACTTCCCTACCTTTTCTTTCATTCTTGCCTATTGTAAGGATATAGTACGTTCTTTTCTCATTTATGTCAATTTCAAACTCTGTTTTTTTCAGGAAAGCAACCAGGTAGGTCCCTGAAAGGTCCCAATCAGTGCAAATTACTGGTTGTTTGGTGTAGCAGTATGACAACAAAAATCACAATTACCAAGGCCTTCATACAGTAGTTGGGAAGGTGTTTATCTGTGAGGGCATGCACGTTTTCAAAATACATAAAATTATGCACTTTATCTGAATTTTATCCTTTTTCTTTAGTTAGATTTATAGATAAACTTGACTTCTTTTAAAGGTTAATCTCAACTTTCTTCCTTGTTCCTTATTCTCTCCCTTCCTCCCTGTTGGAGAAAGTCCCATGTGATTGATACAACTTTGTACAAGTATAATTGTGCTTTCTACAAGATACAATTTTGTAGTACTCTTTCCTGTCTGTAAAAATGGCTTTCCTCGTGGTGAGTTGAAGAAAGGCGGCTTATCAGGGAAGGAAGATCAGTGACATAGCAATAGATGTACAAATCCAACATAGCTATGGAATTTTCTCCCCTCAAATCAGCACTAGGAGGTTTTTTGCTGCCATTTCAGAGGTAGCTTCTGCTTCTGACTAATACAGCTGTAATAACTGTGGTGATTTGCAAGCAAATGACTGTGGAAATATAATAATTGCTGAGGTGATGGGTTGCTAAATTTGATTTCAAATTAACTTAATTTCATATTTGATTTTTATCAAATTTAAATTAACTACTTTGAATTGATAAAATTCCTGAAAACTTTTCAAAATGTTTAATCACCTGGATATTACGTTGCTTTTCTTCACAAACTGCTCTTTCTTTTAACATTAAGTGCAATCTGCCAATGTGTTATGCAGGTCTGGATAATTCAGGGTTATAGTCTTAGAATACTATAAGTAGCGGTAGTTAATAAGCTTAATGCTTTTTCCTTTCTGCCTCTTTTCACCAAGTCATAACTTCACCAATCTTAATATTTAAAAAAAAATTAACTGTTTCAAGATTTTGGGTTTGTATTGATTTTTATTAGCCTGCATACAGCCACTACTGCCACATGTAGCTGGCAAGTTTATTGTTTGTTAAAATGTTGAATACTGCATAAAAAGAAGTTTGTAAAAATAAGAAACTTACCCTGTAAAAATGCAATAATGTAAATGTTAGAGTAACTGCATTTTAAGTAGCATTTGACATGTCAAAATGAAAGAACAGGGCCCGTTGTCTGTGAGCAGGAGTTTTACTGTAAGAAAAATGTCATAAAGCGAGAAAATGGCATATGATATTCCCTTATCACAGGCAACTGAAACTCTAAGCTAACTTGACATCAGACTTTTCAGATCTGAAGAAGACTTTGATGGAAATCCTGCCAATATCTGAAATTTGGTGTAATGTGTTATAGTGCCTTCAAATAATTTGCTGTCATATTAGAAAGTAAGTTTATTCATGCAGACATTTTAGTAGTGTGATGCTTTCTTGTCCTCTAGGCATATCATTTTTTATGCAGAGATATTGAAACATTTCAATATTAGTCGTTTGATTTACTATTACTTGCAGTCAGTTAATCTGCTTCAAGGTTTTATTGCCTTCCCCTGCTTTAATAAAGCACAAAGTAGGTGAGTTTTTTGTTCTGACAGCTTCGTATACTTCGTTTAAAGCCAAAGTGGCTCAATATTGAAGCTTCCTATTTGAGTAACACGGTTTTCTTAAAAGTTGCTTTTCCTGGTATTCAGCTTATAAAATAGGAGGAAATGTTTTTAATTATTTAAAAGGCTCAAATATTTATTTCAAATTTGGTTTTGTATCTTCTCTTTCATTATTATTGCTTTCCTGTTTCAAGCTGGTATTTCTTCTTGGATTCAGTATACTAAATTTGTATTGTTTCGTTCCCTTCTGAAGTATTAGAAACACTTTTTCAAAATGTATACTTTTAGCTTGCTTGATAATTATTCTTAGTATGTTTTATATTTTAGATATAGATCTACATAGTGGAGGCAAATTTCCTGTGTAAAATTTTGCGTTTTATTTTCTTTTTTTGTGTTGTGTTTGTATGTTTTTTAAATTACGATACCAGTTACAAATAGGTGGCAGGACAAAAGTGACTTACGTTTTAAGACCCTATTAAAAATGAACTTGTGAAATAATTCTCATGTTGGGAAGAGTAGAAAAAGCCAAACCAATTTCCATAGGAAAGAATCCCTAAACTTTATTATATTTTACATTTCACACTTGAACTATGGTTAAAGCTATTATCTTGATTTGCCATGTGCATGCTTTTAACTCTTGGTTAAATCATAGAAAATAAAATGTGAAGGTGGGAGAAAGACTATAGGGTCTCCCAACAGTTGCAGTATCTAAAGACACAGTGAAACAGGCAATTGAGTAAAAATTATTTAAAATTATATTACTACTTTCCATAATTATTTCCTTTTGTGGGTTTTGAGAATGAATATGAGGATAAGCAGGGGGAGATTTAACTCTTTACCTTGCTATAGTAGATGATTCATTTCAATTATAATACTTTAAGCTACCAGTGACATCTTAGCTTTATGCTAGCACTCTTAATTCTCCTTTGATGTTTCATCTTTTCAAAATATATGCTAGACTGATATTTAAATTAAATCCAAGCTGTGATTGTCTTTCGGAAAGGGAAAAGCACACATATTTTTAATATCAAAGCAACAGAGAAAAATGTAAACACACTTCTTTTATTTTCGTCTTTGGATGTCTAGTAACTGTTGGATAGTTTAATTTATTTATTGACCTTTTTAAATAAAAACAAATCATTTATGCTCTTAAAAAAAATTCTCCATGCTGCTGAATTTATTTGGTGTAAAATTTCTGTAAATTTAAGAGAGAACTTATTAGAGTACACCAGGATATTTATGCCATGAAAAATCCCCATTGGAATTACTTACCAACTGCATGGCATTCTTTGAAAATACTGATGGACCAACAGGTGTGCGGTAATGAGAAAGCATAATATGAAGGCAATAACAGAAATGTAAGCTAAAGATTGTGGAGGCTTTTTTCCTAAGAAAAAATAAATTATGACACTCAGCGTTAACAACTCTCAGAAATGTATTGTGATAAATTGTAATTTTGGACCCTGTTTTGGAACATCCCTATGAAATACTTGCAACTTCGTTGTTGTATGAAAGAAATGTGCATTTAAGTTCCAGACTACTGCAGTAGTCTGTATGTAGTTCCAGACTACAACTTGAGCTGTTGCCCAAAGCATTTCTTTTTCTCTATTAGTATTTCCTGTTTGCTTCCCAAATCTTACTCTGAATGAAACTTTATAAGTAGTATCTTTCCTTCTACTAGAGAATGCATGGTTGTTAATGTACATGTTAACTCATGTTAAATAGAGTTTTCAAAAATATTTAATCTCCAGTCTTTTTGAACATTAGCTAGAAAAGTGAGAATTACGAAAATTATTATAAGGAGAAAGTAATTATAGTTTTTGTGGATAGAAAAAGTTGCACGGAGTTATTTCAAGGGCTGGGTTAGCGTGGAACTCAGTTCTCATTAGCTTTGCAACAGCAAGGTAAAAAGTAGGTCCTTCTGTGATCCACGTAACATGGGATGGTATTTATGTATGCGTGGAGATCAGATTCTGCTATCGGTATCATGTTTTATTAATTTAAGGAGTAGAAAAATCATGCTTTTTACATATAAAAAAGCCAGATGGAAGAATGTTGCATTTGGTTGCTTGTAGAACTGATAACGCAACGGTTTATTTCCAAAGACAGGATTGGAAATAATTTTTTTTGTTATTCAAAGCTCCTAATCAGTTTTTTACACCAGTACTGAGTGTACTTTACTCTGAATATGTTTACTTATTCCCTCTTAATTAGTTCTGTTCTATGCCCCTATAATTGCTCTGTGCTGCAAGGATGAATTGGATAAATTTTTTTCATTTATTTTTGTCTGGCTAAAGCTGATGAACTCTCATTACGAGTGTATATTTAAAAAAATCTGATGCAAATCATGTGCTATCTGCGATAAATAAATACATAAAGAATCTAAAAGCAGGAAATGATGTAGTGACTCATCCTGGTGTAGGATAAGGGAGGCAGTCTTTCTCTTTGCCAATTAACAAGAATGTTGCTATTTTGTATTAAGGATTTATGGTAGCTGTACCAGATCTTAAAAGGATTATCTTTGTTCTTGATTTGGTTTGGGTTTGGTTTTAGTCTTTAGCAGTGCTGTTTAGCAGTTTCTGTGTGATGGTGACACTGGGTTGTCTGTATCTAGTGATGGGCACAAAGATTAATAGATACTAAAGAAAACTATGAAAAGTAGTGTTGGAAAACAAGATCTACTTGTATCTCTTTTCCTCAGTGTATGTGTGTATAATCTATTTTTTTTTTCATTATAGCATAAATTATACCATTGTTTGGTCAATAATGCATTTTTTTTTTAAACAAATCTTCAACTAGTAATGAAGTTCTTCAACTAGTAATGAAGCCAAAAAGTGTGATGACATAGCAATTCTAGTGGCAAATCCGTTTTATGTAGCTTTACAACTTGTCAGATTAATTAGTTCCATTCAGTCTGTATCAGATGACTTGCATTGCTGTTGGTGCAGTCCTTTCTTCCACTCGTCGTAGCTGTCCACTGGTTACATGGGTTCCAGTTTCTCCTTTCTCTCTTATTTTTCTCTACCAGTCCTCTTTTAATTTTTCAAACTAATAAAGGTTTTTAGGTAAAGGCTTTTCTGATTCTAATGCAGTGAAGCTTCAAGACACAACCAAAATGCAAGGAGTAAATAATACTGGAGGACTGAAGGAAAAAGCCCTGTTTTGCCTGCTTGACATATAACCTTCAAGCAACAACTCCTTTGGTATCTTTTGCATGTTGAAGAACCCTTTTCAAGGTTCTCGCACATCTCCAGAGGAACTTGTGGGTATTTGAATAAGAAGTATGAAACTCGGGTAACTTTGAACAGGTTTCTAGTCAATTTGGGATATCTTCTTTTTAATCCCTACTTAGAATTTCTGTTACAGAACTGCTTTGCAGAGCTCCCAATTGCCTTAATGTTCTGTTTTCTGTTTCCATAATTACAGTCTTCCAGAAAAGACTAAACGCCTCAGTTTTTAGGTCTGGTTTTCAGATATTGTCTGATATGGAATTCCAATAAGGTGTAGGAGGGAAGAGAGTGTGCAAAGAAACAGATTTCTGTGGTGCAGTTAGATGAATTGAATCTGCATTTGAATTAGGGAAGAAAATAGCTGTTGGCTAGAAGCACACCATTGCCATAAAAACACATGCAATATTGAATGTAGTTGCAGCTAGTACTGAGAAATCCAACTTACTTCTGTTTTTACAATGGGAAATGGATGTTTCATGGTGCCATTAGAATGTATGGATATAAAACTGTTCCTATATCTTTAAAGCCTATATGATAGATTTTTTATTTTTTTTTTTTTTTACCGCAATATCCTTACTGTTTTCACACGTGGTGGTGGGGAGAGGTTGAGGTTTATTTGCTTCTTTCTGAAAAGTACCTAGTTCTCCTCTATTCACTTGTAATCAGGGAAGAAACCTTGAGAGGATTAACCACTGTTTTTGCTCCTGCTAGTCAAACAAATATAATTTAGTGTCATGGTTTAATCCCAGCTGGCAACTAAGCACCACGCAGCCACATGCTCACTCCCCCCGAGTAGGATGGGGCAGAGAATTGGAAGGGTAAAAGTGAGAAAACTTGTGAGTTGAAATAAAGACAGTTTAATGGGTAAAGCAGAAGCCATGCACCCAAGCAAAGCAAAACAAGGAATTAATTCACTACTTCCCATTGGCAGGCAGGTGTATTCAACCATCTCCAGGAAAGCAGGGCTCCATCGTGTGTAGCAGTTACTTGGGAAGACAAACTCCATCGTTCCAAATGTCGCCCCTTCTTTCTTCTTCCCCTAGCTTTATATACTGAGCATGATGTCATATGGTATGGAATATCCCTGTGGTCATTTGGGGTCAGCTGTCCCGGCTGCGATCCTCCCAACTTCTTGTGCACCCCCAGCCCACTCACTGATGGGGTGGTGTGAGGAGCAGAAAAGACCTTGACTCTGTGTAAGCACTGCTCAGCAATAAAGAAAACACCTCTGTATTGTCAATAATGTTTTCAGAACAAAAATCTAAAACATATAGATAATTTTCTTATATGAAGAAAATTAACTCTATCTCAGCCAAAACTACCACACTTACCTTCAGGTTTGCCCTTGTTGCAAACTTGAATTACTGTGTGTACATCAGTGGCTTCTTTTCAAGGAGACTACCAAAAAATCTTCATTAAAAGGTTTTCATCTGGATTGGAAATAATACTGAGACATTGAGGGTTATTAAGTTTTGATATGTGTTTATCAGCATAAAATGAAAAGGTTGATGAAAAAATAAATTAGGCCGCATTTCTTTTCACTGAGCAAAATTTGACTGTCTATGACATGCATTTTTTGAAAAGCAGGAATTTAACAAAGAAATTTTGGTTGGACTAGATGATCTTAAAGGTCCCTTCCAACCTAGGTGATTCTGTGATTCTGTGAAATTTCGGGTTCAACCTTTTTATGAAAGAGGAGAATGGAAATAGAGCAAGTTTCAAGTGACTATAGCTGTTCAGGCTCTGTTTCTTGTGCAATTTTTTAGATACTTCTGTTTTCCTAATGTATTTCCTCAAGCACAGTTGTTTAAAGTAGTATGGATTACAGATTTTTTTTTTAATTTTTTTTTTTCCTGGTTTAAATTTAATATTTTCTTCAGATGATAGTTTCTCTTTGGTTAAATATCTTCAGTTCCTGCTACAGGTAATGGCCACCACTAGTATTTCATTAATGCTTTCTCTATTGGTTTTCATTCACATGATATTTAACACAGTGGCTTCGTTATTCCAATTTCCTATCACATAGTTTAGGTGAGATTCAACTTTGTATTCAGACCCTTTTAAGTTTACATGCCCACAGTGTAGCTTGTACTAGGTGTTTAAACTCCCACTGTTTTCAGAGGAATTCAACTCAATGTAGTCAATAGAACTGAAAATTTTTATCCTGAATTGGGCACTGACATTCGGTTAGTTGAGTAAATCTGTCACTAAAGAGAATAGTTGCTTATATTGGGATTTGAAACTCCTGGCTCAGATGAAGACACCTACAGAACATACCTTAGTTTAGTTCTGTAAGTCTAGATCTGGTTGCTATGTTTCCTCCTCCTGTGTCTTTGTTTTTTAAAAAAATAATATATATATGTGCATTTATTATTTTTTTCCAAACGAAACATCACTTATGTATATTGGTGTTGTAAAATGTCATTCTGAAAGGTTATAAATGATATCATTTTCAAATATGAACTTTTATATAATGAATAGAATACTAAAGCTGTTGTAGGAACTGTGATTTCCTTAAGAAGCTGTAGTCATTAAAGGAATTAGTGTATATTTAAAAGTGGTATATTTTGCTTCTTCCAGATGGTCCTCGGCCCTCGCAGAAAGAAATCATATCACTAAGGGCATTTATGCTTCTGTTTTTGAAACAACTTATATTGAAGGTAAAACAGTCTATTCCAGATGGAAAACATTGAGATCTGTTATATACATGTAATAGGATCTTTATGGTAGTAAAAATACAATTCCTGTCAGGTATTGTGTCTGTTTCTGGTTAATTTTAATGTTCATGCACATATTTCTAATCAACATAAAGGTATTAAATCCATACGATATATCTTACTAACCTCACCAAACTGTGCTATATGTATTTTATTAAATGTACTTGTAGAAATAGTATATACACTACAGAACCTTTCAGGTATCTGAGCTATTTTTTTGGTGAAAGTAGATAGTTGTTTGATTGATCAAATGAAAAAAGTAATGATAGTTGTTAAGTTAGTTATTGCTTTATCCTTTTTTTTGGTTCTACCACTGGGTGAAATGATCTAGGACTCTTTCTCTCTGTTACAGCTGAATGCTAGTCATAGAATCATCTAATCGTCTAGGTTGGAAGGGATCTTTAAGATCATCGAGTCCAACCATCAACCTAACACTGACAAAACCAACACTAAACCATGTCCCTTAGCACCGCATCTACTAGTCTTTTAAATATCTCCAGGGATGGTAACTCAACCACTTCCCTGGGCAGCCCATTCCAATGATTAATAACCCTTCAGTGCAGAAATTTTTACCAATATCCATCCTAAACCTCCCCTGGTGCAACTTGAGGCCATTTCCTTTTATCCTGTTGCCTGTGACTTGGGAGAAGAGACCGACGCCCACCTCTCTACAACCTCCTTTCAAGTAGTTGTAGAGAGCAATAAGGTCTCCCCTCAGCCTTCTTTTCTTCAGGCTAAACAACCCCAGCTCCCTCAGCCACTCCTCATAAGACTTGCACTCTAGATCCCTCACGAGCTTTGTTGCCCTGGTCTTTGACGTATAATCTGCAATTTGAGACGAACTGAAAACCAGTATTTTTTGGCCTGGTTTATTCCTCCCCCTTTTTTTTTTCTTTTTTTCCTGTTCTCTCTCAGGGACTGGAGGAGTTGCAGTAATAGTTTATAGTATCTGAGGGCCCACACTATAAGAGTCCTTTCTAGCAGGAACACAGGAGGACTGACTTCATACTATTTTGAATTGTCATTTCTGATAAGAAAAAGCAATGGAATGAAAGAGAATTTAGTCTTTTGAGTTTAAATAGAAAAAAATTCTAGGTCCAAGTTTTTTTGAGCCAAACTTAACGAATGTATTTTTTTCTAAATAATGCCCCTCCTTTTTTTTTTTAGGATCGAGGAGTAAAAGAAGATGAACTGCAGAGCATATTAAATTACTTATTAACAATGCATGAGGTAAATTTCTGTAATTACCTATCTTTTACTGTAACTAATTGTACCAGCTCTATGGGAAGCCTTATGTTGATGTTAGTTTGTAGAATAACATTGGTGCTTGTCATACAGGATGAAAATATTCATGATGTGCTGCAGCTGCTAGTGGCACTAATGTCCGAACATCCAGCATCCATGATACCTGCCTTTGATCAGAGAAATGGGATACGGTAAGACAGTGAAGTGAGAAAACATCTTAAAAGTAGTTCCAGTATCATCACTCTCCAGATTGCTTCTTTTTCACATAAATATCACACTTGCTGATCTGTCAAACTACAATTTTATTAACTTAGGCTATATTTTTTGTCAAAAACAGAGTGGTTTTGATAGCTTCGAGGTGATTTTGAAGGTAAATGTACTGTTATACTTGCTTCTTAATCTCAAATAAAATATGTAATTAACAAGATGCATCAAAAAGCCAAGTATCTATCTCAGAATAATTTTGAATATTCTGTCTTCAGCTGTTTAACATAATCTGGAGGGAGGAAGAGGCAAACAAGAGAAATTGTGCCCTAACCTTTCAAATTCTCTCTGAAAAGATTAAAAAAACTATCTGTGGAATTCATATGTTTATCTGTTGGACAGTAAAATTAATAACTGGTAATTCCTAGAGAAGCAGTATTTTTATTGTTTTCTTATGCCTAACTTGATAATGCAGGTTTTTTCAGAGATTAAGAATTTTCGCATTAATAATTTAGTATTTACTATAGAATTTTATTTTTTGCTGTTCTGAAATAGTTTGGAAAGTGCAAGGAGTTTGTAAAGCAGGGGCAAAAGACCCCAACATCTACTAACTGATAAATTCAAGTTCTGTTTTGCCAAAATACTAAGATCTTTGCACAAATACTTGTATTTAAAACTGTTTGAACAACACCACTAGTTAAAGAGAAGACTCCCAGTTTAGGAGTTTGTTTTCTAAACCTATAGTTTCTGTATTCAGACAGAATTCTATTCTTCACACCTTTCAAAGAATGGTTATGCTGATTACAGGATTTAACACATCTTTATGTAAGGTTAATGGTACCAATATTAAAATTGTAAAATGGTGCAGTCTCTGTGTTTAAGTCTGTGTTGAAAAAGTGGAGAGAATGCACAGAATTGCAACATTTAAGTATGAAAAAAAAATGCCTTACATAGAATTAGGGGTTCATCTGTTTAAGTTATCAGAGGACAAAAGCCTCAGAGGTCATTTGATAATGGCCTAAGTCCTTTCCAAAGAGGAAGATTTTGTCTGCTAAAGTGCTATTACTGGAGAAAAATAAAAACAGTTGGAGAATTGGAGAAAGCCTAGAAAGAATGGCTAAAAGCTGGAGCTCAGCTAATTCAAATGGGAAACTAAAATATGAATTTAAAAATTTTTTGAAGAACATTCCAGGGAAAGGGTAATGTTTTCCATCTCTTGGTGTCTTCAAATCAGGAGTCGTTTAGGTTTATGATCTTTGGAAAAAGGGCCTGGTAGGCAAGGAGAAATACCAGGAAGCGGTGAATATATGCAGGGGGGAAATTAGAAGGGCCAAGGCTCAAGCTGAACTCATCTTGGCCACTACAGTTAAGAATAACAAAAAGGGGTTTTTTTGGTATGTAAACAGAAAAAGGAAGATTAGGGATAATGTGGGCCCACTGA
>KZ505725.1:66584-256671 GCA_002844005.1 Limosa lapponica baueri
CCAACTCTAAAAAAAATTCAGTGAAATTCAGTTTCCTTTCTGAAAGACTGTAGAATTTATGCTTAAACAAATCATATCAATTACAGAAGTAATAAATTGAACTAGTTAAATTTTGAGGCCTTTTTTTATCCAAGATTTAAAACCAGAGGGTGTATTTTTTTTTCTACTTCAAATTTTGATGCAATGAGGATATGACTTCATAGGTGTATATGGGATTTTGTGTAACATGTTGCCAGGTTTTAATTTGACAAATGCGATTTCAGTATAAACATCCTCTGATTAAATGCAGATACCCTATCCTGTGCAGAAAGGATATTGAATAGTGATTTTAAGAATGAAAGGAGATTTTTCAATAGCATGCAGGTACTCCAAGAAACTCCAGGATATGATCTTATGTGCTCCAATCTGCTTCTCTTGTCTTAAACTACAACTGCTCAGACTGTCTTTAATTTGATTGTTCCAAACCGGAAGTATGAGAGAAGGTTGTTACTTTCTGTTATAAAACATTGACCTGAACCAAAAGGCACCATGTCTCTAACCTGAAGAATTAATCATCAAACTCTTATGCTGTGCTTGCTGCTTTCAGTATATGCTTCCATTTTTTGTAAATTGCTATTTTTATAGTTTTATTTATTAAGAAATCCCTGTTCGGTGAAATAAACTCTATGTATATGATGTTAGTAATAAACTGAAAAAACTTGTTGAATTTGTTTTTCTTTTTTAGAGTAATTTATAAATTATTGGCTTCCAAAAGTGAAAGTATATGGGTGCAAGCTTTGAAGGTCCTTGGATATTTTCTTAAACACTTGGGTCATAAGTAAGTGTAGCTTTAAAATTGTTATAGAGGTGTATTTAAGTTCACAATTCATCTTGTCTTTTTGTTGTGATTACTGTATGTTCTTTGACAGTCTTTAAGAATTACTTAAAATTGTTAAGTTTTCTGGTTAATAATTTGCACCTTTATACATTGGGATGAAATTACTTTCCCAGTTAACTTGTTACTACTCTGATGTTTGAAAAGATAGTGATTGTCTGCCAAATATATGATATGCTGAAATTCAAGTCTTAAAACGATAGAAACCATTTTCCAAAAATACATTTTGTAAATGGATATTTTATATTCAGCTAAGGATAACAGGAAACATATGAGTGTCATCAAATATTTCTTTCTGGAATTTTCAGTGTCACTGCAATAAATGTTTCAGGGCAGGACTTTTAAAAATAGCTTTAAAATGATGGGAAAAATGAATTAGAATAAGATGTTATTCACGTGGGAAAGATTTGGAAGGAAAAGCAAACAGACTAAGTAAACAATCATAAAAAAAAGAGGTAAGGACATACCTCTGTGCAAGAAATAAATATAAAATGTGGCAGCAAGAAACATTCACATTTAAAAAGAAGTGGTGTCATGAAATAGACATGCCTAGTCTCATTTTCCATATTTAGGTGTTAAGAAAAAGTTAAAAAGCATGCAGCGCTGTGTAATCTGCTGCTGCTCAGTTTTCCCTTTCTACGTGTGGTGCTTAACTGTCTGCTGGGGTTAACCCACAACAATACTCCAGTTGGGATACTGTGCAGTGTAAAAATTAACTGTGTGCTTTACAAGAGATTTCATCATTTAAAACCTCCTTAGAAGGGGAAGGAGCCAGGAGTCTGGCCAGACATGCTTGACATGCTTTTCTCAGTAAGATCAATAAAGTATGACTGTATAATTGAGAGACGGTTAGCTGAGAATATGCTCCCAAATGGCATTTTTCTTTTGGGATCCAGCAAGCCAAATAGTGTTCTGGGAATTAATAAAGCAAATTGATAGTCCACTCAAGAATCTCCAAGGGATTTTCAAACGTTACTTACTAAAAATCATTCACATTGATAGGAGTTGGATTAAGTAAGATACACTAGATGAAGGTTTGACTTGTGCAGAGTCTTGGTTTTGTCCAAATTAAGTACATTTATTTAAAATATTTGTTGCTTATCCAGTAAATAACACAGCAAACTCTGTAAGTGGAATATTAGAGAAAAAGAAAAGTGAGATTTTTCAGAAGCTGAAATTTAATTTCCCGGTCCTTAGCATCTACTTGTAATTGTGGACATATATGTGTAGTTTCCAATGTTGAGTGGAATTAAGTATTTAGCACAAAGTTAAATAACTTTATTTTTCATGTAGTATGCATGATTTTATAAAATTATAGTCAACTACAGGAAATTCTAACCAATTATGAAATTATAAACTACATTATAAAATATATACATTATGAAATTATGAAGCACTTAAAAATTTCTGTTTCACAGTATAGGAAACAAGCATTGTATTTTAATACATTAAAGCAAAATTGCATAGAGATTTTATAATGTGATTTATGAAATCTGAACCAATATGATACTAATAACAAATGTGTAGGTACAAAGGCAGTTACCATTGCTGTAGTTCATATATATATATTCATTGCAGATTAAGCTCTAGAGTGGAGGTAGCTGGTTCTTTGAAGTTGACCAGTAGTGTGTTAGATGAGAGCCTGAATGACTCTATTTTTCCTTGTGATCTGTAATGGTAGATTACCTTGTCTAACCTTAACAGTGGGAAAATGCTGTTGTTTTGCTTCTCTGCTGTCTTTGATTCTTTCTACACCACCACTGAAATCAGTTTTCTTACTTTTGGTTTTCATCTGCCCATTTAAACCTTCTGCACTTTTTCACTTCCATGTGCTACATCATAGCTCACAAGGTTGAATACCTGTAATTTTTCTCATAAGTAACTCTTCTGTGCACAAAAGAGTACACACTGTTATAAGTTGTTGCCAGTCTCTTTTGTAATGATTTGAAAATTATAATATAATGTATTAATTACAAAAATTCTAGAATGAATCTATGTAACTTAAACCTTTATTATCATTAGTAATCATGAAAAGGGTGTTTATTAACTTTTGAATGTGTAACGTTTTACAGAAACTTTACTGTATTTTGCCTTGTTTCATATTTTTCCACTTTAATATAGATTATTAGTTACTTTCAATAACAATATTTCATTAATTACAGCAGTAATTAAATGTAATGATGTAATTTATGAGAAGTACTCTGTTTATTTATGATGTTATATCCAATTTTAAGAGAGTAGTGTTTTGGAACAGATGGAATTCACTGATGTGAGCTGCTTTCTTCTCCTCTTAAGATTTGAGTAGTTTTTGATCCTAGCTGTAAAATTCACTTCAGTCACTTGGAATTACAAAACTTTTCAGGATTTTATTTCCTTTATATTGTAACACATGTTATTCCAGGCCTTAGTTATTTTGGCTGCATGAGAGGATGTTATATGAAGTGAATGACAGTACTGATAAATTTGTACGTGTTAGTATTTATGTTGGAGGATCTGATGTTGGATTGCCCTGAGTCCTTGAGAGAGCGACAAAAGATATGTTCTGCAGTGATCACATTTTAGCCAGCCTCTGAACATCATGAACTCTCTCAGCCTAAGTAAGATAGAAAGGGATCCCTTTGTCTTTTTCCACTGTGAAAATCATGGAGGGTGAGAATGATTTGTCATTTTTGTTTTATACAGAAACCCATCCCAATACAGCATTGATTTCTGAGAACCTTTGTGTATTACTGCAATTACATTCATATTTGGAGAGAACTGATGTTTAATTCATAATATTTACAAAATAACAAGTTTAGGACTTCTTAGTACATCATCAAAATATTTGGCTTCTGGGTATTTTTTGCATTTACCTAATATTTTTATTTTCTCTTCCAGGCGAAAGGTTGAAATAATGCACACTCACAGTCTTTTCACTCTTCTTGGAGAAAGGTTGATGCTGCATACAAATACGGTGACCGTTACAACATATAACACACTTTATGAGGTACAAACTGCTAAACATAGAGGTTGTCATCTCTGTTTTAAGAATTATGAGTTAACTATATTGTGATGCTGTGCTTTACAATAACCTGATTCTCAAGACCTATGAGAAAACTTTAGATGGAAATTTTAAGAAAGGATTTCTTGGTTCAGAATGTATTTTGCCATACTTTGGATATTTTTATTAACAGTGTAATAATTTTTACATAATGTCTATAAAACTTTCCACTTACAAAGGGTGATGGAAAAGATCCTGCTATTTAAGATGTTCATCAGTTTACACACCAAAAAAATATTACTACAGATCTTCAATTGATGTTATTCCTCCATTGCAGTGGAAAGTGATGGAGACAGAAAGATTCCGGTTTTTCCTTTTCTTTTTCTTTTTTGAGCCATTCCTTTCAAGTTTACATAATTTTGAAAAGTGCTGGTAGTAATGCTGGTAGTAATGCCAAAACGATAACTGAACACAGCCTCTTTTATGTAACAGATACTGCTTGAGGCAAATATGACCTTGAAGCATTCAACTGTTCTACCCAGTCGCTTGTAGAAACTTCAGTTGCGATGATGAGCAATTTTGTTAAATCAAAATAATGTCAACATCAAGTTCATTGAAACCCATGTCATAATGCCTGCAAATGCATAGGATCATGTCCAATCTTTACTGAGGATTGATTCCGGAAAAGACATGGAAAGCTAAAGGAGTGCTTGATATTTAGGGTTCTGAGTCTGAGTGTAGAAAATGCTCTCCTGTGATTGTAAAAACTTAAACTTCATCTATTTGCCAATGACTTACTCAGATGTTAAGTTCCTTTTTGTTGCATGTCTCTTAAGCTTTACCCTGTGTCATTTGACTGCTCGGGTACCACAGTCTAGATGTCACTGCATTCAGATTTCTGAGAGCTTCTGTCATTGATATTCTCAGAAAATACATAGCTCAGTGACACAACTAAAGTCCTCGTGGAGTCCGGCATCTACAGACATTCACATTTGAAAAAATAGCCAGAGGAAGAGAAAAAAGGGAGTTAAGTGCCAGAAGTACAAAACATTTGCCAAGGAACTAATGCAGATATTTTCCATGATCTCTCCTAAAAAGCAAAGGCATATTTGCATTCTATTTTAAATATCAGTATGTAAAGACCCATTCAAAGATACTGTGTTTACAACTGCTATTAGTTTTATTATTGATTAATGAACTAACTAAAGTTCTGGTTTAAAATAAATAATAATTACTAGTGGAATTATTCTATTTTGAAATGCATTTGCTTGAATATACTTATTGAGAATCCCATGTCAATATAATTAAATTTTTAGCTTGTTCTTAAAAATAAAATTGCATACATAGAACCTGTGGCAGATATCCCAGTGTGAAAGGTCTGCAGTGTTACAATACAGTTTAATTAGTTTCTCAAGTACAATTCATGGAACAGGAGAATGATCTGTCTGTCTCATTATGTGAAGCTCTAGGATTATTCCTATGGAATGCTGTCTGTGACTGTTCCTCTTTCCCAGCTGGAGAAAACCAAACCCACTTTTAAGAAATACTGGATTTGGTTATGGACAGAATGTATGAGAATAACTTTTGATGTACAGTGTTCATGAAAGACTTTTTGATCTGTGAATGTATAGCACATAGCTAACTAAAAAGTTAGTTAACCTGCCACTACATCCATGGAAAATCATGATCCTTGCATAGAGGAATTGCTCGTTTCCATTCTTCAGGAATAAAAATGTTTTATGAAAATGTTTTTTATGAAGTTACAGTGTGGCCATGGTAGATGTTCTTAAGAAATTTAAAAATAAAGAAATTATGTAGTGTTTAATTAAAAATGGTAAAAGGAACTTAATATTCTATTTTAGATTTTGACAGAACAAGTTTGCACTCAAGTTGTTCATAAACCGCATCCAGAGCCAGATTCTACAGTGAAAATTCAGAATCCAAGTAAGGACGATATATTATATTTGTATGATGAATGTATTGCCTAGAGGTTGTGGAGTTTTTGAAATAATATGGTTCAGGAAGCAAGAAAATTCATTAGTGTATCTCAAATACGTATGGGTTTCAGTTTCTACTTACAGTAGTTGCTGTCAACAACATTTTTTTTTTTGTGTTTAAATCTTGTTAAAATGTGTTACGTAACTAATTTATTCTTTCAAAGTGATTCTTAAGGTGGTGGCAACGCTGTTAAAAAACTCCACACCAAGCGCAGAGCTGATGGAAGTTCGACGTTTGTTCTTATCTGATATGATAAAACTCTTTAGTAATAGCCGTGAAAACAGAAGGTATGTCACTACCAATAGCATTTTCTCATCCTTTACTTGTGAGTAGTAGCAATCTGAGGTACTGTGTAGAGTTGTATACTGTATATTAAATGGAATATATCAAAAATAAATGGAATAGGTCTGTGGAACTTTTATTAGTTCAGCAACTTATACTGGGTTCTTCTGGTTTGAATATACTTTAAATTTTAATTCATCCTGAAGTATTTTTAAGTTTCCTCCTACATTGGATTGATGTTCAGAGGAACAAATATTATTTTCCTCCTTTTTTTAACCATCATAATGTTAAAATAAAGAAGCTTTGTTTGGATATATTTTGACCTAATTATTTCACTTTAGATGTTTACTTCAGTGTTCAGTGTGGCAGGACTGGATGTTTTCTCTGGGATACATTAACCCTAAGAACTCTGAAGAGCAGAAGATCACAGAGATGGTTTACAACATTTTCCGTATTCTCTTGTATCATGCAATAAAATATGAATGGGGAGGCTGGAGAGTGTGGGTGGATACTCTTTCTATAGCTCATTCCAAGGTAAGAAACATCTTGTGGATGTTTTTTTAATACTGATAACTCCCCCAAAGGGACTAGCAATATAGTAAGCTGCACAGTGATTTAGTGCCATCTGGTGGCTATCTCCATACATTTCAAGGTGGCATTTTTTTGTCATCGTTGTAGGTCATTTGCTGTGAAACAATTTGTAAGCTCTATGTAATACGTTGATAAAATTCTTGTTAGTTTTTGTCCAAGTTCATGTAGCATATATTCATTCACATAATCTGTTCTTTTCTTTCTAAGGTCACATATGAGGCTCACAAAGAATATCTAGCAAAAATGTATGAAGAGTATCAAAGGCAAGAAGAAGAAAACATAAAAAAGGGGAAGAAGGGGAACGTGAGCACTATCTCAGGTCTTTCCTCTCAGACAACAGGAGCAAAAGGTGGAATGGAAATTCGAGAAATAGAAGACCTTTCACAAAGCCAAAGTCCAGAAAGTGAAACGGATTACCCTGTCAGTACAGATACGAGGGACTTGCTCATGGCTACAAAGGTTTCAGATGATGTGCTTGGAAGTGCTGAGAGACCAGGGGGAGGAGTACATGTGGAAGTTCATGACCTTTTAGTTGATATAAAAGCTGAAAAGGTAGAAGCTACTGAAGTAAAACTTGATGATATGGATTTATCACCAGAGACACTGGTAACTGGAGAAAATGGTGCGCTTGTAGAAGTCGAATCTCTTCTAGATAATGTATATAGCGCTGCTGTTGAGAAGCTGCAAAACAATGTTCATGGAAGTGTGGGTATTATTAAGAAGAATGAGGAAAAAGATAATGGTCCATTAATAACTCTGGCTGATGAGAAAGATGAACCTTCTACTAACAGTACCTCATTTCTCTTTGATAAAATACCTAGTCAAGAGGAGAAACTTCTACCTGAACTTTCAAGTAATCATATTTCTATTCCAAATGTGCAAGAGCCACAAATGCATCTTGGTGTAAATGATGATTTGGGATTGCTTGCACATATGACAGGTAGTGTAGATATAACATGTACTTCGAGTATAATAGAGGACAAGGAGTTCAAGATTCACACAACTTCAGATGGAATGAGTAGCATTTCTGAGAGGGAGTTGGCTTCATCATCTAAAGGATTAGAATATGCTGAAATGACTGCCACAACTCTTGAGACAGAGTCTTCTGGTAGCAAAACTGTACCTAGTGTTGATGCAGGAAGTATAATATCAGATACAGAAAGATCTGATGATGGTAAGGAAGCAGGAAAGGAGATACGGAAGATCCAGACAACTACAACAACCCAGGTAAGTTTCAAGTACTGTAGCCACGTATGTTTCTGATGTAATTGCTGTTCATTGCTGGGTAAGTTAATAGTATGAGATCTGACAGATGTTTGAAGTATATTTCTTTAATTATATGAAAAGTTTCCATCCTCCAAGCCTATTTGCTTTGAAAATGCTGTAACACGGGTAACGATTGTGTAGTCTTTTATGTCTGTATAGAAAATATGTATTGCAATTGTGGATGCTTTAGTTTTAAAAAACTTAGCTAAGAGAATCTCTCATCCATTTTCCTTAGTTGTGGAGAGATTAGCTGATACTCTTAGAATTCTGCTTTATATTCTGTTGTCAGTATGTGTTAAGATATATCTATATTTTACTATTTACACACTGAAGTAGTCTTTACTTTTGCCGTAGCTTTCTCAGAGTGTAGTCTTAGAGCACTTTAGTATGCTCTTTTTCTTCCCATACAGGAATGCTGGCATAAATAATCTCCATATTTGATTCTAACACAAGAAAATTAATAGTTTAGGCTTAATAGAGGAAAGACTGCAACTTGATTTCCAGACCAGTGATGATTAATAAAAGAAGTTGCATCTATTTTCTTGGAGATCCTTTCTTGTCTAGGTCTCCCTCTGAAGAATTCTGAAAAATTAGTGTTTTTGTGAGAGCCCTAGCATTCTGAAAATGGGAAGGCCAAGGCAGAAGTCTACTCTTTGAAAGAATTTGTACTCTGTATACATAGCAAAATATAGGATCGCTTTCAACTTTTAAAGCACAGAATTAATTTCCGGACTGTCATTGTTCAGAGAAAGTAGTATGTAGTCAAAGATTGCTTTTAAGGATGTTATCAGGTGAAGGAATTGACTACCTTTAAGGCTTTCCTAGCTGACTGTATGTCCAGTATGTGCACCAACATTTACCTTCTAGGATTTAAAAGTCAAGCAGACTTCCTGAAACTATGGAAGAAAAGCCAAACAAAATTACAAAAATTACTTTGCCTGGTACTGTGTAGTGTGTACCAATGCATAAGAAGAAAGAGTTTCAGAGAATCACTCAAGTACACTCAAAGTAGGAAAGACTGAAAATAGAATTGAAAGCACTATGCATAAGATACATGCAAAACTTTCAAATCTTAGATGAGTCTAGGAAAAAAAAATTACAGAATCATTTAGAGATAGTTTTAAGAAAAAGATATGAAATGAAAGCAACAATAACAATTTTGATCTCAGGTCAAACTGAATGAAAGAAACTTTCCCTGCTCTCAAAATGCTGTCTCAAAATCAGACTAAAGATCTAAGAAGCTTTCCAGCCCAACTCCAATGCCATTTCCATTTTTACATTGCTAGCAAAAATATTTTTTAAATGTTTTTTTTTTTTTTGCTTTTAAATGTCCAGGTTTAAAACAGCATGCTGAGATCAGAAGTGAATATTTGAGCAAAGCAAGTATATTTTCTTTGAAGCTAAACTGAAGGAACTTCCAAATTCTGACCATTGAAATTATTTTAATTTCTTCCTTTCAGAGATGTTGCACATTATAACTAATTTTGTTGTTATGAATATTGACTCAAATTCAGTTGAAATGCTTGTTCTTTACTATCTTTTCCTTCACGGTATTCCCATCATATCCTCTATGTGTATCTTTTACATTTGTATTTAATCACCAAGTGGAAACAGTCATTACTGCACAGGTAGTGAAAGGGAATGAAATTCACATCCACCACCTATTGGGAGAATCTAAAGAATGTCCTGAGGATCCATAAAACCGTTAATCAACTAACAAAATATAACAACATTGGCAAAATGAGATTTGGGAAACTAGATTTGATTCTTTAATGATCCTGCTAAAAAGACTAGATAAATAAATTAGTTTTGGAAAATGAGGAGCTGTCTAAAATTATATTGATTCCTTGAAGCCATCACTATCTAGTTGTTCCATGTTTTGAGGTAAATATTCAAAGAACATTGTGATATCGGTAGAAGAGAGTAGTTGTTTCCTATAAACAAAGCCTTGTCACTGCTGACCTTGTATGTGCTACATTTGGTCTTCTTTGTAATACTTCAAGTGAAGAACCTGATTGTAAAACACTGGTGAATGGCTGAGAGGAAGGCCAGCAGTAGCCTCTCAGTGCTGGTTGCTTTCCATTGGAGCAGCTTCTTGACTTGTGGACCCTGCCTGCTTTGGAATATCAATATCTCCTGTAGTTTGTGCTTGAGTCCAGTTCATGATATTCTTCCTATATGAAAAGATATTTTCATATCCTTTCTCCAGTTCTTTGACCCAATCAAAAACACATTACAGAAAGTGAAAATGATTTTTGAACTTCTTGTTGATGTAGGCAGTACAGGGTCGATCAGTCACCCAGCAAGACCGGGATTTACGTGTTGACTTGGGATTTCGAGGAATGCCAATGACGGAAGAGCAGCGACGACAGTTTAGTCCAGGTCCACGCACAACTATGTTTCGTATTCCAGAGTTTAAATGGTCCCCCATGCACCAGCGACTCCTGACAGACTTGCTTTTTGCACTAGAAACAGATGTACATGTTTGGAGAAGGTAGGTGGTTGTTTCTTCTTTAAGTCCTGTTACAAAACACAAGTTTCTATCCACAAGGAAAAATTAGGTATGTTGTAGACGGGATGTTACTGAGATAATGGAAAGGGAAAAGAGTTGATGTAAGCTGAAGTGCAATTCTGTATCTTCTATCTTCTCTTTCCATCCCTTCACAGCCTGTAACAGCTCTATTTCACAGGTAACAATTTCTGTTCTCTTGAGAGATTGTATAACTCATACATACCTAACTAAACTGAGCTGCTCTTTCAACTTATGTTTAACATTAGAATCTGCTGCTTCTGTTTCAGACATGAGGAGGACTTGTGTGTCTGCTAAGGGCCATTTTTTTTCAATTGATCAGTTAAAAGAGAAGTTCTTTAGCTCCAAACCTTATAAATGAAAACTCTTTCCTGTAACATTTTTAAAGGAATCACTCTTACTAGCTGCCAGGTTTTTTTCTTTTGCATGTCAACCCCTGGTTGTAGTTATTGTTGGTGGTTATATTATACTTTATGACAGCAATGTGATTTCCTAGGCTTTTTGTACACTTTAACGGAGATACTTAATAACTTATTGTTATAAGAGCCCCTAGGTATAATAGACACGATTTAATCTAATTTCCAGGACAGAATAGTTCATTATCAGAAAACTTGCACGTAGGTATATCCAAGCACCAATTTATGTTGCATTTACTTTTCAGTTTGGTGAACTTTTCTGTGATAGTCACTAGGAAATAGGCAATTTTGGTTTTGGGTTTTTTTTGGCCGAATAAGTGGTAGGGGTTTGTACTTTGTGTTTAGGTAATGCTTGGAGATTAAACTTCAGTTTGTATATTTTCAATTGAAACCTTTAATTTTTGTTTGCTGGCTGGCAACAATGCCATTTTGGGAAAAGAACATACTTATAGACTGAGTATTTCTCAAAAAACACACACAGTTTTATATTATGGGGGAGTAAGTCTTCTGTGGGATAATTTCTCACCAATTAGGAGTTGCTGAGATTTCAGCTAATCTTATTATCATCTGTAGCTTGCAAAGATATTGCTAATGCTAAATTTAGTATTAGTTAATAAAGTTAATATTAGTCAAGGTATCACCATATTATCAAGTTTCTCCTTTAAAACACTAGCAGGTGTTATCATTAGGTGTTATCTAGAGTACTTTCAATGGCACTCTTAATATTAAATAATAACTTTCATGCTGAAGAAACAACCCTACTGCTTTCAGCAGAACTGCCTGTGAAGTACTAGCTGATGGGAATAAAAGGTTACGAGCTGTTTTTTCTCAACTGGATATCTGAAACTGATCTTGGTGTGAAAATAGATAGCAATCAATTCTTTCATTAGACTAGTCCTGTTTGTATTGGTAGACAATTTACACGCAAAGGTTTGTAGACCAGTTTTTGCCTTTATATAAAAAAAACTTTAACATTCTGGTTGCAAAGAATAAATTTATCTAAACTTTTATTTTAACTGTTTGTTTTTAATCCATCCTTTCTCCTGTTCTTGCAGTCACTCCACAAAGTCTGTGATGGACTTTGTCAATAGCAATGAAAATATTATTTTTGTACACAACACAATACACCTCATTTCCCAGATGGTAGACAATATTATTATTGCTTGTGGAGGAATTTTGCCACTGCTGTCAGCAGCCACATCCCCAACTGTAAGTACAATATTTCCACCTAGTGTTCATATTAGAAATTGTTTTTACTAATACCAACCACTATTGCAGCTGACTTTTCTTCTTTAGAGACTCCTGTCCCTCCTCTGCTAATTCCTTAAAAAAATTTGTTTATAATCACAAGCGTTAAGCTTTGATATACAAAGTGTTTATAATATTTTTCATTTGAAATGCTAATTTTTTTAGAGAAGTAGTACTAAGTAAACATAATATTTCCGATATTCAATATTTCCTTTGAAAGAGAAGACCATTAGGATCATAGTTACAAATTATGATGTAACAAAATTAGATGCTTTATGATGGCGAGTCACTGATATTCATAAATTTGTTTTGCATGGTCGCCATTTGTTTGCATGCCAAATGATACCAGAAGTCATCCCCTCACCACTCTGTTTGTTTCTTCCTTCAGTGGGTCCTGACCATTTCCTTTTTCTTTTTTTTTTTAAATCTTGTATTGAAATAGGCTGATATTTTTATCCACTTTGATGCTCTGCTCTTAGTGAGTTGTAATTTCTTAGGCGATCATAGTTCAGGCAGGCAAAGTAGCCTAACAGAGTGCTTCATGAAAAAGGGATAAATACTTTGTAGATATTGCATTCCTGTCAATAGTAATTACAGTATTTGACTGTGATACTTTGGTTGTGCATATAATATCTGTAACTATTTATTTTATACTAAATGTTTTATCTTGAACATCCCCTAACCAACTGCAACAAGTATTGGCCTTTGAAAGGGGAGAAAATGAGGCTGAGAAGAGAGAGAGTCTCCTCTGAAGAAATGTGGCTAGTAGGCACTGGAGGCTACAAATGTGGTTTGGCTGTAAAAGCTCAATTCCTTGCTCTAGCCATTTGTCAACTGAGATTACTTTATTTTGCCTCTACTAGTACTTCTAGTTAGCCAGCGAAAAAAACTGTTTTGTATGATTTTGTTTGGAAGGTATGAGTGTATGGACTAGCAGTTGGCTGAACAATATGACTTTCCGTCAGGCAATTAATGGTTAAATGTTGTGTCTTTACTATTTTCACTGCGTTAACTGGGAAAATATTTGCTATAAGCAAAAATGCTGGACTCACAGGAAAGACTTCAGTTGTCTGTAGTCACAAGAATGACATCCAGATTGCTGAATAAAAGATTTTGCAAGTGCTTCGTTGTAAATATTGACAAGTATGAGAGAGTGCACACCAGCCCATCTTGAGATTCAGGCTGTAGTATCAGTCTTTAGATTAAAGGACATTGGGAGATATTTTTTAAAACAAACCTTTTAGGCATCGTTTTCAAATGAAGATGTTTTCTTTGCCATCTTTTATATAAAAATATAAAACAGGCACAGCATTACTTAACTATAATTCCGTGGAAAGGTCTTGGTGTTTTTTAGCTCTTATCCTAGTTTATAACACTGCAGGGCCATTCCCATTCTATAGAATAATAATTTTGCAGTTCACCATTTCCCTCTATTCTGGATAATAAATATATATGTGTATATAGAGAGACAGGTAGCTGATACAGAGATATAAATTACACATCCATTTGTTAAAATATCGTGTTAACACAATAGCAGTGATTTTCATGCATTGATACAAAAGACTACATTTTCAAATTTGTGTTGTGCATGCATTTCTCCACCACATGCGAACTGTGTGCATTACTTAAATGCTCAATTTTGCCATCTGTTTAGGATAATAAAATAAAAACAAATTGTGAAATAAACTAATTCACTAAAAGATCAGTAGCTGGCTTCAAACTGAATTAATCCTACTCTGTGAAATTAAAAAAAAAAGCGAATACTTTTGTCCCAGCTGTACAGGGAGGGTAGGGAGAAGTAATTGAGAAAATCACAAATTAACTTCACCTGGAAATAATCATTACTGTCTAGATGATGATTTCATAATGACTTCCACCTAGCAGAGGGCTTCTTCCCTCCCATTCAACTGCATTCCTGTTCTGTCATTGTCCATCCATAAACATTAGCAAGAAGGTGGATTTATTCATCATTGTGACAGATACAAAGAGCCCAGCACACACCCTTCCTCCTTCTTAGAGAAGGTGCTCTCCCTCAATATTTTTCTAGATCAGTTATGAAGGGACCAGATGCCCTGTTGGGCATCAGAGCACTTCTGAATATCCATCATATGATGAATGAAAAGAAGTTTCATACTGATTCTCAGGCTTCTAATACTTTTGCATCCTTGAACTGCTGTCGAGAAAGTGGACTGCTGGTTAGGAATATATTTCTTCTCAGTCTTGAAAGGGCAAAGTATTCCAGTGCTTACAATCAGTTACAATAGACTCTGTCTCACTCTCCTCCTTCCAAGAGGTGCCTACTGGAAGAGAGAAGAGGTCTGAAACTGGAAGACTTATATGATGTCTCCACTGCATAAAAACACTTATGGCAAGCTTTCTAGTGACACTTTCTGCCAAAGTAACTCTCAAGGGAGGAAGGGGCCAATACACTTTCTCCCTCACCAATTCAAAGAATCACAGAATGGTTGATGCTGGAAAGGCACTTCTGGAGGTCATCTGGTCCAACTGCTTCAAGTGGTTGCCCAGAACTGCGTTCAAATGGCTTTTGAGTATCTCCGAGGATGGAGAGTCCACCACTTCCCTGGGCAACCTGTGCCAGTGCTCAGTCACCCTCACAGTGAAAAAGTGATTCTTGATTTTTCAGACAGAACTTGCTGTGCTGTAGTTAATTACATTAATGAATGTTTTTTCCACAAGATATACAGTTCAATTGTTGTGTTGCCTCTCATGAATCCCTTCCAACTTTAACCATTCTGTGATTCTGTGTGCTTTTGTGATTCTGTAATTTAAACTGGGCATGGTATTAGAAGTTCAGTCAAGCAGTACTGCACTACTCTTAGGAAAGCAAGCCTTTCACATGTTCCCTAAGCCGCCTTACTGGGTCAGCCGAAGGGCCTGGCTAGTTTAGCATTCTGCCTCCAACAGTGACTGTTTGCAGCTTACGTCAAAATACAGACGTCTGAGCAAGCATATTGATTGCTCTAATGATACTTTCTTTCAGCATTTAGGATTTTAACAGCTAGAGAGAGTGTCCAGGCTGTCACGTTTAATAACTATTGAGGAATTCATCCTTCTAGACTCTATCTAATCTTTTTTGAAGCTACTTACGCTTTTAGCCTCCATAATATCCTATGGCATTGAGCCTGACAAAGTAATTATATAACCTTTGAAGCACTTGTCTTTATTTTTCTAAGCCTGCTTAAACGTATAAAGTCACTATATGCCTTACTGTTTATGCTATGAAAGGGATGGTTAATCATGTCTTTATTCACCTCCATATCATTTATGACTTTGTAGGCTTGAATCATATCTCCTGGTGTGCCTGTTGGAGTCCATAGAGTCTTCATGTTGTTGAGTCTGTCTGTCTGTCTTTGGAAGCCTCTGATTCTCCATATCTCTATTCTGTTGAGCTTTTCTGGGGTGTCAAAACCTTCACGTTTTGTAGATCATGTAGAATACATATATTCAGTTTATCAACAAGTATGAGCTCATTTTACTTCATTTCTTCCTTTTTTACTTTCATGAATGGGGACTCTCAAATATTCCCACTGAAGGCATTTTGGGCCCATATTGAAATTTTAAAGTAGCAGTTCTTACTTATTTTCCTCCTAGTGTGTTGTATTTGTGGCATAGGACACATATTTACATCTACTTCTAAAAATTAATTTACTTTTTGGTCTGGAATAATGAAACATGAGAGCAAAAAGACTATAAAGAACAGACAGTAAAAGTCTTTCCACCCTTTTATTTTGGGATGATAAACCATGATGGAATTCAGGAAGTATTAGAGTAAATTTAGTATCCACTTGAAATACTTACATTTGGACTAGATTTCTAGCCAATGGAGATCTACTCAATAGAAACAAATGATTCCTCTGTCTCTGATGTAGACATTGAGTGGCTGGTCAGCCAGATCTCTGTAGGGTCCATTGACTGCAATGATTGTTAACCTGGAGCTGAATCCAGCCTCTTTTTATGAGATAGCTTACTGGTTCTCTAATAGAGAAGATGACAAACAGAAACACACAGTTCCTTTTTCTACCTCACAGTCCTATCTTTCCGTAGTTCCTTGTCACTCTGAGTTCAAGCAAGACCTTATCCTGGGCTGCTTGTTGTTAAACAGTTCTAAATGTCTGTTACAAAACTCTCTTCTCAACAGTCTGCTGTAAGAATTAGTTGTTACTACATGTGTCCCATTGCTTCTCTTTTTTTTTAAAGGTATTTCGCTGTTTCTAGTTAGTAGAATAGATGCTGAGTATTGGATGCTTGAATTAAGACTATATGCAGAAAAGAAGCAAGAGATAAATTTGGCAAAATGACTTTCAGAATATTGGAGCAACTGCAGGGTGTTTTTTCCTTTGTGCAACAGATTCTTTATTGTGTTCCATCCCTTGCTGGAAAAGCAGTACTCTCACAGTTTCTTTAAAAATATGAATGTTTGGGGAAGTTCCCATTTCAAAAAGACTTTTTTTGTTTGCACAGTTAGGATTTGAAATGAAATGGCAATTCTTCTTGTCTGGGTGGAATATTCCTCCACGATCCCTTTTCTGTTGTAGGACAAGCAATCTTAATTTTGTAATTTCCTCACTGTTGAATTTTTGTAATAGAAATCTGCCTTTTCCTTGCTTTTCTTGAAAAATCCAGACTAGTATAATCCAAATAGTGCTGTGAACAGGAGCCCTTAAATATTATTAGGAAGAAGAAAAGAAAAAATGCATTATATGTGAGAACAAACTACTTACAAATCTGTGAGTGACTTAAGAGTACAGTGAAGGTTATACACTTGCATGGAATACAGGAGAAATTTTACTGTAATTTACAGTAATCTGTCCCCATGTGTTTTAATATTTCCCTTGATTTCAATTCCATACCACCTCTGTCTCAGGGTCTGTACAAGGTCTTGCTTCAAATGCTGGTGTTTTTAAAGGGCTGTCACTTGTATATATGAAATAATGTGAAATTGAGTCAAATATTAACAAAAAAATCTAACCAGTTTTGTTGTTTTATAGTATAAACTGGAGTGTGTTCCACTGTTGATTCTGATGCCTTGTTTATAAATTTGGGGGTATTAGATAACTGCCAATATTATAGGGAGACAAAAAAATATAAAATGTTGATTTTCTTTTTTGTTTTTTTTTCTGTGTGGGAGGTCTTAGAGGCTTTTTTTTTTTCTTTTTTTTAATGACAAGATAAGGAAGACATTTTTAAGATGCTGTACAAGTGTGAAAAAAGCATTTTTTGGGAGCTGGAAGGAAAAAAGTTTGCAGAAGATGCTTTCTTTTAATGGCAGCTGGTTGCCAGATAAAACACTTTGTGTACAAGCTAGGAATTTGAAGTAATCATTGCTTCCTACAACTATAGCAGCTGTGACAAGGACTTGGGGACAATTGAATAAGGCAAAAGAAATCTGAAGAGTTGAAATATACATGACAATTGAGAGTAAATTTCCAGACCCCTTGCAATTACTTTGTTTTTCCCCTTATTCTATGTAGTCCATAATTCTAGTTCTTGCTTGCAGCGTTTAAAACATTGGCTCTCAAATTGTAATCTGAGGGCTGCTGGTGTTATATGAATGGCTGTCTACAAAACTCAGTGTAGTCCTGTATGTAGTGTCAGCATTGTTATGTTCATGACTCATGTGATGCCACAGGTGCTGTGTGATCTATAACAATTCTGGGGATCAACAGGGGCACACTGATGTAAAAATTGTCAGCTGGCAATGGAGAGATAATAGCTATGTCCGGCTACAAAAGAGGAGGACATATTTAAAAACTGGTTGAACGTGGTATTTTCTGTTCCAAAAGGGAAGCAAGCAGTTTGTTTCAGCTTGTTTTTCTTTCTGCTAATTAGTTTTTTTCTGCTATTTGAATGACAAAAATACTGACGTGCTCTTGAAAATTCAGTTTCTTTCTCTTTTGAAAACATAACCAGTTAAAACATAAGGATTAGTTCTCAGCCCATTGTGATAAGAAAAAAAGTACTTCTACTTAAAACTAAAACATAAAAATTTAACACACCTATTCAATTGAGAACATTGAAATTTGAAGACTAATTCAGTCCCAGAGGTTTAGTGAACCTTTAAATTTCTTTTCTGTGGTTCAAAAGCATTCAGATATCCAGTGTGATATTGTTTGGAAAAATCACACCCAAATGTAATATATATATATGTGAGCTATCTTGAGTTGCTTCAAAGGAAAGAGCATTATGCATGAAGAACCAGTTTGCTTTTTGTGATTTATATTTGTTTTGTCAAGAACTACTTTATTACATTTCAGTTGAATGGCTTGTTGTAAAATGCTCATTTTATTTCTATATAATCAGTGAAAACATTACTTTCGTTTACATCGCTTCATAAAATTGCTCTATATACTATATAAAAGATGTACATTGTTTTGGAAGAATCAGTGTTTACATGAATGCCATAATAATACAAGATTTACAGTTTTCCTTGTGCATAGCTATCTCTTAGAAGTCTTTATTTTCAAATGTTCATGCTGAGCTGAAATGTTTTGCTGTTCTAATTATAAATTAAACAAATATATAATTCCAAGATACTAATTTGTTTCAATTTTACATTGTATTTTTAGTTAACTTAAATAATTTTCTTTTTCTTTTATTGTTGTAATCTGTTGTCTGTTTTGTCTGTTGCATGTCCAGGGTTCTAAGGTTAGTATTGCTGCTGTAAGTTTCAGTTTTCTGCATTTTCAAAAATACCTTATTTTTGATCATTTAATATTTTGGCGCTTTTATTATTATTTTCCTATATCATATATTAGGATGTGAATAGAAATATATTGGGTATAATCGTTAACTTTTCCTACTTTCCTTGAGTAACTTAATGCATTGTCAAGTATGATGCTTACTGTTACCTACTGGACTGAATATAGGCAGGTCTGTGAGCTAGTTTAAGTTATAAATTTAGTTGTCAATAGAGAAACTCCTTAGTCCTTAAGATGTTAATTGCATGGGAGACTTGTTACTACTCTGAAAGTATACTGCGTGGTCATGAAATAGTGATCAGTTCACTTCTTAAAGAGTTTTTGAGCTACACCTATCTAAAATATTGCTGATACCTGAATGCATGTTGATCAACAACGGAGCTTATTTTAAATGTTATTAGAATATCAATGTGCTATATTTAACAAGTAGAACTGATGGTAAGTTTTGCTGTAAAAAAGCTATCCATCTTTTTTTTTTCTTTTGTCTAGCAGAATTTTAGAGAGATTTGTAAAAAAATAGATATTTTTTTTTCAATTCAAAGTTTGCAAAAATCTTGGTAAAATACACTAAGCTGTTCTATAAAATGAATTTATTACCTAACTTGCAAAAAAAAAAAAGCAATAGGTATTCTGAGAAGGTTTAAGACTATGATTGATGCAATACAGTTGAAGCTTGAGAAAAATCAACATCAGGCAGTCAGTTGGGTACTAGCAAGCCTGATGTTATTTCAAGCATAAGCTTGATGTTCAAGTTTCTACAACCACCTATGAGTTTTTCTAGCAGACTGTTATGGCTATAGATTTTTGCAAATATATTCTCTCTGGATGAGTGCTTCCAAAAATGATGTTCCAGTCTGTTATAAAAAGCCAGCAACTTATTTTTCCAAAAAGTAGGAACACAGCACACACTAAGCGGGGGAGACCTGGCTTAAGAAGATAGGCTGGAAATTGTTCTGCTGAGAGATATTGCTTTACCATTTTTCTGATGTTATTGGGCAGATCAGACAGATGACAGCCCTTCCCAAATCACTCACATAACAGACATGTTACATCCTTAAGAGAAATTAAATGAAGTGGTATCTATCATTGTGGTGACACATGCCACATCATATCCTTCATCTTTCAAAACAGTTGTTTCCTTAATACTATTTGGCACAGTTTGCACTCATAATTATGGATGTAAAATATTCTAAAAATTGACTCATGAGTGAGGTTACTACATTTTTAGAAGTATGGAATAAAGGATTTTTTATTTTTCTGTATTTCTTTTTCTTTCGATGGAAGTGGCCTTAACAGCAAGAAATATATTTTGATTTTTTTTTTATAGGTACTTCTAAGCAAATGAATAAAAATAAACACAACAAAAATAATACTTTTCAAAGGGACCATACTGTCTGCAGAAAAGCCCTGTGATCTGAAATCTTGTTGACAATCAATAAGAATCAGCCATCTGTAAACAATTTTAAAAATAGTCTTTACACATAAATGTGGACAGAGTCAAGTACTAAATCTCATTTTCAATTTTGCCTAGCTCCAGAGGTAAAAATGTTTAAACAGATTTATTTTATTTTTTTTTTTATTAGACTTACTCTTTCCTCACTTATCTGCACTGTTAGACACCTGAATGCATTTGAAAACGTAACTCTGGACATCTAAGTAATTTTTTGGAGAAAAACGTGACCCCTTTTTACATTTCAGAAGTATTGAGCTCATTCAGCATTTTTCTGTGAATTGCCATTAAGGGGAGCCCAACACTACATTAGGAAAGAAATGGCCATTCTCTGGGAAATGTGAGCTGTGCACCATATAACCTGTCATGTTTTTACTTCCCCCCCTGTTGCTGTTGTGAGGGAGTAGACATACTCTCTTCTGATCTCCAGGAGAATTGGAGTCTGTCAGGTTCCTATATGGTATAAGCATTCCCAGGGAGAATCCATTCGTGGAAACAGGGCAAAACTGTCTGGTTTTTTTCCCACTCCATTCCTCACATTTACTTGTTTGTCTAAAGGAACATAAAAGCTATACAGACAGAAATTACTTTCTTCTGTTACCTGTCAGTTTTCTTAGGCTACGGAAGAATATTAAGAGGATGTTGCACTCTTATATACCATGCATTGTTTTACTATCTGGCCACACTTTTTCTTTATGTAATTGCTAATAAATTCCTCATTTATATTAGACTTTTTCTTGTCTATTACAGCATGTAAATGTAAATAATTTTCTCACTCTTCATGCTGTCTTACTTTATTCCACTCAGTTCATGCTAATGGTAATGGTAGAAGATTTTTAAATAACTTTTCAATGTGTTTGTCTTAAGCATAACAATTTAGATTCGTACGTGTATGTGCTGTCTTTATATTTCAGTTGTTCAAACTGTTTAATTCAATTATCTCCTTTTAAAGACTGAATTGGAAAATATTGAAGTGACACAAGGAATGTCAGCAGAGACAGCAGTAACTTTTCTCAGCCGTCTGATGGCAATGGTTGATGTACTAGTATTTGCCAGTTCTCTAAATTTCAGTGAGATTGAAGCTGAAAAAAACATGTCTTCTGGAGGTCTAATGCGACAGTGCCTAAGGCTTGGTAAGTCAGCAGACAGTATGTATTAAATAATTACTTACAGATCAATGAGCTACAGATGGATCAAATAGTGACACACATAGGAAAGGACTTGTACTGACTATGATGTGATAAAACAAAAATCCCATTTATTATTGATTTGGTATGGTTTTAAGGCTGATTCAATTTAGACACAATAATAAGCTCAAATAATATGTCTGAAAGTTCTTATGTATTTCAAGTTGTATATATTTTGGAAGAGTAAAAATATTAAATATAAGTAAGTAAATGGAGAAATATTTTTTTCCTTAAAACTGCTTTGCTACCTGCATGTTGCAGGTTTCCTTATCCAAATCTCCATGGATTTGGATGACTACTTATAGGCTATGTAAGATTAAAAGCATGGGATGCATGTCAGACTCTGTAGATGTAAATATATGATGCAACAGTGTGGCACATATCTGCACTATTTACTATTTGCTATGTACTGTTACAATTAATGTAGGAAATTTAAAAATTTATGAATAATTCAAACTGTTTATCCAAATTGTGTCACTTTATCCTTGTGAATATTAAATTTTGACTGTCATTTGGCATGATGCTGTTTTGCTAATGTTATGTCACACATACATTTTCATCTCTTAAATGATGAATAATTGTTGTACTCGGATTTTGTCCTGTTATTATTCAGACTGCTTATGAGGTCATTGATAATTATACTATTCCTGATATAAAACTGTGGTTTATTCTCAATGATCAATTTTCATCAAATTCTAAATTGCTATCTACTTTTTTTTTTCTATTCTATCTTTACATAGGTACTTTCAGATTTTAAGTGTTGATAACCGATCAATAACATACGAGAGCCCCAGTTCAAGGACTAGTAATTTTGAGATTTTAATAGAGTGATATAGCAGTTATGTAAAACATCTTGTTGTTCAACTAAAGAATGAAATTCATTAGTCGCCATAATGCTCTCTTAGTGCTGACAGAGAGTCTAATATAAGAACTATGGTGTGCTTAACTGTTTGGACATGGTTATTGACATATCAGACTAGATGTACAGACTGCAAATTGATGTGCTGAATATAATATTGAGAAAATATTCTAATTTGTAGTATTTTCATATCTTCTTTTTAGTTTGTTGTGTGGCTGTGAGAAACTGCTTAGAATGTCGGCAAAGGCAGAGAGAGAGAGTGAACAAGACGTCATTAATCAGCAGTAAAACTCAAGAAGCTCTTCAGGGTGTAACTGCATCCGCAGCAACCAAGGTAACCCAGTCTTCAGTTACCAACAGCAATGACAAGTCTGTACCACTGCTTTATAGGATCAGAAAATGTAACTGCCTTCTCAAATATTTGGCAAAAGCTTAGGTTTTTGCTATTAACTGGCTTAAAGTAAAAGTATGGGGGGGGGAGGGTATTTAAAACAAGAAAACGTTAATGCAGTAGTATGACTAGAGCAATTTTGAACAGCTTTTTCGCTCTTGCTTGGTCTACTTCAAAGAGCAAGTCCCCGTACTCACATCTGACATAAATACCTGTGTAGCTTTTTTGAATCTGTTGGGGTGCTTGCAGTTTTGATGAAATCCTGCAATCACATCTTTGTTGGTGGAACATCTCATTCCTGGCAACTTCAGCAGACCTTTGCATGCATATTAGACATGAGTACTTTCTGTTTAAACTTGTTTAATATTCAATTACAGCTTAGTTTTTCCAGTGTCATTAATTCATTGTGGTTTTTTTAACTTATTTACAGCTTTAAGACTTTGAGAGTCCTGAAACTAAAATCTCAAAGAATTTAGCACAGCCCATAACTAAAATACAACACCTTGTATGATGTCAAGGATTCCTTTTTTTGCTACTGTATTTTTATTACTCAATTCAGTGTTTTTTCTTCTCTAAAGACTTTTTCAGATAGCATTTAAGAACTCAGCTCCTTTCACAATATTATTTCATTAAATGTTACAAAAACATTACATTTCTCCACGTTTACACACTCACTGCAAATCAAATCAGTATAAGGAGACTTTTAGGTGCTTAAGCATCATTTGAGATACATTATTATATTTTATAGGAAGCATACTACTCTATGCTTTTACAATAACAACAGTTATTCTGTAAGTAGTATGTAATAATTCTCAGTAAAATGGAAAAACTGATTTTTAAAAATATTTCTGCTCATTGTTTTTAAATTTAACACACATATTAGAAATAATTTATTGTACTGCTATTAAAAAACTGTAATCTGAACCTTTTGTGTGCAAATTATGGGAAGAGATGCAGCTCTTCTAAGGTAGTGGGAAGATGTAACAATTTATATCTAAATGGTATTAAGACAATAATTCAAAACAATGCTTTATTTCTAGAACACTTGTGTCAGTATCATGTTGGAAGTTTATTGGTAGTAAAAAAGCATCTAAGATTGATGCAATATCTAAAAAAACGTGTCAAATTAAGGTTCTAACAGAAATGCTTTGATATTTTGGGGGAAAAAATATCTCACTACTTTTTATTTTTAGACTCCCCTTGAAAATGTCCCTGGCAATCTTTCTCCCATAAAAGACCCTGATAGGCTTCTTCAGGATGTTGATATTAATCGTCTACGAGCAGTTGTTTTTCGTGATGTGGTGAGTAATATGTGCTGTAATTCTTTCTTCTGCAAATCATCACTTATACTTTGAAAGAGATTTTGATTGTACCGGAATTAAAAATATCCTTCATGTCTTGCACTTAGTATATTATCTGCAAACCATCTGCTCGTGGCTTTGTAACTACCAGCCGCTTTCTGCACTTTAAAAATCATACTGGTAAACTATTTGAGATTAGTAGCTAACTGTGTTTAACAGTCAGACTGGATCTTATATTAGGCAAATAATCACAGCTAGAATAAACCAGTTATACCTATGTTGATTAAAACTGTGTTACTAAAGGTGTCAGCTATTTGTCCAACCAGGCTAGGAGGAAGAATTATTATATGTATTATAGAACTGCAGCAAATTGATTTATAAAGATAACTTTTACTTCTGCTAAACATATATATCCATATTCTATATATAAATACATATAAAAACGTTTTTCAGGTTTGTCTGCAACTTTTTTTTTTAGCATAAAACTGTGCCACAATGTGGGTTTTTTGAAAGTAGTACAATCGAAATTACTATTATATATATGCAAATAGATAATGTTGTGTTTAAACTCCTCCAACCCAAGTTCAAGTGGATTGAAGTGAAGACTGAAGTTAGAAATAGCTTTAAAAAAAACCAGTAGAACTTGTCACAAAAAAAAATTATCTGTCCGAATGACCTGATCATCTTGAAAGATTGAATCTGGGTGAACATCTGTCACCCAGTCTTTTCTGAACGAGGGGAGAAGGGAATGGGGCAAATATTGTTACTGGCATTTCTATGAAAGGACTTAATAAGAGGATTTCTAGTTATTTTAAGAATTGTGAAGACAGGCAGCCAAACACCAAAAAACATAGAAAGCACTGCATTTGTAACAGAGAATGCACACTTGTGGAATTGAGGCAAGGTGAAACCACGATAGGAGTAGATAGAGACTGAAATCTTAATTCTTCCATGCTGGGTTTTACACTATAACAATAATAAAAGACATTTCAGTTGAACTACAGCAACTTAAATTCAATTAGGGTGATATCGAAGCCATAGATGGTAGTTGCCATAGAACAGCAGACTATGTGGGGTGGGAGGAAAAGAAGACAGCAAAGATATTATGGTCCTGGTGTTTACTTAAATCAGAGTCTTGAAAAACTAGGATTGCTGCTGACAATTCTGTTGAAAGAGAAGTCAGAATGTGAGAGCTGGGATTTTTTACTGGAATAATATCCTCCTGCTTTTACATGTTACCAAGAAGCTGTTATGCTTGCTTATGCATCCACTGTTAGTGAGGAAAGCATTAGATAGCTTACTTTCCCTCTCATCAGTAGTACCCCTTGCCTTCTTGTGGCAGGAGCTTTCAGAGTCTCATCCTTGGGGCAGCAAAAGACAGTTGCCCTTGCTGTTGGGAAGTCTTGAAAGCACTCGGAGCAGAGTCAGGCCTCTGTTCTGAAAAGCCCATTGACTCCACAGCCCCAGAGATTTGTGTAGTGGCTAAATTGCCTGGAAAATTCAGTACTTAATACATGCTGTGTGCATAGCGCTGCACTGAAAATCCATTAAATCTACATAATTCTTTTACTATTATGCTAACATTGAACATTTCAGAAAGGTATTCTTTATTAAGCCTTGTGATGATCTTGTGTGAAAATTCTATGGAAATGTCCAATATTATAGGTCTGTTCCTGTTTTTCTCCAACACAGGATGACAGCAAACAGGCTCAGTTCTTAGCTTTGGCGGTAGTCTACTTTATTTCCGTTCTGATGGTCTCCAAATACCGCGATATACTAGAACCACAACGAGAAACTGCAAGGTCTGGGAGCCAGGCAGGTAGAAATATCAGACAAGAAATAAATTCACCAACAAGTACAGGTACATTTTTTTTCTTCAAATGTTAGTTGATTATTTTTCTTAGAAAAGTATTTTTAGTGAATAGCTTAAGATTCTAGTAGAAAATTACTTGCTAATTCCTCTATAATCATTCAGTTCTTTAACATACATTGGCAGATTCCAGTTATTCTGTATATTTGCTTGTAGGGTATAACTAATTTTCATTTGCATATTGCTCTTTTTTTTAATGCCTCTTTTTCTTTAATTTGAAAATAATTAAAAAGAAACGGGGTGCCTGATGGAATTAAAGCTGTAGAGTACAAGATAGTTGATCAGCTTAACTTCCTGAATCTGTTTTTTGTTAGCCAAACCAGATATCTTTAGTTCTATACTCTGAAATGTATAAACAGCAAACACAGCTGTTTGCCCATGTGAACTCCTTTTGTTTGAACGAGGAGGTTTTTGCAAGGGTAGTGGTGAAGTATTCTCTTGGAATCCTGCTGTGTTGGTGCCTGCATTTAAAAGCCTATGGAAACAATATAATAAAAAGGAAGTATTTCTATTGCCTTCTTTGACTGAACTGTTTGTGATTTTTATTAGTAGTAGTGGTTTTAACTAGCATGTGTTCTTCAGCCTGAGAGGGAGTGAGCCTGTTAGGTGTCAGAACCCGTCAGAAATTAGGGATGTAAACTCTACCCCACTTTGTTTCAAATATTTAACACTGTGAGTTCAAGTCTTTTTTTCAAGTCTGATTGGATTCGTTATAACTCTACCTTCTGTGTTAAGACAGCTGAAAACAGTAACTGAATTTGTCCATGAAGCTCTTTATGTATATTTTTCTTCTTGTATTGATTTTTAATTACTTTCTTCATTTATGGAGTTGCTAATTTTCATTCTTCATGGAATTTATCTTCTAATTTGTGTCATATTTATATTTAGTCCTTATTTTCTGATTTACCATGATGTTTTGAGTTACTTACACATAATTTTTAAAGTCCATGTGCTTGCAGGCTTTCCATTTCAAGTATACTACATGAATGTAGTCAATTATGAGAAATCATAATTTTTTGGTGCCTTCCTGGTTATATGTTATGGTTCTGCACTAAGAAGCTGCTAGTTTCAGTGAACTATTTCATCCATGATTGTCTTGCCTGTGTGCGTGTATATATATCTATCTGTGTCTCTTTTCCCCCATGAATGTTGCTCTTGAAGTGCCCAAATAATAGGTATGCTGTTTCCTATCTCTTGATACAGAACTTGTTTTCTTCCTTTAGAAATGCATTTTTTTTGTTGATAATACATGCATGTTTCAATGAGATAGGATATCTGTCATGGATCCACAGTGGACCAGGCCACACACGAATACTAGCTGGCTCACATTTGATTCCATGATTTTCTCCACAGTTGTGGTCATACCATCTATCCCTCACCCAAGTTTGAACCATGGATTCCTTGCCAAGTTAATTCCTGAGCAGAGCTTTGCCCACTCATTTTACAAAGGTAATATTAACATCATCTCCTAACCTGTTTGGGTGTTCTTATTTAATGTAATGTAATTCAAGAACTAACTGTGATGCAATTGTTGATAAATAAGTATACGCCTCAGGTTACATGGAGATCAGACCTGATGATACCTTCAAAACTTTAACTTCCTGCCTACATTTCTCCAGGAAATCTCTTTCCCACTTTTACTACCATTTATTAACTTTACTTATTATGAAATAAAATAAAATAAAAGTAGTCAGGAGGAGGAGCCAATGGATGTAGAAAATTTTAACTGCTTTTGGTTTGTGGTTATTCTGCTACAATATTAGGTCCATAAAAATAAAATCAGGCCTATTTTTAAAATATTGCCTTCCACATAAAGTATGTAGTACTTTTGTAGTATTCCCTTTCCCCATATCTTTCCCTGTTCTTTTGCCTTCCTTTCTCGCTTTTTTCTTGCCTTCTTGATGGTATGTAAACCTCTGATATTGTATGTATTGTGAATTATTTTATGCCTGTTAGTTAATGTGCTGTGCTTTTCTTGAAGGAAACCGCTTTTGTGACCAGAGCAACTATTATATGTTTTGGGCCTGATTTGTTTTGTTTGTTTGTTTGTTTTGTTTTAATAGATATATGATGTAGGGAATATGTTTTTCAGATGTCATTACTTGAAAAAGAGAGAGTTACCTGAATGTAACTTTAGCCAAGTTTGCATGTACATTTCCCTGTTTATTTGCATGCACTGTGCTGCAAATACAGAGCTGTAAAATATTTTTAAAAATTCATCTGATGAAAATGTTCTTCGTATAATTTTGAAAAATCTCAATGGGTAAAAAGATTGATTTATCAAAAACCTAAGAGATTTAAAATTGCATATAAAGAACAGAAATAGTGAATGTCCTACTTCAGTAATAATGCAACGTATGTTTATCATACATTGTTCTGGGAGCATTACGTTAAAATACTCATTACATCAACTGAAACTATCACTATGTTAATCTGGCATTTCTTAAACTTTGGGGTGTGTGTATGTATATTATAAATTGTTTTAAATTCTAAAAATTAGTAAGCAAGGGTTTGTGATTTTGATTAATAAGACTATTGTTTGCCATAGAAAAAAAAATTTGGATCATTGAATTTGCTGATGTAATATTCTTTATTGGGACGTAGTTGAATTTGTATGATTTAATCCATCATTGATAAAAAACGGAATAATTTGCTGTAAATTCAGAAAAGTACTACAGTACTATGTAGTACTACAGAATAAACCCTAAAACTGACCTGCTTCACCCATTAGAGAAGAAAAATGTTTCTGCTATTTAGATTCTGAACCCAGTTCCTCAGTTTTGAACAACATTAGCAGCGAGTGAAATGAAAAAAAAATTGCCAATACTGTCAGAAAAGACTAAAAGTCAAAACCTATTTTGTCATTTCAAGAATCTTTTTTTCCAGGCTTTTAGTGATGTGACATGCTTTCAGATGTTGGCAGCAAGCATGTGATATTTGAATATTATTTTAAATTTTAAGATATTTTAACATATTATAGAGCGCTTTAATCTAGCATTTAAAAATAAATACATATTTTTAAAGCAAAATTCTATTTATTAAAAAATGGATAAAAATTCAATTTTTACATGGAAGTAAAGTATATTTCATTCATTCCACATGACACTAAATGGTTGTAAAGGATTTGTTCTTTGTCAGTCCAATTCAGTACAGCAAATTGTGTCATTATTGTTAGAACTGTACAATCCCTCTTTGGGACAGATCTCTATGAATTTAGAGAGGGATTGGCTGCTTAAAAGAAGTCCATTTTTAGTAGAGGGAATCTAATTATCTGACCAGGTAACTTCTCAGGGGAAGATTAGGGTAGAAGTAGGTATAATACCACTATTTAAGGTACTGATTTTGTTATTAGTGGTGGTTTGTTTTTTTTTTTTCTTTACATGGAGCAATCTCTTCAGTTAAAATATATTTAAAGCTGTGTGAGAACCTACTTGTCTCAGGCACGTGATTGATTTATGCTGCGTATGAGTAACTACAAAGTGCAGGTTACAAGAATTTTAAACATCACTGTACTTGATATAAAACTTTTCAGTTCTCATCATATAAAATGTTGACCTTTGCCTAGTTTATTGATGATCTTATATACAAAGAAAATGTAGTATTGGAATAAAAGACTTTAAAAGATGCTTTGCAGGGAAGTATATTCTACCTGTACTTACAATGTTTGTAGGTGGTAAAATAAGGATTTAATGTTTCCTTTATTGTTAATCAAATATTGTTCATGAGCTATATGTTATCTTGTGGTGCTTAAAGGAGAAAGGACAAACCCAGGAAGCAAAAAAAATAAACCAATGGTATCTGTGACTACCATTTAACAATAAAAATGTTTATTTCTTTATAATGTTCTATACTTCTGTTTTTATTTTTCTTTCTAAGCTTATCCATGGGGAGGAGAAAAATGTGTCTCTCTCTGTAAATTTACTCTTTGTTGTATGTATTTTGCAAGTGCTTGGGTTTCTCCTACTAGTTTCTGATAACTTTAAAGGGTTACTGCAGTACTTCTAAACCAGACTATTTTAGACAAAGCAGAACTTGCAAGATGAAAAGAAAGCTCGCTCTCTTTTCAATTTAGGTCATGTATAGTATTATTCTTTGGAGTAATTTATTATCACAGTCTCAAGGAAAGTAGGAGATCAGAACTATTCTCTTGCATTTGAAGGATATTTGAGAAACACAGTCCTACAAAAGTAAATGTTGCCAGGCTTGTTTCTTTCTGTTCACAATACCAAAGAATTAGAATGAGTTAGACTTTTGGGATGTCATATGGCTGTTTCTCTGCATATGTGAAGATTTCAAAATGGAGACTTTAAACCAAGAATTTTCTAAATGCAAGAGCCTATCAAGTGGTCTAAAAAGTTGCCTGGCCTAGATAACCTCTGTGCTAGATTCTCATTTTTTATCTCAAATAATCAGTCATATGTCAGTAACTTTCTGGAAAATATCAGTAGTGTATCAATGTCTGAGCTAGTCATCCTAGTCTCCCTTTATAGTAGGTGGAGAGAAGTTAGGGCACGTTTAGGGTATAGCTCATCTGGCCTGCTTTAGAGAGCTACTTAAGAGACATAAACTGGAAATCCCTGTCTTTTTCCACACACTATAGATATCATTGCAGATCTCTTCCTTGGTCAGATTAATCCTGGCTCCTTTGACTAGACTTAAATGAACTCCAGGCACAAAACTTGCTTTATGACGAAAGCTGACATGAAATTCTTTGATCTCAGGCATCTAATCCAGTCTAATAACATTATGTGCCTTAGTAATATCCCCATCCCATAGACAGCTATAGTTTGTTACATATATGTTCATAGATATATATGATACATACACTTCTTCGAGTACTACACGTGTATGGTTTGAAAGTAGGAACTGTATATCCATCTAAACAATTACATATTGTCTTCAACCTAATGATTGGCAGGCATGTTCCCTCTGTACCTGGCATCTAATAAAACTAAGCAATGCATATCATTGTCCTTCCAATAGCACTTTATTTCTTCTCTACCTGCCTAACAGTGTGCAGTGCAACTAATCTGCACCTTTCTCCATTGTAAAAGTAATTTTGAATACCTATTTGTTTCATTGTATGGTTGAGGGGATTTTCAGTTCTGTTCTTTTTTGTCTTGCAAAAATTTCAGCCTCCTTTCTTTTTTTTCCTGCTGAGTGCTTGAGATCCTCGGAGACTATTCCTTGCAGTCTGATGTACTCATAAACCCCTTTATAAAAATCTTTGGCTTTCGTCTTTAGCAGCATCTTCCGCAAAGATTGTGTGTGAGAAGTCCTAGCTGTGTTGTATTTAGTAGAGAGACAGTGCTAAAGCTTAATCTCTACTCCTGGTGATGGGGGATGATTTCAAGTCCTTTGAAAAGCTTCCGTTCAAATTCAGAAGGATGAACATAGTCCCAGTAAACAAAGCTGCTTCCCGTGGAAGGCAAACAAACTTCTGTTTTATTTTGCAAGCAAATAGATTAAATTGATCTTAATGTCAGAGGACGTTCATGTCCTTGTAGAAGTGTTATCAAGGCTCTCACAAGGCTTCTGATGTAATGGCACATTCAGAAAGTGCACCTGAGCAGTAGAACTTGCCAGTTCCCACAGTCCTTTTAAGACCAAATTGTGTTAGTCAAAACATTGTTAGTGGTCTTTACTTTTGGTCAGCAAGAACTACGCTTGTGAACTGAGCATAAAATGCTGAAATTTTTATTTCTGCAATGGCAGCAATTGGAATAGCTTAGAAAATAACGTTTTGACCTCCGTTGATTTCTCTGCTAAGATAGGGATGTTTTCCCAAAATTGGTATGAAAATATATCTCTTATGTTTGGAAAGTCTGGAAGCTGAGACTGAAAACTTAAGAGTAACCCTTTCTCTTACCAGGTAGAGGATAATTAGTCCATATTTTGAGAGCAGAAATATCTGGTCATTGGAATAGGACACAGGAGAAATAGGGGAGAATGTTATCTTCTGTTAATAGCAGCTAAGAAGCCTTATCAGGTAAAGCCCAGTAACCTCTTCAAATTACAGCAACAAATTTGAAGTTATTTTAGCTATGGTTGTCAGGATCACTTAAGATGAGTTTTCTCAATTCTGGTTGTTATTGAAGGTCTATTGGACTACTGTTTCCTTCAACAGTGCTTCCACATCTCCAACAGTGGCAAAGGGTGAATAATATTTTTTTATTATTATTATTCAGCTGGCAGTCTTTTAATTACTGAGAACACAATTAATGTTAACCAAATAATGGAAAGATATTTTCAGTTGAAAATTGATGTTTCCACTTAGCATTATTCAGGAGTGTTTTGGAAATGAAAGCATTGCAACAGCATGATTTACCTTATATTGTGCAAAGAAAATCAATATGTAGCTTATCAGAACATTTTATCAAAAATGGATTGGCTTTTCAACTCCCTTGATATCACTGTCTGTATTTTTCCCAGAGCACTGTAAATGAACAGATTTCTTAAAGGTATGTGCTGTGGATGGATTGGAAGCTATTGATTTTTTTTTTTCTTGACAGAATGAACTATATTAAAAAGTTGCAGAAACAGCTTTTTCTTAGAAGACAAGTAAAGCATCAAGTTTTTCTGATCTCATAGGTATACAGTACTCTGGGTATTGTACATTGCTACACTGTTCTTTATATTCCTAATGTAGTAGAATAAAGATTTCCAGCCTATTTTTAAACTAAATAAGGGTATAGGGGTAGCAGTCTAACTATGCAAAGTGGACTAAAGGACTAATTTACACTGCCTTTCAAAATATCCTTTGCCTCCACAAAATCCTGACAAAATTCATGGCTCCGTCTTCCTCAAAATCTAATTGCACATATGTTTCCAAGAAACTGAGGGAAATGTTATAAGGGCCATGGATGATAATCGTGAGAATCATAAAATTCAAATTCTACTGAAGATCTGCCTGCTGCTCAAAATTATCATACTGCTTTCCTGATGAAATATATGCTGCTTCTTCCAACTGCCTCTGAGAGGACATGCATTTGAAGATCAGGAGGTAGTAATAAATACATCTTGATGCATTTTTTTATTGCCCTTCACCAACTGCTTAAGGCATCAGAAGAAAGGTTTACACATATATTTCTTTATTAATTGATCAGTCATTATGTACGCATGATGCAGTTGTAATAGGATTTTTTTAAGTAACATCAATACTTATCTGTAATTTTTACAAACAAATGAAACTATTTTGAAAGTTTTTTGATTTTTCAAAGTAGTGCTTAATATAGAACATCTTTAGTATAAGTTTCATCATATGTATGGAACATACTCTGTGCTTCACTGTTAACTTTTGTTGCTGGATGCTGTAAAGCTAGGCAACAAAGTTCTTTTAAATTTCTTTTGCAAGAAATGTCTAATCACAAAAACATCAGCTGTATCAGCACAGGTCAGAAATACAGATATTGTCATAGATAACTGCCAACTAATCTATTTTTTCATTATGTGTTTTTGAGTTTATGCAGAATAAAAATAAATAAAAAATAGAAAGTGACAGAAATGGGAAATTCACCTAGAAAAAAATACATATTACCATATTGTTCCTAATTTGTATTTCATTTTTGTTTCAGATGTAAACAGCTGGTTTTGTACACTAAAGTTGACATTTCTTTAATGCAACTTTTCATTTTCTCAAATTTATTTTAGCTAAATCTTTTTTAGTTAATGCCTTGGTAATGCATTGATTTAGGACTGCTGGCATTTTGTTTGCCATCCAAGTAATCAGACTGATGTACCTGTGTCTTACCTTTCAAGCACTGAGTGAAAGAAGTTTGATTAGTAAGGAGAACTTTGATTAAAGACATTGCCTTAAACAAATCAAGTGTTATGTCTGTCATAAGTGGCCCTTTTCATACTCTTGTTTGGTGAAGGTAGAAGGAGCTGCCCTGTGTGCCTGCTTGAATCCAGGAGTGATTGCAGGGAAAGAAATAAATTATAAGACTTTTGAGGAGTTTGAGCAAATAGAAGTAATTTTCAGTGAGCAAAAAGAGATGATGTGCATTGACAGGTGTCCAGCTGTGAAAAAAGGCTGATGATAACTGTCCTCTTCAATCACTTCCCAACCTTGATTTCCCCAACGTAAGTTTCTCCTGCTCCATTTCTCTCCCATTTCAGAGGCTCTCTGTTTCTCCTAGTCCAGAGCTACATCTTTTCTTCTCACAGATCCACTCTGGTTAAAAGGAAATTCACAACCTTCTGCCTTAAATCTCCTATCTCAAGATCTGCGCCCTTCCAATTGCCGACCCACCCCAGAATCTTTCATGTCTGAACTTTCCCAGTTCCCAACTGTGTTCCTCTTGCCCTCAGCCATTCGTATCTGCGCCCTGGGATATCCCTGCTTATAGCTTTCACTCTTTCCAACTGGATGTTGCAGTGGCACGTGTCTATTTCCAGCTCTTCATGTACACAATTACTGGTGCTCTGTGAGACACACAACTGAATTTATGCCATTGCATTGCTATCCTGGCAGAAACAAAGGGCCAGCTTTTGGTCTGGCAGGAATTTTAGAAACCTGGATAAATGGTCTGGCATTTTTCAAGCATTTTCCTAGATGAAAGTCTGATAGCGCAAGAATGACAGATAGTAACCCTAAGCCAGGCTCTTTTTCCTCACTTTTTTATAATTCAATTAACAAGGAAACTTGTATAAAAATATTTAGAACAGCAAATGAGTTCTGTGAAATAAAAATCAGTGTTGCTCAGATAGCCTTGCCTCAGAAATCACACAACCCCATGAACTCCAGTAGTGGGGCAGGACCAGATTTGCCTATCAATGCATAGTTATTACATGAAGAGTAATACTGGCCAGGCTGCCAAAATGAGAACACGTTATGTGGTTGGGCCATGACCACAAACACTATACAGGGAATTTGTACTCTGGTCTCTTTATAACTTCCAAATAAAAATAGAAATTCCAGTAGGAGAAAAGGTCCTGAGCAGATACAGAGCAGTTTAGCATCTTAATGTTTCGTTTAGGGTGACTTTTCTCACTGTTGTGCCTCAGCCTCTGAGGACATTTCTGTTGCAACTCCATTCTTGGTTACTCCTGTCAAGGTACTTCTAAATCAGACCCTCATTACTCCTTGATTCTGTCCCCATACTTAGTTTCTCATCTCAGTTTAATTGTGCTGCTTCTCATATATGAAAACTAGTAGACTGATGTTGCTAGGAAGAATTTTTTCACTGTCTTTATAGCCTAGAGCTTAGGAATTGATTAGTTGACTGTGCCACCTATGGAGGAAGCAATAATATCACTGCTTGGTTGGACTGAAAGCATTTTCACCTTGTAGTGTCCCTGAAAGTTTGTAGAATACTACAAAGGAGTCCATAAAAGGCAGCTAATAAAAGTTATTATCAGTGCCTTAAGATAGCTGTACAGAAAACAACTTATAAATTCTCCAGTGCACATTCAGACTGAAAGGTGGCAGCAACTCCTATATCAACATTGCCTCAAACCTTCTGTTGCCAAATATTGCTATATTGTTTGCAGCAGAAACGTGACAATGATTTGGGATAGTATGAATTTCAAATAAATTTCTAGCCGTATTATAAGCAGTTAAAAATAATAGTTTTCATACTTTTTTACTTTTGAAAATTTTCAGCTGATTTTTAAATGAAATTCAATTTTTAATGAAATAGAAAAGAAAAAGGACAACAAGAATGCACACACAATTTTTCCACTTTTGAAACTAAATAAATAGTAAAAGCAGAATATTTTGTGTTGTCATTTTTTATAAAGGAAAAATTGTATGTATTTAGCCTAGATATGAAAGATTTCATTATTAAGTTAATAAACGTGGTGGGGGGGAGGGTTAGGCATATGGAAGCAGTGCAAGTGCTATTTAGGTAACTCAGTAGGTTAAAACAATTACAATACACTTCATAAATCACAAGCAAACAAGATATTTTAGGGAAGGAGCGTGATGGATGAGGTCACCAGATATACAATATGTCATTTAGTTAACTTAAGCCCATATTTTTCCCATAATGTAGTAGATGAACTCATTAGTTACAATGAAAAACAGTAAGGAGGAGGCATCTGGCTTCCAACTGCCGATTTCTGACAGGGTTAAGATCACTAGATCTAGTAATGTTTCTGCTTTGTCTACTGACATGGCCTTGTGCTGCAGAAAACTGATGAGGTTTGCTGAAAATTTACAGGCTTACTGTCACAACGTTGTAACATAGACAGATGCAATCAGTTATATTTTGCTTCTGTTCATGTTTATCATTTTGTTAAATTGCTTTGAGTATTTAGTATTTTTTATAAAGTATACACGTTACCAGTTTAAGATTTTTCTAAATAATTATGAAGCAGTATTCTTTATTCCTGAATTCTGAAGGTATGACACAGTATAAATAAACAGGATAAGACTTACGGATTTATGGTGGTGTAAATAAAATTGGTTGGGTTTTGTGACCCAGGAGTTTATAATTTACCTAAAATAGTACTAATAATAATGCTGATCCAGAAGGTCTTATAATACATCTTTTAAGACATATTTACCTGAATTTCAAAAACACTAATTTTCTAGTATTTGTAATTGAGAGGCAGTTATTAAGCAATTTTATTTGTTCTGAGTTTAATTTCCTTTTATTTGCAAAAAGTAAATTGGACCTTTTAAATTCATTTAGCTTGCTTGATGTTTTAAAAAGGAGAGTTAACACATTGGATTTAGATAGTTTTTAGAGATTGTTATTCAAGTGATAAATCAAACTAAACTTAATTGACTTAGTGCAGCATATTCATATTGGGTAAAGATACAGGTCTGGGTTCTGTGGATATCAAGTATCCATTCACTTGTCTGCATATAGAATAACTACTCATATTTTTTCCCTAAATAATTTTAATTAGTGTTATGTATTGTACAGTTTGTCATATGTAAATTCTGTATTCACAAATTTAATTTTCCTTCCATTTTTAACTTCAAATGGTGCAATCCTTTAGGCATTTTTTTGTCATTTGGGAACAAAGGATTACAAGGCAGCTGATGATTAATTAAGTACAGTCCTATTTATAGAGTCTTGAAATTAGTTCTGATTTTTTGAATTTGCTACTCTAACTGAAAGACTATTCCAGAACCTTAATTCCATAGTGATGACTGTCACTTCTCAATCTAAATGTATTCCTAGTGAGTTTGCACTCAGTTTTCCTCATGCCAGCTTTTCCATTTAGCTTAAATCCTTTTTCTGGAGTTTGTGTCCTGAAAATACATGTATAACAGCTCTCAGTACTAATTCGGCCTGTCTATATCAGCCAAACTGTTTTTTTTTTTTTCTGCAACAGTCAATCACTGTGGATCTCCATAGTGGCACTTCCATTTTCCTCAAATATAACAGTGTACACAGTATTCCATAAAGGACCCTACCCATTCTCTACTGCTATTAATACTTGACTTTTGCAGAAGCTATTTCTTCAGAAAAGTTTGGAATCATAGTTGCCTTTTCCATAATAGTGTTGTATTGGTAACTGAATAATTACCCAGTGACTGATGTATCCAGGTCCTTCTCTTCAGTCACTTCCAGCTGATGAATGCCATTTATAATGAGAATCTCTGTTAGTCACTGGATGCATAGCTTTTTGCTATTAAATGCAATTTGCAGTTCTGTCATAATTCCTTCTTATAATCATTCTTCTATGCATCAATTGTACCTTATAACTTTGTCATCAGCAAATTTCACCAGAATGTTTTTACTTTTTCATCTGAAATCTTTATTAAAATTATAAAAGAGGTAACTCCCGTGGGAATTTTCCTCAATCTGATGTTTTTCTTTTGAAACTATTTGATGTCTCCTTAGGCAGTTTACTTTCCCACTTTCTATTAGTTTCCAGGTTCTCCTGACTAAATTACTAAATTTGTTGTGACAATCCCAGCTTTACTGAATTTTACTACATTGGCCCTTATTTTCTTTGAGCAATAAATATTTTAAAAGCTCTTTTGGCAAAGCCATTTTGTAATCTCTCTCGTGCCATTCCATTGTTATTCTTTACTCCGAGATAAATCCTGAAATCTCTCATTTGTAGTTGTCTAAGCTGAAGGCTTGTTGCTGTCCAGACCATTTTCCCCCCTTTCTTATAAAGAAAAAACTTGTGTTGGTATTCTCCAGTCATATGTTGCTATCTCCACTTGCCTGTTTGGTGAAAGTACTTGCTATTAGACCAGTAATTTTATAGACTGTTTCTTTCAGAATTGGCTTGGGGTCAGTTCATTCCCATGATTTTAATACATTAAAAGCTCTCTTCCAGTTTAGTTAGGGTATTTGAATTTCCAAAGTCACATTTCCATTAGCTTTGCTGTCTTTAGTTTTGTGTTCAAATAAAAATTGAGGTTAAGTGCACTCTAACTTCAACATGTAGTGGACCATCTTTTTTTTTTCTGTGTTGTCTTTTCATTTACATAACAATGAAACCTTATGCTATTTTACTTACCGTACCTTACAATGGCAACAATCTGCTTGATTGGCAGACCAGTCCTACTCTCCTCTTAAGTTGAGAAGTGTTATTTTTGTGTGGATGAAGTTTAAAGAGACAAGAGAGCAGAAAATTCATTAGGATCATTCTGTGGATCAGATGTCCTTCTGTGCCAAACATAGGCAGTACTAAGTAGATACGGATTTTTTTACTTCCTGACCCGGCAGATGCTAAGTGTATTTTATACAGTTCATAAATCCAGTTTCTACTTCCTGCTTCGCAAAGCAGGGCTCATATCTATTTGATAAGATGTGTTTAAGGCACTTAGGAGAAAGAGAAGAAGGAAGGGGCTTCAGCGTTTGTTAAAAGAAGAAAACAGTACTCCTTATAATGGGTTATTCTGCTTTGTATTTATAAAAGTCTCTTCCATTCTATCTCTTATCTGTTTGTTAATACTTGTACACATGAAGAATTTTACACTACTGTTAGTTCAAACACAAAAGTAATCTCATACAATTTTTTTTACGTGCACATGCATGCATGCACACTTACATCCATGTGGTAAATATGTATAGATGTTTTGCACCTGACTATGTCAAACAATTGGTAATAAGTTATGTGATTGTTATCAAAGTTATGTTGCTGAAGGACATTTTGTTTGGAATAGGCAGAAGAGCAGCGCTTCATCTAAGTATGTTGTAAAATATTTTCCATAATATCTAACTGCTAAAAAAAGTGTTCCAAATTCATAGACAGGCCAGCTAAATTTTATAATCAGGATAATGTTTCAATGAAAATAAGGTAGCTTGAAAATAAATTTAAAAAATCAGTTTGAGTGCAAGCTTTTTGTCATTAAAAATAGCCATAGTGTATTGCTCTAAAAAATGTAACCAAGAAGATGAATAGGGAAGTTATTCACAACTCTAGCTAACTTTCCACTAAGCATAGCAAATTATTCTTATTTAATGAAGTTGTTGTGTCTGTTTCACTGAAGTAATTAATAGAGGTATGCTTTTCTCGGTTACAAGATGTTGTACAGTCCATTCCAATCTGGAAATGTTCCAAACTCAGCAGATTTCACTTGCTGGTCTCTATAAAGCTGTTTTTATTTCGTTCTTAACATTTGCCAGAAAATACTACAGAATTTTACCTTTTGTGGGGAAAGGAGAGTTATCTAAAGAATGAACAATAACACTTTTTTTTTCATTTGTATTCAATATAATGATATGTGTGTAAAAATTTATATAATACAACTTTTAAACAAAAGATAAAGCAAACAAAAGGTCTCACAGTTTTCTTTTGAATCTTAATATTTTCTGACAGCAATAAAAGGACTAATTTTTTTAGTAATCCCGAAGCACAAGTGATTGCACTTTTCTCTTCTAGTAGTCTCACAGATCATACAGATATGCAGTCGATAGGTTATAATTTTTAATGTTGTTTTTACTGGCAGTATTTTGCTGTTTGATTACTGTGTGAGTAGTGGTCTTTAATTTCTAAATGTCACTGAGCTTGCATAATGCAACTCTTCCTAGCCTTTATATAGGCCAAACAGCTGTTGAAAACAAAATGTTTTGTATGTAGAATGAGATTTTAAGGTGTAAACTACTAAGATTTGTGGGCTTTCTAACACTTACATTTCTATCTTGTAAAAACTCATGATTGTATTTTTAGGAGAAGAAAAATTAAACTAAGTTATAAATATTGTTCATAATCTCTATTTCACTGCAGAGACACCAACTGTATTTCCAGAAAATATCAAAGATAAAGAAACACCAACACCAGTTGAAGATATTCAGCTGGAAAGCTCTATTCCTCATACAGATTCTGGAATTGGAGATGAACAGATGCCCAATATTTTGAATGGGACAGACTTGGAAACCAGCACAGGCCCTGATGCTATGAGCGAGCTGTTGTCTACTTTGTCTTCGGAAGTGAAGAAATCTCAGGAGAGCCTAACGGAAAGCCCCAGTGAAATCTTGAAACCCGCATCATCGATATCCAGTATAAGCCAAAGTAAAGGCATCAATGTCAAGGAAATACTGAAAAGTCTTGTGGCAGCCCCTGTTGAAATTGCAGAATGTGGTCCGGATCCGATCCCTTACCCAGATCCTGCGCTGAAGAGAGAAGCTCACGCTATTCTTCCCATGCAGTTTCACTCATTTGACAGGTATATGGCTGGATTCATTGTTTTATATTGAAGTTATTCAGAAATTTGAAGTTTTTTTTTTTAACATGGTTATTCTTCTATTGGTTTGTATTAGACTATATTAAAAAACAGCTGCATTTCTTCTGCTTTTCTGTGTTACCGAAACAGACTGCATAGTATAGACAAAAGTAATTCACCTTGTTTTTCTCTGTCAGCAATGAATAAAACTCTACGAGGTACTTGGAAAACAAGCCTGTTGTAAAGAAATATTTTTTTCAATAAAATCTTTTTTCCTTTAAAACAGCATTTTAGTGAGGAGAAGGAGGAGGGGTAATATCTGCTGATATAGAACAGACTGCAGAAATTCAGTCGAATATTCTTTCAAAGGCTTAAATTTTAATTGGATCCATCATTGCACTGTTTTCTGGTATTGAAATGCTTTGACCATAGCAAATTGTTTGCATGGTCATGGTGGAAACCAGTTTCATTTTAGATCCTTAAAAAACAAATATGCTCAAAAATTAGTGTTTAAAAATAAACTGCTGAACATTTCCAAAAAGAGTCCTTTGTTTCCTTTCTTAGGCTGTAGCTTCCAAGCTTCTAATGCACTTGCTATTATTTAACTGCCTGGTCCATCTAAGTTATCCTGAACATAGAAGTTGTGATAAGATGTTCAGTTGACAACATCCTTCCAGAAGCAGGGTAACCTGTTCCATTGTGGGCTCAGTCTTAACCTGTGCAAAGAGCTAACTCTTTTGACTGTTGATGTGGTTACATTTTCCAGTATAAGACCCCTGGAGTATCTTCATAAAAATGTTTTTAAAAAGTAAAACATGGAATCAAGACTTAAAGATATGGTAAATCATGTCTCAAAATTTTAAGTGAAGTTGTAGAAATATATTAGTTTATCATGCAGGTACAAGAATTAAAATTCTGGAGGAAATTAAAAATAAAACAAGAAAATGGCTATGTTGCAATTTATGAGAAAAATCCATCTGCATTTCCACAAAACTTGTAAAAATGCCACAAATGTCTTCATTAAAGTCTTAAGAAAAACAATATGCCATCAATGTTTTCAGAATAATATATATAGTGCAGTGCAAGAAGATAAGTGAGAATTTTAGCATAAAAGTGAAGCGTTTTTTTCATTAGGAATTCCATAGAAAAGCTGGTGCCTTTTTGTCTGTGTGTATATATATAAGTACTGAGGCTACCTTTCTGAAATAATTCAATAATCAATCAGCGTCTGTTGTGACAAAGATTGGATCGAGCTAGGAAAAGGGAATTGTGCTTTACAAGCAGTGAATATATCCCTTTCTAATAATATTTTAGGTCTTAAGGCCATTTCAGAGAAAAGATAATTTAGCAACTTGTTTCAGAAAGAGGATATTTCTTTGTTTACCAATCTGCATGCTTTGATTTTAGAGTGATTTCAGTGTGAAGTGAAAAATATTTTTTTTCCTATACGCTTAGGAATTTTTGCTTAATCCTCTGTGAAGAACCATCAAATTCCAGAAAGCAGTACAGAAATGCAGTGCAGAAATTTGTGCTGCGTGAAGAATTAATAGTACCTAAATGTAACCACCAAAAGGTTACTTCACTTGAACCTGTTCAGCTAAATTTCTACCTTGGTCAATTAAGAAAAATACTTCATTCAGAGGGTTATTATTAATTTCCAAAATGCTAGACACATAAATTAAAATGGAACATATCACCTCATGACGCTAGAGGGAACTTAACATCAAGATGATTGAAGAGATGAGTTTTATTCTGCATTTCTAAATTATAGCTTTATAAGAGAGCATTAAAAAACTCTAACGGGCTGCAGTAGGTTGGCCATAACTTGTATTTAGCATGAGCAACTCCATTAGATTCTTCTTGCAGCAATGTGACTGCTTGAACATTTTGAACATCATTAGTAGTAGTTGCTAATACAGAATTATGGAATTATTTGAGAGGTGCTTCATGTCTAGAGCTTATGGATTTAGATGGGCATTTCATACTTAATCAGTTTCCTTAGGAGGCTAGAGGGTTTCATGGTTTGTTTTTTCCCCACCCTGTTACCTGCTGACCAAGTTGTGATTCTGTGATTTACTGTATAAAGCATACAGCTACCTTGTAGCTTGGTAACGTATGTTATACCATGTCAGCCCTTGGCTTTGTTTACGTCTTTGGCAAAAAAAAAAAGTGGTAATGGTTGAAGTTTAGGCAAAAGATGACCCATTTATGTCAATTTTGTTTGGATATTTTTTTTTCTTCAATACATCACCCTGCTATCTGATTGTGGTAACTGAGGTAGGTCATGCTTTTTAATACAACCAAAAATGGCAGGTTCGGGCAGGTCCCAGCAGATCAGGAAGTGTTAAATTCTTACCTACAGCTAAAGGAGTGTTATTGAACTGTGGGCATCTCACTAAAACAGGACCTCAGCTGGCTGGTTGCACCTCATGGCTGCAATACTGAATAATGACCACTGTTCAGGCAAATACCTCTCTACACACTTTGCTTGGGTTTACAAAGTGCTTACTTGACCACTGTGGCAGTCTTTGGACACGAAGGATGGGTGGCGTTGCCGCTTTTCTTTTTCAAATCACAAAGGAGAAGCAGATTGAGATCTTGACCCTGTAACTTTTCAGGGGGGGTGGAAAAAGGTTAGGAGGAAAAAACAAATGGCATATTGAAATGACATTCAAATTAATTAAAATGTTGAGAAAGCAACATGAATTTTAGCTTGTTGTGGTTTATGTATATTTTGTGTTGCCTATAGTATCCCAATTATTATTGAAAAATTAAAAAAAAATACAACACAATTCTTTTTCTATGCTTGCTCATGTAAATATAGTTGTGTTTACTGATATAAACTAACAATTAAATAATATACACTGCATATTTTTTTAAAGTTAGTATTATGCTGGTGGACCACATTTCTGTAGGATCTTCTGTTGCTGTAGTTTATGCAGCTTTCGGTAATTCACTGAGCAATGAGGCTATTGGTCATGTTTATTCTCTCTAGTGAGAATCATGAGCAATGAAGTGTATTGTTTTGTCAGGTTTTATTTGTTTCAGTTTTTATAAAATACATGCGGTGATTCCATATTTATAAGCAAATCGAGGTTAGAGAAACGTATTTTTCACTTTAATCAAAAGATATTCTTAGCCCTTGTGAGGCTAGACTTCTTTTATTTTTGCATTTGGATGGTTGAGTGCCTTGTAAAAGAAAAGTTGAGATAATAAGTTATAAGTAGAGAAACAACTGTCTTTGTTATTTTAAAGATATTTCTTTAACTATAATCACTGATCTCACATGCAGGTAAATGCCATATAATGCAAACTCTTGTAAATGGAATTGAAGTTAAGAATTCTGCTATATCAATTAATATGATGTGTTTTGCTCTGCGTGTTCTTTTAATTGTACAATGCTAATATGGTCATAAAAGTCATTGTGTAATAGGCTTCAGCATATTCTTCCATAGAATTTGTGCAGTTATAAATGAAATATAAAAGCAGAAAATGTGTCCAACATGTTTTATCAAACAGGACTTGTGTGTAGTTAATGTATGCAGCAGTTCAAGTACTATCGAATGTAAATGATGAGGTGATATTGATGAAAGGAGGGGATTGAGGTCTCGGGGGGCGCTGATGACGGATTGAACAGAAGCGGCCTTGCGCCGCACGTAACTCAAGTCTGTCGTCTTCACCGCTCAAAGCTGTAATGGGAGGTGGCAGTCTGAAATGAGTTGCCACGGCAAAGAGTATTATTTTTGAAATGCTTTCACACAAATCACTAGGCCCTGCATACAACTTAGTTTCATGCTTTAATGTCATCAGGAGGCACAAATTGGTGTGTCTAATTGTTTGCCACCTGCCAGCAAAATGAGCTGCCAGCCAGCCAGACGGGTTTGATTGTCTGTCAGCTCTTCAATAGATTGAGAGTGACAACATCAAAAATTTCACTTCAAACTCTGAAGCTTTGAGCAGCTTTTCAGAGACCTCTTCCCCACAAGTGCTTCTGGACAACTGCATTTTTCAATTAGTTTTCAATATATCGCTGCCTTCTGCCTCATCTGTCTTAAGGTAGCTGTAATTACATTATGAGCTGTATAAACAGATTTCTGGGACACTGGAGCCTGGATCCTCAAAGTTATGACATGTCTTTTAACGTCAGACTGAATTCCTTGAAAATGGCATCCAGGATGACATTTTTAGAAGGAAACACAAAGGGTTATTTCACCTAGATTTGCAGCTAATGGAGCATAACTCACCAATAATTCCTTTTTGCCTTCTCATCTTTTGTCTTACAAAAATCAGTCCCTGTTATTGATTTTTAGGGTTTGGGGATTTCTTGTTTCTGTTTTTTTGTCAATTTGCATTTGTCCCACTAGACACAACCTAGACCATTAATGTTTGAGAATTTCTTTGTGATTCTACTCAGTACTGCATTCTGAAGCTTACATTTGTTCCACTCTATTTTTTTCTAGTGGAGAGTTTTTAGAGGGATGCTATGATTGAAATTGAGAGTGCTCTTGGTTTTGTGTCTCGTTTATTGTTTTTTCAAAGTGAGGTAATTTACATATATTTTCTGCACTTCACAGAATATTTCAATAGGAAGTGTGTTTGCATAAACTGAAAATATTGAGTTCCTGGAAATGAGAAGATCATTTATTTTTGTTGCTGTTAAATACCTTATTCCTTTTTAATTCATTATCACTTCATAAATTGGAATACTATGGGTTTGTATAGTTTAAATGCTCAATGAAGTCTTTGCAAGCATATAAGCGTATTTTGAAGGACACACTTATAAGTATTTTAGTCTTAGTTTGTATTCCCGCCCACCCACCCCACCCCCCCACCCCCTGGAAGATCCTTGGGGCCACTTTTAAAGGTATTTAAATTCTAGGAAAGGTGGACATGTTGTGAAATCCAGACAGGGCTGATACATGTCCTGCATGTTAGTACAGAGAAAGAAGGTCTTCAAAAAGTATGTTTAGATAAAAAGCTATGTTTTCTGTATGTAGGCTATATTTAGAAGGACTGCTCAGAATCTTTGTGTTTTACTAGAATAGCTTTTTAATTTATTTTTTTTTTTACTGATAGAATGGGAAAAAGACAAGAACTGCCACAGAAGATACACTAGAAGTTCAAATACAGAAGCTCATTATTTAGCTGTTGTATTGTTGCCCATCTTTGCAAGATCATTGATAGGCACTGGTCTATGCAGTCATTTAAATAAAATAGCTAAATTAGGAGATTATATTCCTGTTATAGTCATTAGATTCTCCAAAAGATGATTGCTGAAAAACAGATTGGATTTTCCTGAAAACTTAATAAAAATGAATTATGAATAAATATGTTTTTGTCTTCTCCCAACAGAAAATATTACTTTATAAAGTTAATAATGAAAAATAATTGGAGAAAAGACCACCTTTTCTGTGAATCAAGAAGGGATGGTTACAGGTGCTGTCAGTACTTATTCATTGTATTCTCCATTACTTTCTGTATCATAGTAGTTTGGGAACATGTGAATGAAAAAACTATTCAGTAATGTGGGAACTAAGTGACTCATCTGGGGTTCCTCTTTGCTCTCAATAATTTTCCTGATCTTTGTGTGGGAGAGATTGTGGTCCAAAGGAAAGGCTTTGGAGCTCCTCTCTCTGGAATCTTTTCTAAGGCAGTAGTTAAAATACACTCCAGAGAATGGGAGATATGGTCTCAAATACCTCACATGGTCTCTTTCTGTTACACAGAAAAGAGAATTGAAGTTGTGTTGTCTGTATTCCTAGAGAGTATCTTAGCCACTCATTTACTAAATTAAATGGAGGACAAGGTGGAAGCGCACCTCTACCATTTAAAACAATTTCAGCCCAGATTTATTAATAGGCTCAAGTCAACCAAAATTGGGTATGTAAACCCTCTTTTTTTTTTTCCATCAAGCTGTAATCATATTCCTCTTGTCTGTCATTTAGCAATACGTACACAGGTAACTCTCAAAAATTCTCTTAGAATAATTTTGGTTGGAAAAGACCTTTAAGGTCATCTATTCCACCTGTTAACCTAGCACTGCCAAGGTATCACCAAACCGTGTCCCTCAGCACTATGTCTGCTCGTCTTTTAAATAACTCCAGGGATAGTGACTCAACTACTTCCCTGGACAGCCTGTTCCAATGCTTGACAACCCTTTCAGTGAAGAAATTTTTCCTGATATCTCATCTAAACCTCCCCTGGTGCAACTTGAGGCCATTTCCTCTTGTCCTATTGCCCGTTACTTGAGAGAATAGGCCAACCCCCACCTCACTACAACATCCTTTCAGGTAGTTTTAAGAGAGCAAGAAGGTCTCCCCTCAGCCTCCTGTTCTCCAGGCTAAACAACCCCAGTTCCTTCAGCAACTCCTCATAAGACTTGGGCTCAAGACCCCTCGCTAGCTTTGTTGCCCTTCTTTGGACATGCTCCAGCCAACTCAATGTCTTGCTTGTAGTGAGGGGCCCAAAACTGAACACAATATTCGAGGTGGGGCCTCACCAGTGCCATGTAAAGGGGGACGATCATTTCCCTAGTCCTGCTGGCCACACTATTTCTAATACATGCCAGGATGCTGTTGGCCTTCTTGGCCACGTGGGCACACTGCTGGCTCATACTCAGCTGGCTGTTGACCAACACCCCCAGGTCCTTTTCTGCCATGTAGTCTTCCAGCCACTCTTCCCCAAGTTTGTAACGCTGCATGGGATTGTTGTGACCCAAGTGCAGGACTCGATACTTGGCCTTGTTGAACCTCATACCACTGGCCTTCGCCTATCCATCCAGCCTGTCCAGATCCCTCTGTAGACCCTTCCTACCCTCAAGCAGATCAATAGCTATTCAGTGCATGGAACCATAGCTATATCTCAACTGAATCTTTATGTGTGTTTTAACAGCAGAAACCAGCATCTCTCTGGTCCTTAATATGATTCAGTGGATATACAGCTGAAAATTATACTGGATTTTTGTCTAACATTTTTTGCCCCAGTAGGTCACTGAAAATCACTATTACAGCTGCTTTGATTTTTACAGGTTTGCGAAAAGTCGGCTCTTGCTTTTTTGGGGTTTTTTTTGCATCATAGATTCAGGATTATGTTCATCGTTCATCCCCAGTCTATACCCTCATACTGATTGTTTCTTTATGTTTTTTTCTTTATTCAGTGGTGTTTCTGGCATTTAATACATACATTTTCACTTATACAGTATTCACATTCTTCAAACTCATTAAATTTCCACTATTTCCAATTTCTCTGTTCAGCCAAGACCATTCATGTTTCATGATAGTTAGCTTTTCAATCTCTTACAGTTTTTCCTTGTTTCTTGTCAATATTTTTGATCACTTCAGATACTTCAGCTAATTTATCCTGAATGCAAAGGAGATACTAGTGTCTGGGAATTTTATTGGAAGTGCTCACTTTCCTGCTTTATCTGAGAGTGAAGATCAATGATCTTCATGTCCTTGTCCTAAAATCATACCTGAGATGATTTGCTTTCTTCTATTTAGAAACAAACAGTTTATGTTTAGGAGATCAGGATCATTTTATGTACTTTAAGATTTGGATATTTTGATGAATGTATGGTATCAAATGATTGAAATAATTCATAATAATTGGACATGCAGAACAATGGTTTCATTTGCATGAGGCTCAAAGATTATATACTTCTGTAAGCCTCCCATATCTTTTCATTATACCTCACATTTTTTTAATCCAGATTTTCTTCTCCGTGGCTGTTGACTCTGAGTTAACATCTTTCCCCCTTGATTTCAGATGAATCTTGTCTTAATGCAGTCAGGCTAATAGAAGGTTGTCTAAAGTGGGATTCATAATGTGTTGTTAATACACACTAACGATGATTTGCTACAGACTCAAATCACAATCTGGGGCTGAAATCAGGAAGAATATTGAGTAATCAGCAATATACATGTTTCATAAAGGACTGGATGTGTACGTAGGTATGGAGAATATGAATAACTTTCAGAGATGAAATGCTAAAATTATTTTTCAGAGATTAATTTAATCTAACTATAGGACAAAGTGATATGTAATATAGCAAACATTTTGTCCCCCATTTTCTACTGTGATTTCTTCTGAAACATCTGGCAGAAGTTGCTTTTTGACACAGAATACTTCTGTAAAAAATTTGCCTAAATTTTTTAAATCTGTACTGCTTTTTTTAAATCTGTACTGCTTTTTTTAAATCTGTACTGCTTTTTGAAGAGCACTTCTTGAAAATCCTCATGCTTTCTGCTGCTGTGGGGGAGGAAGGGAGAAGCAAGAATACTAATTCAGCCTTAAGAGGTTTCACATATCCCAGAAGAGTGTGAAGTGATTCTAATTTAATTGCTGCTGCTCAGATAGGTAACACAAGACATGCAGTACTGGAGGCTTATCTCTGACCTCTTGATTGATCAGAGTGATTAGGTTGGAAGGCCTTTAGATTTTAAAATGGAGAAAGAAGTATAGAATGTGGATCAGACCAAAAGAAAGAAAATATAGTGCTGCATAACCTGATTTATCTGTCACCAGCACTGAGTAGCTAAATTTTTAAGGAGTTAATTTGAGAAAGTATTTTTTTTTTTAATTTTCATTTTCTCTTTTTGCAGTTCAACAGATTGATGGTATTATTTTCTATCTAAGTATTTTTTGTGAATTACTAAAACCCAGAACAGTCCTGTAGCCATTTATGGAGGTTATTTAATGAACCAGCAATGCGTGAGTGGTGTGGAGGTTCAACCAACAACACTAATCTTAAACATGATGTGAATTACCATGACTTTAGGCTTAGATTTACTATTTGAAAAGGACAAACAAAATAGTGATTAGTAATCACAATTCTTTTCAGAATTGTAAACTACCTGATGAACAAAGAAATAAAATCAGCTGTTGCAGCCAATTACTACTAAGCTTTTGTTGGCTGTATCATTGAGGATTATTTGAGAGCATCGTGATGTGATTCAGAAAAATGTGGATCACTTTGGAACACTTTGAAAGTCTGAAATACTTTGTATAAAACAAGGACTAAAATGAAATGGCAGCAGTGTAGATAACCTTTTTTTATAGTCTATAAATTTTTTTCCTTCATGAAAGAAGAAATTCCTTCAAGAAAGAAATGTCTGAATGTGCTGTTGGAGTGGTTTGACAAGCTAAAAGAAGGTTGTTTTTTTACTTGAGAGAGGTCCATCATCCTCTTTCACCTTTCTTGTTCTGCTGTTCCTCTGATTGTTTTGCACATTTTTGACCACTCTATTGTGTTGTTCATATACTTTTTCAGTCTCCTTCATCTGGATGTCATTTTGTATTCACTCACTGTATTTTGCTTTATCAGTAGGAATGAGACATTTTGACAAGGTCACCATCTATGACATGTCAGAAAGCTGCATTTTCTTTCAGTCTGGGACGATAATGTCTCACTGATTTTGCCTATTCCTATGGTAGAGACGTTTCTCTTGATGTTTCTTGATAATTTGTAATTTAATAACACCTGATCTGTTTTAATGTCCTGATGCAGACCTACAAAAGAATGTCAGTCATACGTAGAGCATTAGTATTTGTGGGATCTGGATAGGATTGTCCTTTCTTCCTGTGGGAGCTGATTTTCAGTCTTAAACTAAAATCTTAAGAAAAGAATCTTTGCCTTTATAGGAGGCCAGAACACAATGTCTGAGGAGTGAAGTTGACACATGTGGTCTTTACTTTGGAAAGTTAGGTGATCTTTTGGATACTCTGAAAGAGCACTGAGCTGTCTGAAGATAGGGAGGAAGACCTTGAATTTAGCTTAATCCTCTTTGGAAAAGTAGCAGGAAACTAGGCAATAGTTTTGCAACACTTGTGTCAGCAATTTAGTAGATACCAGTACCACATATTATAGGAGGGAAAAAATATTTTACTTAAAAACCAAAACAAAACAGATTTCACTCACACTCTGTCTCACGTTTGCAAGCACTAGAATGGGTGTGTGTCTGAGGAGTGTGTCCAGCAGTCAGGCGCACCCCGTGCTTGCATCCAAATTTTGGGTCCAGGATCTGCTGCAACAACATTGTGAGCATGGGATGCCAGCTGTCAAGTCTTCTTTGCATCTCCTGGGTCTTCATAGGTTGGAAATTATTTGCAATTGGATATGGGTTTTTTTTCACCCTCATGGAGCTGTCAACAGTTTGTCTTTCCCCACCTCTTTGAGTCATCACTACTTTTGTCTCCAAGGTCTGGTTATCTTGTGAAGCTCCACGACTGCCTGTGGTCTTGAAGACCTGATAATCTACGTGCCATTAGCATAGACCAGTCTAAGATGCCTTTTTCTTCTCGTGCCTCAGAACCCAAATATTCCCATTCACACCAATCTTAGCCTTTCTATTGCAGTTCTCTACAGAGATGCTGCCGCTTAGGATACAAGTCCTAATTTCTTCCTGTTTTTCTATGGAACTACAAGGACTCTGCTCTTGAGTACTTAATCAGTATTCCTGAACACCCAGGACTCAAATATTTGTTATTAATTAATAACAAATTAAGTTACTATTAAGTTAAGAAGTATTAATTGAGCTAGAGATCTTTGAGTGTGGATAGGAGCTAATTTAAGAAATTTCATGGTGTTATGGAGCAGGTTAATCTAACCCGTGTGGACCTGGCTTTATTCACCTGTAGCTGCTACTATGTAAACACTTTGTATCAGCAACGATTGTAAGAGATTATTAACTATGGACAAAAGCAATTATTTTAGGGTCACGTAACTTAATCAATAGCTATTGCATTGTGCAAACTCATCTTCTAATGGAAATGGAAGGAGACAGAAAACCATCAATATGCCTAGAGTTACCTTTGTTACAACATATGCTTCAGGGCAGTGGTAAAACTGTTGTTCAAAATGCAGAGGCATCAACTGGCACTGCTACCTCTCTAAAAAGACTGGGAAAAATTGCTTATAGATCATTTTGTACACTGTCATCATATAAGAGGAGATCACAAAATATAACACTTGTATATAATTTTCACAATGGCATCAGCAATACGATTTGTATCATCAGTCTTAAAAATCTGGGGAGACTGACGATATATAAAAACTTACATTTTGTGAAAAACTGTTCTGCATCTTTTGATCCATCATGTGCCATCATATTTACATAGAAGTGTAACAAAATAATGACCAAAGGAACTTCTAGAGCAAAATGTCGCCTTATTACCCTATCTAGTTGCATTTTCTTGATATTTTATTTGGTCACAATAATTCATTTTAAAGAAAAGTGTATCTGCTTAACAAGAAAATGTGTGTATATGTTTTTTAACATTTACAAATATGATTTGTTTCAGGTTTGTTTTCCATTCAGGTTTTCTACTGAAATTAGACTTTTTAGGAGCAGTTTTGTAATAGATAAATGGAAGTATTAAATGGAAAAATGTAAATATAGTTGTCTGCATTACGACAGCTGTCCAGTGTTGAAAAAATATTAATTAAATGTCACTGTAATCTTTTCTTTCTTCTTCCCTTTTAACACGTACAGCAAACCTTTTAGTTTTGAGATTTGAAAAAAAGAGAGGAGATTAAGATTTGGTGAGAATGTGTTTGAATGCAATGTTGTCTATGTATATCTGATATTATGTTGGATTTTTTGTATGAGAGCCCTGTTCTCTTCTTAAAAGCTTCAAGTTCTCACGACTGCTTTTTAAACCTTATTTTTAAACCTGGTATCAATATTGTCAAAGCAAATATTTGCTGTGTTGCAATTTGGGTGTTCAATTTGTGTCACGTGCTGTTGATTTAAATAAGTAATAAAATTTTGCAGAAGGCTGAGTGCAAAATTGTTTGTTAGTCAACTATATTTACAAGACCAGTATGTGCATAGTACTGAAGAATCAACTACTGTATTCAAATGTCCAGATGACTGGCAAAAAAAATTTGTCATCTTAGATAACTTCAGTAAGATCAACAAATTAACAGGCTCATTAAGACTGCATGCATATGGACTGCTAGTGTGCTGGCATCGTTTCCAACACTTAACATTTTCTTTGCAAATCTAGAGCACAGGTGATAGTGGTGCTCACAACATATCAATGAAGTAAGTGGTGAGGTCTTTTCATCTTGTGGGCACTGAAAGACAAATTTAGTTTCTCAGAATCACATGAAGCTGCAGACAAAGGACAGGAGTATGGGTTTAGGGTCCATTAACATAGTCTTACCCTATTTCAGAGAGGTTGAGAAAATTCACATTATTATGTGTTCCTCAGCAACGGCGTTATAACACAGCATAATCCCATCATAAACAAAAGCTTTTGCTGATTCCGTTGTGCAGTTTTAGTAATCTGCCATTTCTTTTTCCACAGGAGCGTGGTTGTACCAGTGAAGAAACCCCCTCCAGGTAGCCTGGCCGTTACCACAGTCGGAGCTGCCACAGCCGGGAGTGGACTGCCACCGGGTAGTACACCTAATATATTTGCTGCAACAGGAGCTACACCAAAAAGTATGATTAATACAACAGGTATTGTCCTTAAATATTTTTGTGACCCTCATTTTTTTCTTGTTTGTTTTTTGTTTTGTTACTTTTAGTGATGTTTTGTTTTTTAATCATCTTTTCTGTTACTGTTTTTGTATTTCTAAAATAAAAGCCTGTAAAGATTAAAGCTTGGCCTTTATTAAAGCTAGTGTTTTCTCTTGGTGTATGTTTATAATCTTTTATAGTGCACATTGGACTTGCACAGCCTTAAATAAGGGAATAAATATCCTTAATTCTGTTTTATAATCATAGTTTAGAATTGAAAGGAGCTAATTTCTCCAGTGCTCTGCGGTAAAGGATCTTTATAAGATATATACCAGTTAATCCCTCCTTATGTATTAAAGAAAGGAAAAACGACTAGCTATTTAATAGATATATCTCAGATTGTGGAGGGTTAATATTTTGGGCAATTAGTATTTGTCAACAAAAATTATGCTATGATTTTTGGAAGGCTTTTCAGTAAAAGCCTACCTAATTTAACTATAGTCATGTCTTATCAGTATTTGTTTGTTGTGACCTATAGAAGGAGGACCTTTTTGAATTATTTATAATAGTAATAATGGGATTGTCTATCATGAGGGAGCCTGTTGACCATGGAGACTGTGGTTTCCATTCAGAAATGAATCCTTACTGAGAGCAACTGATGTTTACTTAAACTCCTTTGAAATGTCTGGCTGTGGTCTGTTTTCTTTCTAAACTAAGCAAAAACACTTGAGAGAAGAGCTCTCTTCAAGGATATTACAACTTCAGTCAAGGGTTGAGAAAGTGAAAATCTCCCTGGGGTTGCAGAAAATGGAGGGGGAAGCTTTTGGCATCCTTCTGCTTCATGGAATAATATGAAGACACACTCATTATTTTTTTCTTTCCTTTTGCAGATTACCTTTAATACCTGGTAATAGAACTTTGATTTTTCTAAGGATAAAAAAAAACCTTAAAATCTAATTAACCTGAGGCAGATGGGAGGAATGAATGCTCTGAATAATGTTATCACTTCTATGAACAGTTTCATTTGTGTAGCCACTTCTGTTAATCTTGAACGGATTTTCCTTTTAGGTACTCTTATGTAATGCAAAAAGTATCCTACATTGGAAACCCTGTTTTCCAAATGATACTGAATAGTGTAAGCTTTTCAGTCTTCTCACTGATTAAAGATCTGAACTGTTTTGGCTGGAATGTAGTAGCTCTTCTTTGTAAGTAATTGTATTTAAAAATCAGTCATTTCCCCAATACTGTTCTTAGTAGAGGACAGTATTGTAGATACCATGGTACATTCACTGTGGATTAGAGGCTGCCTTTTTTGGTATATTTTATAACTTTTTTTTTTTAATGCAACTGTTTTTGTCTCCTAGTCTATGGATTAGCTTGATTAAAAGAAAAGTATTGATTCAATGGAACTTCAGCAAGTATCAGATTTAATTAGAACTATATGTCTACTGAACTTGTTTAACAATCTTATTTGGTAAAGCCTTTTATGCCTGAATTCATCTGAATGAGCTTTATTGATGAATTCTCTTAATAGTTTGAAAAGTCATTCCTCTCCAACCTTTTTTAAAGATTTGAATTTTACGTCAACATTTTAGAAATGCTAAACACATTAATGACAGTAAAGAAAAGAATTATCACATTGAAAACATATAAATATCTATTAAATTAAAATGCTGATTTTGCCATTTTTAGTTAAGCTATGCCTAGGGTAGTTAAAACAGTGACCATGCATGTCAGTTTTTGAGATATATACATGAGGTATCTAGACACTTACTGGTTTAGAAACTTGTAGTCTGTGAAATTATCTATGTTATTAATGATCTTAAAGTAATGTATAGAATTTCATTGAAAAGCACTTCTTTTTTTTTAAAGTATGGTAAAAAAGAAACCGTATACAATTTTTTAGAAACACTAGATGTCCCCCCAAACCTATTTACAGTTGTTTTTACAGTATGTCACAGATACTCTAGAAACACAGTTTTATCTTTGAGGTATATTCTGTGCTGGACTTGTGCTAAAGGTGTTTTTTTCAGTTATTCATGGATTGCAGTCAATGTTTACATTCCATCTGCCATCGCTGTTGTAGTCAATGTCACTGTCATGATGTAATGAGATGTATGTTACTGAAGTCCTTTGAGTGCTTTGAATGTATCTTTTGGGAGATAGCTTTTCTTCCTTCATCTTTTTATGTAAGAAACTGGTTTTGTAGGTTTTAGATTGTATTTCTGTAACTCAAATCCTGATTCTCACTTCTATATTAATCCAGTAGTTCTAGGTCTGTTTGACCTTCTCATCTGGGAGCCTAGCTGGTTAAACAATTTAGCAACTGTATTTTTAGACAACAACCCTAAGGAAGAAAATTTGACTTTGGAAAGAAAAAGGAAGAAGCAATAAAAATACGTTACCTATGTATATATGTATATAAATATGTAAATAATATAAATACACATACACATATATATGAATCCTTAATCTTCTTTTAAGGTACCCTAATCCCAGCTAAATTGCTGTGATTCCTAGGTTGGGAGAGATGGCCTACCTTATATGTTTGCGTTTCCTTCTCATTATATTTGGGTACATTTAGAATTTGCATTTAGTCCAAGTGAGAACCCACAGTGTAAGCCATAGCCCACCTCCCACTCACATTATTAAGACAGTAAGCTAAATCAGTTCCTAGTCTAAATCCTGAACCTCACCAGCTACCCTAGTGTTAGCAAGCCAGCAGAACCTGCTACATTTTGATACTGTTTTGAATGTAAATTTTTTAAATGAGCTAGTCAAAATTCTGATCTTTACCTTAATTCTTTTATCAGTAAAATTTATTTTATAGCAAATTAAAAAAAGAAAAATGAAAATCGGCTCTGCTGCCAGAGAATTTTTCACCATATCAGCATTTGACCTGTACTTTACTGTCAGCTGGCTGCTTAAGCAGTTAAGAAACTATAAATACTTTGTAGAACTTTGCAGTAAACTGAAAAATTATATATACCTGTGTAATGCAAAGGACAGCAATACATCAACTGATAAAACTGGCCAGCAACAGGGAGTTGCCAGTTATCGTTTTAACAAATTGGCAGAATAATGCAGTTCTCTCTAAAGTGGGATTCTCCACCCATCGTTGCTCACTTGGATAGCTTTTGCCTGTTGCCCTTGTCTCTGGTAGTGCTGTGGTCCCTTTGGCTTTGAACCCCAACTACATGGCCATTCCTTGCTACCTCTCTTGCAGTGACATGTTGCACGAGGTCCGTGCAGCAGAACAGGGACTCTCTTTATCACAGCGCTCTCACTACTGTCGGTGGCCACTCTGTGCCTCTGCTGGTTTGCTTCAGAGCGGCTGAACTCACAGTGCCGTTTCAGCAAACATGATAGATTGGCATTCAGAGTCTAAGTTTAGCCTTTAGCTCTGACCCAGATCACTTAAAGCATAAATGTATGCTCTGTCTGCATCTTTTTTTCTGGGCAGCTGTTCACAGCCCATTGAAATGATACCCCCACTGCCTTCCCTACTGTTAAGGTCTTAAAATTCTCCTTGACTTAAGGAAGGAAATTTAAAAAGTAAAATTAGAGTCTTAATACTCCGCAAACACTATTTTCCCCCATCACTTCCTTAAAGGAATATGCATTTTCTATCTTCTCTGTCATTTTTTAATTTGTATTTTATCTTCTGCCTGTAGTTTCAACAGGCAGCCGAGAAATGTGTGTGTGTATATATATCCTTAAAAAATAGTTAAACTTCTGTTCCCCACTCAAGCTCATTTTAAATATACCTTTATTTTAGAAAGATCTTGCTTTACAGGATGATGTAAAAATATTTTCATCTTTGGAATATAATTTGGGAATAATGAAAATGAGGTAAGGATTTATTTTGCCTGATTTTCAATAGCTTTTAAGCTTATAATTGCTATACAAGCAAAATTAAGGTATTAATTTATATGATAATCATATGGAATGTTTTTGCTTGTTTTAGAATAAATAACATTATTTCCTTACTTAAAAGTAGATTAATAAGACAAGGACTGTATTAAAAGTCTCTAATAGTTATATTTCTTCAGACTGAATTAAGACTTGTATTTTTTGGGGGACAGGTGCAGTAGACTCAGGATCTTCTTCTTCCTCTTCGTCATCCAGCTTTGTGAATGGTGCTACCAGCAAAAATCTCCCAGCTGTCCAAACTGTTGCCCCAATGCCAGAGGATTCAGCTGAAAACATGAGGTACACAAGTTCTATCTTTTAATATTAATTATGATTTCTCCTCCTGTAACAGCTTCATACATACAAAATAGTGTAAAAAGAAAAAATGTATTAAAATATATTTTAGCTCATTTAATATGCATTATTTTAGTTATTCATGTAATAGTGTATATTTGTATAATTTTTTGGTACTAAGAATGTATATATTAAACACTTCAGAGAAAAATCTAACTTGTTCAAACTATGCCAGAAAGTATAACATCATTAAAAGTTGACTGGCTTTTTAGTTGACGGGCTTTTTACGCTGCTCAATAATGATATCAGAACTAGAACTCAAGCACAACTTGGCAATGGAACACTAGCCAAAGAGACACAAACTCTTCTGAGCAAACAAAAGCCCTATTTAAACTGGAGAGGACAAAACCAGACATGTATTCCTGTAGCAAACGAAATGGTGTACCAGTTCTGAGTTGGTGTTGCAAGAGACACATGTCATGGGGATAGCTAATACCCCTCTTACGCTGACCAGCAGCCAGGAAAAAGCCTTCTGAAATTCCTGTTAAATATCTTTGTATAATAGGTTAATGTTTTGTGAAGGTATTCAGTTATGCTGCAGCATACTTCAAAGACAAATTTTTGACCTTTTCAAGGTGCACACCTCTCTGCCCTAAAAAGCTGACACGGGGTATAATAAGGAGTTGCCAAGTGTCCCTTAGTTGACCATACACTTTGAGGTATGGTTTTAAGAAGAATGGAGACAGTAACCAAGGTAGCTGCTCATGAGCTTACAAGCTCACGAACAAAAGAATTTAATTCCCCAGTGAACTAGAAGGGAAATAAACTTAAATCAAGGGCCCTAGATAACCTGTAAAAAAAGTATTGGTGCTTCAGTGCTTTAACACACAGTGAAAAAAAAAAAAAAGGCCTTTTTTTGCTGGTCCTATCTGAAGTGTCCGGTGAGTGGTACAGGTGGAAATCACAGCAATGGGTGCAGGCCCAGGCTGAAAGGGCTGTTGGCCCTACTCCAAAAAGGTGCAAATGATGAAGGAGAGAATGGCCGTTTGTATGGCATTATTTGTTGCTTGACAGTGTTACATGGCAAGTGAATAAAATTGTGGCATAATTAAACCAGTTCTTGTGCTTCTTGTCGTCTTCGTATTTTAGGACAGTGCTTTGCTAAGGGTGAAATCTCTTTTAAAATTCAGATAGTCAAGTATGTTAAAATTAAACTGGATCACTAATCAGTTTGGTTTCCAGTTATTTTAGCTAATGCAATGTTCTTGTTTTTCACAAGCATTTTGAAAGTTTTTGTCCTGGAGTCAAAGAAAAACTTCAGTTGCAATATCTAGAATTCAAATTTTGAGTTCGGAATTTGAACTCAGAAGTAGGTGCACTGTAAGTAGTAACTGAAATTAGTGACTGAAAAAACTGACATGGACCACAGTATCAGAAATGTAAATAACTTAAAATTTAATCAACCCAAGAAATGTCTTTTGGGTTTTTTTCCTTCTTCTACCCTCCTCCCAAGAAACAACTAAAACTTTATTTTGATAATCAATAATTTTTGGTTTTCTCACTTTTAATCCACTGTGCTTCAGCTTTTATGAGATTAAAAATCAGAGTTTGTTAGTAGGGTCAGAGAGCAAGTAAAAGCAAACTTATCTAAGCCTTCCCTTACAGCAGCTGCATAGGAAAAGAGCTGCTCATGGCTCTAGACTGAGCAGAAGAAAGTGAGCAAGCAAATGATCTTGGACTTTTAGACATTTAATAGTCTTGTTTTGGAGGCAGACTTTTGGCCTGGAATGAAGTTGGGAAGGCAGCATACAGCATGTGCCCCCACCTCTCTGCACTTGCTTGTGACCAATTCAAGCAATAAGTAGTAAGAACTGTCCGCAGGATTATTTGTGGGTTTTGCTCACAGTTTTAGAAGTATTTATTTCAATCTGATGTTGTTACTGGGATCTTTCAATCTTTCCTGTCCCAGTTTGTCACTTTTATAAATATAGAAATTGTATATAATTATATATAATTTATTTTCTGACATGTATTGCCTTTAATATGCAAAATAAAAAAATCTTGAATTTGAAAGTGATCAAGAGTTTGCCTTGAATGTCTACAAATGGAAAGGAAAAACCACAGTATTCATTCTTTAAAAAAAAAAAAAATCCCCCCCCCAGAATTCCCTAATGATTGCAGTATAATAGGTGTTAGAAACAGCTGTAGAATCAGATCAGTCTCTTTTGCTGGTTTGTGGTCATGTGTGCAGACAGGAAAGGCAGCAGATGGGCTACCTGCTTCCCTGAAACATTTTTTGGATGTCTGTATGTATGCTTTTTTTTTTCCTTAATTCTGTTTGTTCTTTTTGAAACTGAAGGACCAGAACTCCAGTCAGTTTTCAACATATACATGCACCTGGGATTTATATGAAGGAAAAATAATTTTATTTTTCTTTTTTCTCTATTTAAATATTAATTTCTCTCCTTTGATATGCTTTTTTCAAACAGTGCTAAACTTTGATCTCATATTTTCACAGAATACTATTCCCATTCACCCATGAATGGATCTATAATATACAAGATCTGTCAGCTATCCATTTGATAACAAGTTTTTTATTAATAGCTCATCCAAGGTGTAGATTAATAGCACATCCACACCTCCCATATGACTTGATTCTTAAATAAAAATTGATCTTAATTAAAAATCTTTTGAACTTGAAATGTTTTCAATTGTACATAAAGTTTTCAGAATTAAATGAACTCTAAAATTAGGCCTTTTAAACAAATTTACAGTGAAAGCATATTTTAAAACATGGTTTAGAGAAGTCTGGATTAGTTAAATAGGCTTTCTATCTCTAGCAGTAAAAGCCTGGGGTAGATTCATGTTGCAAATTAAAAACTCTGAGCTAGCCACATGCATTTCTATAGTCAATAGAGGCTTTAGCATAGCGAAATTCACTTCCACTAGTCATCTAAAACAAAAGTTAGTGATATGAGTCCCTCCTTTAGACTATTAGAAAATCAATAGCTGAATTTGAAATGGGAAAGCAGCACATTGAAATAAAATAAGCTATAGGAATTCAGTAAAATAATTTTAAGCTAATGAAGGGAAAGTTCCAATTTGTTTAAAATGTCAGCTTTCTGTTTAAATGTAGAGATGTCCATGTGATCTGAATTTAAAAATCCACATTTATTTAGTGCTTATAGATAGTAGATACAGTATAAAATTTAAATGTCATTGTCATTATCTTATATTCTGTCAATAAATGTAACTCCTTCCTATAATTGTGCTTTTAAATGCCAATAATATTTTGATGCCGTAATTCAAGCACAAGGAAAACCCATTCAGCCACTGGCAGTCTGAAAAAGAACAGCAAAAATTCTTGGTACACCAGAATATGCATGTTTTGTTTTTGTTGTTTTGTTTTTTTTTTTTTAAGTAATAATTCTGTTCTTTGTGATAAAACAGCAGGTTTTTAATCTTGGCATGAGTTCCAGAGGACACATTGTTATGCCCTATCAAGTTTTAAGGTATTAGGGAGTACAGTCCTTAGCACACTACTGACATTTGCATACTATTGCTAGGTTGGTATCCAGTAGACAAATGAATAGTATTTCTGGTTTTTAAGAAGCCAACAGAAGTCACACCACCTCATTGTACAAGCAGAAGTTAAGGAACATGCTTCAAAGATTGTATAGTCTTAGCAGGCAGAGAAGTATAAACACAAAGGTAAAGGGATTTACCTGGGACCGTGTTCCCTCAAAGTTGAAGAAAAGAAGATTGGTTTTCTTGATACCTGTGCTAGAATGCTTCCTCATACACTCCCTTGTCTACCATTGCAATGCCAGATGTTGTTACTTGAAAGCTTGGACAAAAAAGCAAGTTGTGATTGCTTTGTGTGAATAAAAACTTGTCTTTTCAAGCTTTCAAAAGTATATAAAATTGATGTGTAGAAGCTGAAATAGGTGAAGGAAACTTACACTTGAACATCTGACATTCTTCTTATCATGTTTGAAAATGAGAATAAGAATTTTACTTGTTTTGGAATATTCTTTAAATGCTGTAGAATTTGTGGGACTGCTACACTGCTGACTGACATGACATTTGCATTTACTTAAAACATTTTAAACACTGTAAAGTTTATTCAAATTATGATTGTCGTCTTTTCTAAAGAAGCTTACAGCAGCTTTTAAAAACAGGTATGATTTCACGTTATTTAACTTCTATTGTTTAAGTGTTCTTCCAAACATTTTCTTTGTTTTTGCACAGTATCACTGCAAAGCTTGAAAGAGCTTTGGAAAAGGTGGCCCCTCTCTTGCGAGAAATTTTTGTTGACTTTGCCCCTTTCCTATCCCGAACGTTGTTGGGCAGCCATGGACAAGAGCTATTGATTGAAGGTACTGTTTCTGTTGTAAAATTATATTGTTTAGCTACTTGTCATTTGATATGAACAATGTTTCATTTTCACAAAACTTTATATAACTATTTTTGGTAAATAAATTATTCAGTTGTTAATGTGTTGTGATTTCACTTCCTAGCATTTAACTTCATTTAAAGAATTTAAATGAACCTCTTTTTTCCCCCCTAAGTGAGGTGCTGTGTAAAGATACATCTTGTCATATTGGACCATAAAACCTCTCTGTAATATGCCTTTTCATCCTCAGAATAATTGTATTAGTATGTCTTTCAGCATGACTTTGAGAAACTAGTGAAAAACGTAATTAAAAAGTGTAATCAATTCCCATGGAAGGAAGCAAATCAAAGACTGTGCTCCAACATTATTGATGTGTGCATCTAGATTTGGTAGGGACAGTATTTGCTCAGGTGGGTCAGTTGCATTCACACAGGCAGATAAACAGTTGTCCCTAGGGAATGAAAAGCAATGATTTTTTAAAAGAAAAGTATCCTTGAAAATTTTCAAGGATTTTTGTGGGGCTGTATGCATAGTTTTAACTATTGCATAGTTACAAAATTTGGGGAAAATAATGAATTCTCATAAGTGAGGCAGTAAGTAATGCAAAAATTAGGCAGAAAGTGTAAATGTGGCAAGCTTATACAGAAAGTAACACATCAGCGCTAATGCAGGTAAAGTAGTGATGGAGGAATTTGCATGAACATGCACTGATCCCACATCATATATCCAGAAGAACATAATGAGTCAAGTAAACTATTTCCTTCCAAAATTGTTCTTACACACAATGTTGCTGCTTAATGAGACGTTTACTGTTGGACTTGGTGATCTCAAAGGTCTTTTCCAACCTAAAGAATTCTATGATTCTATGGAAAAGTCTCTTTAAGGCAAAGCACATAATGCGTGAATGTCTATACAGCTTTCTGTTCAAATTCTAAAACTCCACCTATTATACATGTGTTTTATCTAAATATTAGTGTACAGTCTTTCTGTGGTCTGAGTTATTATTCCCCACAACATTGACCCTCTTATTCTTAATGCTAGAAATACTTGCACCTTGTAACTGAAATCTTCTAAATAGCCTTTTCCTCTTTTGTCTAATTATTGTTTAATAATATCAATGTTTAATAATACCAATGAATGGTATAGTAGCTTAGTAATTCTCAGAAGTTTGAGGGTGTTTTTTATACTCTTAATTTTATAACTAAGAGTAATTTGCAGTTCTCACTTAATGACACCTGAAGTTAATGGTCTGAGATGCTTGTTGAGAACGTTGAGATAGCTGTGATATATTTGATGGATTCCATTCTTGAATCTTTTATTTCAGTGAAGTTGATTGCAGAATTTGTGGCAGTGTTGTCCTTTTCTGTTTGACAATTGATTAAATGCACTATATTTTTTATACAATACAAATAAAATTGTCTTGATTTCACCTAAACCCTTATAGATTAAAAAATTTATTCACTGATGCTGTTCTGACTTCATCTTTTGGTCAGATTCATGGTGTGAACAAGGCTCCAGCAGTTCCCAGCATGTGGCAAAGAGTGAAAAGCTAGAGCCACAGGAACCTCATGACTATATGGCAGTATGAGTTTATCTCATTGCCTATCCAGGCAGGGACATGGTTTTGTTGGCTGTAGCATTCTTCCAATACCCATTTGGACCACTCTTCCAAATTTTGTCCCATCTATGACTCAGCCATCCAATTCAGCATTGGGAATCAATGTTTATGAACCAAACATTGAGTTCCAAAATAAGTACTGCCCTTCCCATCACATTTCCTTAATGTTTTTTCTAACCTTCTCTTCACTTGCTGTCTCATTTCTGATTTCTAAGAACTAGTCCTTTCTTCCCTAGATATTGAAATTACAATCTGTGAAGAAAAAAATCCAAGCACATCTTAGATTTTACACTACATGCCTCAGGACTTGAATTTCTGTTTGCTCCCTCTAAAATAGTTGGGCTTTTTTTCTTTTTAAGAGAGAACTCAGCTGCTCTTATAGTCGTGTGTACTTGTGTGTGTACTATGGAACATAGGAGGTTCCACTCAAATATGAGAAAAAACTTTTTCACGGTGAGGGTGACAGAGCCCTGGAACAGGCTGCCCAGGGAGGTTGTGGAGTCCCCTTCTTTGGAGATTTTCAAGACCCGCCTGGATGCAGTCCTGAGTAACATGCTCTAAGCAATCCTGCTTCAGCAGGGGAGTTGGACTAGATGATCTATATGGTCCCTTCCAACTCTAAAACTTCAGTGAAATTCAGTGAAATTCTCATCTTTTCTTTCTTCATTGCCTGTATGAGACCTTGATCTTAACTAAACTGAATTCTTGCCTAGTTAAGTTCCTTTTAAAAGGGAATCCTAAATTCTCTCCTAGTCCATTACCTGATGTACTTTGATAAATTTCCTCCTGCCATTGTTTACTGAAAGCCAATGGTGGTCCATGAAGTGCTTTAAAGAGCTCTCCATGTAATGACTCTGCAAAAAAGAGGGGTTTAGTTGTGTGATTCAAGATGTGTGAGTACTAGAATTCCTGTGGGGCTTTGAGAATTTAAACTTGATTTTTACTGGCAAGCAGTAATTTGCCTGACAGTTTTATGTGAAATAGTTTAATTTGTTGTTTATGTGTAAAGGTTTTAGTTATAACAATTGAAAAGCAGCAAATAAACTTTATTTAATCAAGTCTGAAGGTGCTGTCTGTTTTTCAAATTGATCAACACAAAAATATCTGTTGCATTCTATAAAGTGTGTCCTTTTATTCTGATTATTCAATCTTGAAACATAAAAATAGCTTCCTTCCTCTTGCTGTCTTTCAAACCCTCCATATGGTATGAAGCCTTTCCCCTATCAGATTTTGCTAAAATCTGAATGCCTTCAGGTATCCTTGATGGCATGTGCTTTTTTCCTGAGGCTCTCTCTGGTGCTCTTGTGCGTGTGTGCGTGTAGGAATTACTAAATCATTTCAGACTTGGCAAGAATATCCACAGTTTTGTAGCTGAGGTTTTACATACTGAAGAGAGAGCACAAAGGAGAAGGGAAAAGAAAAAGAATCATTTTAATAATTCTAAAACAGGTTAATTATGGAAGCTTTCCAGAATATCTGATGCTTTGAGATAGGTTATTGTTAATATACATTTGGAAATGTGTATACAACTTTGTTATGATTTCACTGTTTTGTAGTAGTTGAACTGTCTCAAACTTTTGGTGAAAAATCTTGCAGTCATACCATGCCACCTCATTTACCTTTAGCTTGTATCATCATTCTGCCTCATGGAAGACTGGCTGATTTATTCTTTGAGGAATATTTATTCTTTGAGGAATTGTGTAACATCTCAGCAATGGCTTCTTAACTCTTGAGCGGAGTTGAAACGAACTGGCTGCAGTCATCTGATCAGTCCAGACCAAAAACTCGGACCACTCATACTCAAAATTGTTAATTTTTCATGTTTGTTCATGTAAATTCCAAAATGTGACTGGTAGCAGAAGAACTCTATCAAGTAGCAATCTGACGTTATGGAACATATTTATTGGTAAAAATCTTTGTCTGTTTACCTACTGAAATAGTACTCATTTTTGACCCTTTTTCTACAACCAGTTCTCTCTTCAAAGGTATCTTACAATATTCCTAATATTTCAACTTCCCAGAGTAAGTGTCCTCCGTGAGTTTTAAAAGGACTGAGCTGCAGTCCAATGCAAATAGTTTCAGAGTATACCAAAACTGGCCCAACACTGCTGTGGTTCATCAGCTGAGGTTCATTCAATGCCTCAGAGAACAGAAGTTGCAAAGGTTAAAATTGTCCGTATAGAATCTAATTAGAAACAAACATGCAATATGTGTAGGTCACATATTTAAGCCTAGCAATGCTCTTTGTGGAGTTCCATTTAACACTTGCACAGATATGTTTTCACTAACTCTAGTTTCCATATGGTCTGCAAATTCCCTCCATGTAAAGTGCATTACAACATTCTAGCTTTTAGGTGAAAATGTTACAGGCAAGTGTAATCTGATCTGTATCCAAAAGAAAAGAGAATCCTCTTTTTGTCAAGCACAGATGGGTAAAAGTATTTTCACTACAGCTATTTTTGGAGTGTCCCGAACTGTTACAATAGTTCCAAGATCCGTAGTCACATACAATGCTTTCCCTTCTCTTTAGTGAGATACCAAACATGTTAACAATGCTTTTCGTTTTCCTATATCATTACCTGGGTAGAAGGTCAGCCAGGTAGACCTTCTCCAAAAGAGCTTTTACAAATTCTTCGTCATACATTTGAAAAGTTTCCGATTCACACACAGTTCAAATCAGATGAAACAGAAAACGTTTTTGTGCTGATAGGAGCAGAATCTGTTTCTCCTCATTAACTCACCACATGTCCCTGTGAAAGTATTCAGTAGTAGTGGTGATGGACTAACTTTGTATGGTATGTGAGAGGAGGCTTCTTGAAACAGTTGAAACATTGCCCAAAACATTCCTTTGGAAACCACAGATAGAACTTCGATGCTAAATGACACTACTTTAAAAGCTCCCAAAGACCACAAGTGTGGCATCACTGTGGCATCTACGAATACTGGCGCAATTCGTTTCTGATTTCCTTGAACAATACTGAGTTTTGTATTAAGAAAAACAGGACAACCATTTCCCTAAGATGCTGTAGCAATCTGGAAATCCCTTATACTTTCTGGGAAAAGAAAGTACTTTTTTGGTGCTTAACATGGCCCCTGGCTTTCTCTTAGAAGCTTCTCAGACCTTTGTATTATTGTGCCCAGGAGCACAGATGCTATAAAGCAGAGAGATTACATGTTGTTGCAGAACTTCATTTTCCTTTTCATATTGTTTTCTCATTCTTTTATCTCACTCTGTCATGTCCAAAATCTTTTTATTTGTGTCCAGGCACATTTTCTTTCAACTAATCAGACTTTTGGTAATTGCTTACCAGTTTGTAGCACAGCATGTAGCCAACATTCTGAACAAAATAAATAAATTACTAAATATTACCAAGTAAGAGGGAAAGAGGTTAAAAAAACAGTGTTATGATTTTAAAATTTGCATTAACTGGAATTAAACAGCACGTAAGTTAAAACTGAAGCTATTCATAGTGCTGAAATTTGTATGAGCCACTTTTGGATCCTACTTTGATATTTTTATTAACAGCCTTGAGAGTGGTGCAGAATTGTTCCTGGCAAAGCAAACTGCTTAGACAGAGGTATACAAAATGAGAAGCAAAGGCGTTCCACTAGAGAGATATATTGAATCCTTTTATGGAATAACCAAAACTCAAGAAAAAGCCAAATTTCAACACAGCCAAATGCTGAGTCCAATCTCTAGGAACAAATAATATAGACTATACCTAGCGTGTAGGAGATGAGGGAGGAAGAATGTAGGGATTGTTATAGCAATTAGCAAACTCCAGGCTCTCTTAGCTCCATGCTGAGGCAACAAAGACTTGTCCAATACTTGGATGCCTAGGAAGAATAGATGACAAGGTGATTTAATTTCTGTGCACAACTTCAGTAAAAGTTCTACCATCTGGTTCTACAGTCAGCACTTCAAGAAAGATATGCACACACTGAACAGGGAACAAAAGAGCAGGGCACAAGAGCGATTGATGGATGGGAGATAAACTCCATGAAGTACAATGTAAGGAGCTTGATTTTTTCGATGTACTGAAAAGAAGAAAGAGATAAGAAGAAGTTAGATACTATGGGATATCTTAGCCTTTCTACCAACTGAATGCCTAAATAACATTGGAAATAACATTGGAAAACTTTTCTGTGGTTTACCGCCAAGTATTGAGATCAATGTTACTTGTAGTCTTTATGACTGTTTTAAACATTCTTTCTAAATAGTCTTCAGCTTTTCAAGAGGAAAAATGTCATGTATTTGCTGAATGGATTTATGAATGGTTTCTTTGTGACTTTGGAGCCTGTGAATCCCCATTTCCTCTGTGCCATACCTTGCAAGGAATGATAGTCTGCATTAACCTTAATTTGCTCTAACATTGCCATCACTGCATTTTTTCACATGGTCATAGACGGATATAATTCAGTGTCAGCTGGCGACCTGAAGGAATCAGTTAAAAAAAAAAAAAAGTGGGTTTTTTCTTGTTCTGCGGTTGACTATATCTCAACTGCAGATGCAGTCAGGAATATATCATCTTCCCTTGAAGCATCAAAGACAGTCAGTGTTCAAGACACTCTATGAAATAAGCCTTTCTCTAATTTTCTATAAGTGTTTATATATATATAAAGACTGATTTTTATTTTTTATTTAAGAAGTTCTTTAATTGTTACCTTGAAGCTCATTTTAGTATGAGACATTTTCTCCTTTCTCTGCATAATGAGGTTTGTCTATTCAGAAAAGTCTTATGTAAGGCCCATGCCAGCTATAGTTTGATCCCAGATTTTATAGAGCTCTTGCAAGTGTATGAATGCATAGCCATACATATACTTTAATGTGATTTCTTAAGGGTATGAGGCTTATGTGATCACACTGGGCGAAGAGATTCAGCCTTTTACTCCCTTGATAACTTTTCAATGCCAGTTTCAGCCAGTTTTACAGAGGCTGCTTAAAAGATGCTATTTTTACACAATATTCATAAATATAGGTGTCTGTTTAAAGAAAAGATACCCTATAATGTCTTGGCTGAGGCAGTAGTTACATGTGTGCTTCTTAATCAGCTTCAATATTTGATCTGCACTATCATATGGGGTAGGCCATCATCATGTAGTGAATAAATGGAAAACTTTAACTCCAGAAAATCTCATCTGGTTCATTTGCAGCTATGTTAATATGCTGTGTTGGTACAACACTGTGGATACTGCAGTGTAAGGAACACAAAAGCAATTGATAAAACAGGACTGAGAGAGAGAGAGCGGTAGGAACTCAACCCTATTAGACAGTAGAGGATCCCTGTTAGAAACCAAGGTGAACATTATGAAGAGGTCAGGGCAGTGTCATTTGCAGTGTGTGTCTCACTGGACATGATCACTCTGGTCAGTCAGAGTCAGGGATCTTATGGACTGTTTGGTTTGTACTGGGGCAGGAACTCTGGATTGGTTTTCCAGGCTAAGGAGTTCACGATATATTTCTTCTCTGCCATGCTGCCTCACTCTCCTTTCTTTCCATGTGCCCTGGGTGTCTCAGTGTACATTCCTCTATGTCTGGTAATAGGTGATGCAGCAGGCGGCTTAGCGCAGTGTAGTTAAAAGCCAGTGAATTGCCTGACCCAATGCTCTGGAAGACAGATTTCCTTAATTTGTGGTAGTAGGATTCCTGTTCATAGATTTCTTTTTATCTTTTACTGTAAACACTTGTAAAAAAAAAACCCACTGAAATCGTACTACTGTCCGAAAACAAGCTCTGTTTAGATGATGAGGTTGGAACAATAATGAGTTACAGACAGTGCTTTTCTTCAGTAAGTTTAAAAACATTCATCATCACTAACAATACATTGAATAACTTTTTATATTGTTACAAGCTTTGCGTATTGATTTGCACTGGATGTTTTTTATGTATTTTCCTTTTTTACTTTATGAATTTCTGCAAGTAATTTGCAAGATTTGGGTTTTACCATGAAGAAAACAATGGGTAATATTGAAACAGGGCACAAAAACTTGAAATCCTCCAATGGCTATAATTTTAAAAGCCACTGCTGATTGAAATCCTGCCTGCACATGTGTAATCCCTTCATAAACAGGAAAAAAAAAGTTCATTAATTTTGTACTGCTATTTATGGCCTTGTAAGAAATTTGTTATAAGAAATTCTCTATCTATGATTAGCTCTTAGTGTCTTACTGAGAGATTCCACAGTCTGCTCATGTTTCTCCAAACACTTGGGAACTGAAAGTGTTTCTTACTAGAAAACATAGAATCATAGAATTGCTTAGTTTGGAAGGGACCGTTCAGATCATCTAGGCCAGCTATCAAATGATCCAACATCAATGAGTCAGATACACATGGAGACAACACCACCACCAGTTTTCCAGAAGTCTGAATGGTAGAAACAGAAAAACAATGAAAGGTAAATGGTTGTTCAAATCTGCTATTTATTTCTATGTACTCCAGCAGAGTCAAGGTTCAAAGCTTTGCAACTTCCACACTGTTTTTCAGAATATGCTACTAGTGACTGTTTCTCCTAGAGGAACTGAAGAGCAGGTGCCATAGCAGAAGTCTCTGTTATTTATCTACAGTGAAATCTTTAAAGAATAATGACTCCCACACCAGTGACAGAACATTTTTCTTTCATGTATTATTCCTTTATGATACCTTTAAAGGGATATCATTTCAAACACCAGAAAGTGAAGAGGATACACATTCGTTCAATTTTAAAGATTTAACTCTTGAATTACTGAAGCTCCTGTGTGCAGAAGTACGTTCTGAACAGATGTTTAACATGGCAGGAAACATATAGATCAGAGATCCAGATAACAACTAGGAAATGCATAGCATCTGGCACCTTTTTGAAAGTAAACCTGCCAATAATTAATTACACATATGAGACACTTTATCCCTGTCTAATGAATTGGACACTTACTAAGATGTATTAGACTATGTAACAGAGGTTAACTGCTCATGCCCTCTCCTTTGTCTTTGGCTTGTGTGGTCCCAGCATAACTTAAAGGTAGAAATTCTTGTTGGCACTCAGATTATATGTTCTTGATTACGTTATCATTGTTACATTAATTAATAATCAAGACATCTTTACAATCCAACATGTATGGAGATTCCATTAGGCAGAAATTGGGGTGGTTCTGCTACTTTGCCAATGGAGAAAAAATGACTGAAAATGTGACACTAACTGTAAAGTTTAGGATCAGCTACATTCAACAGAAGTGGTTAAGAGAGTGCATCAGTTAAAAAAAATTAATGTACGTCCTCAGGAAAACAAAAGTTGGTAACAGTGTAAAGTAGTCAGGCTTGCTGAAAAGAAGCTCTGAAAGTTATCAGTGAATGCAGAAACCACTAGGTGTTTGAAGTTACAAAATTACTGTTGAAAGTGCTACTATAGACATTACTTTATTAGAAATGAAACAATACCAATTGCTGTTCTTTTAAAGCACATATTGGAGCCTTTAAAGAGCGAGAAAAGAAGTTGCTTGTGGTCCTCAGGTCCCGCTTACCTTCAGTAGTATTGGTCATTTTCTCAGAAGTTTCTTTTTTCAAGCCAATAGCCTGTATTCCAGTTGCAAGCCATAAGGCCTAGAAAGGACTGGTCTTTTGCCTTAAATTTCTAAAAGAATTATCTCCCTGTGATGACTTCATACTCCTCCTTTTTCCTAATACCATCCAGGTCAGATGTCCCTCTGTCTTCCTTCTTATTCTAAGTCTCAGCTTTCATGAAAAATAATTTTCTTTTTAGCCTTTTTTTTTTTTTAATAAGCTTGCCTCCTGCTACAAAAAGAGTAGCAAGAGATATATTTAATGTTATTTCAAGGAAATAATTTTTGAAAGATTCTTGAGAAAGTTCCTAACACGTACAGGCACTACTGTAACATAGCCTGTAGGTGGACTCATCATATCAGGTATACATCAGTGCTGCATGGTAACACTGGACTAGGTTTTACAATTTAATTTTTTTTTGTAGAACAGCCACCTTTTTCCCCCTTATTATTTTCTCCTCTACTGTCCAGGTCCAAAGAAAAACGAGGTGGTATGCCAAAAAGGTATTCAGTATCTACAGGATGTTCATGCTGTGACTGAAGCTCCCCACAGGCAGAGGTTCTCTGGTTCTTATTCCACTTAATTCATCATTCAGAACTCAGCAGGGGACTCTGCCTGATTTTGGACTTGAAACAGTTAGGCTGGTATTCGCCCCACCCTTTGTCCTCTAAAGGCTTAAAAATGGAATCAATCTACTTTATTATCCCAGCAATATTTTCCAGAGAACTACCTAACTCTGATAAACTATAGGGTGCAAATAACATCTCTGTACCAGATTTTGCCCTGAAAGATGTATTTCTCATGAGGCATAGCCTAATAATCCTTTTCCGTGTAGCCTGAGCTCTATGTCCAGGTTCTTTACAAAACTAATCTCATTAAAGCTGGTCACAGTTTCTCATTCTATATTCCTTAACTCTGTGTCTACTTATCACCTTCTCTTATGACCTGGACTGAAACCTTTTGATCAGTGATCAAGTTTGACAAAACTCCCTTACTTGTCCTGATGATTTAGAGGCACTTCTACAGTTCATCCTATTGGATATGGATGTGCTTATTTCCATGCCTTCAATGTATAAACAAAGCATATTCCACAAAAACTCTTGAATAATTAACTTGAGAAACTAATACACTTGAATCTTAAAAATATACCTATTTATAGAGCCCTTTGGTTTTGAGAAAAAAAGATGTTAATGATAGCATAAACATTGATGAACCATCAAGCTTGATTTATCTAGATGTTAACAGACTCCCTGCAGACCTGGCATTATTTTTTCAAGGACTAAGAGAATATATCTTTACTGTGTTCAGTCTAACTTTGTGTTAAAATTTATCTCCTCCAAAAAAAGCCAAACCTGCTAAACACATATTGTTTTATATTATGTCTTATTCTTCTCTGTTGGTATGTGGAATTTTATGATCCAATCTTTTTATACTAATAGTGGTGTTGTCTGTGGAGATTTTCTTGCAATGGGAAACCCTCATGCTGAAAGAACTTGTCAGACAACAGAGACAGTTGTGATATGTCAAATTAAGATGGCAAAGTGATGTCAAAGCAGGTCTAGGGAGAGCCCATAACAATGTTACTGTCAAGTAAATAAAGAAAACTGAAACACAAGAAATACAAGTTATTTCAGGAGATCTATGACTGTGGTACAGCTCTGTGTTTTGAGAGACACTGTTTTGGAATGATTACCATTTGTCAGTAGGACTTCAGGATAGCAGCAAGATCTGATGGCTGCCAACTAAGGTTAGCAAAGTTCAGTGTGGAAATGGAGATTTATTTTTTTTCCTTGTTATTAAATTCTCAGAAAACATTTAGCATCTAAAGAAAATATTAGTTCACCAACAGTTTGCTCAACTGGTTACGAAAATTTGCTGGTGGATTATGCTACTCAGGAGATCACACTTAATTAAAATAATGGTCCTCTTGGTCTTAGAAATTTAGGAAACTGCATGAGTTCTGTGAGGTTTTGTTATACTTCCTATTTGTAGCTGCACTGGTTCATTCACTGATCTCTCAGTTTGGCCTCAATGTTGCCAAAGAGAAGAAATATAAGGAAGTAAGGAAGACCAGTAAAGAGTAAGTGGTTTTACTGCTGTGCAGCCTATCCTTTTCTCTCCTTCCTTTTTTGTCATTCACCATTCACACATTTCAATTGTGTCATGCCATGATGATAATATTCCCTCTAATAATAGGAAAGAATGTAACAAAGAACTATAAGGTAGCAGTAGAAAGAAGGAAACAAAAGGCATTTCCTATGTTTGAAAGAAGATGAGAGAAACAAAAAAGAATAAATAAGCACAGAAAATAGGGCATCAAATAGGAATAAGCTATAGGCTGAAGCTAGGTAAAAGTTGATAAATTTCAGGAAAAAAATAAAACCTCATACCTAAGGAAAAAATAACATTGAGTAATGCAGTTGAATTACATTCCTTGTTGCATTTTCAGGGGAAGCATGATATTCTAGAGACTGTAATTTGGGATCATACTTATGATCCATTTTGTCCAGGATGTAACTTTTGACAGCTTTAGAAAGAATTATAAAAGGTTCTTCAGATGAAGCAAAAGCATAATAGATGTAGTGAAGGTATAAACATTTGCTTGTGTTAGTGAGTGAAATTAGTGTTCTGATTTCTGCCTGTATACTTTGAAAATAATTCATTGTTGAGGTAGTTCTTCCAAAGTGCATTTCCTGTGACACTGATTTGAGAGGAGGTGAAGGACTGAGAAAAAAGAAAAAGGAGGGGTAAGTGTTTCTTCATTTAAATAAGAAAATTATGAGGGATCAGTAGAACATAAAATTTCAGGATGGTTATTTTTTCCCAGATCTATTGAATATGTGGCAACTTCTTTGGTATTGGCTGTTTCATTTAGTATTTTTTCTACAAATTTAATCACAAAAATAACAACTTGATTAGGAAAGGAGTGGCATCTTGAGAGAATATCACATGACAGAACTTGAAAAATCTTTTAAATTTTCACATTTAAATTTAATTTTTAAATGTTTTTTTCTGTTATTTTTTTTCTTACTCCTTCCATTGAATTAAAATATCTGAGGCAGCAGCTGTGGCAGGGATTTAGCTACAACTTTCATAGAATCATAGAATGGTTAGAGTTGGAAGGGACCTTAAAGATCATCTAGTTCCAACCCCCCTGCCATGGGCAGGGACACCTCCCACTAGACCAGGTTGCTCAAAGCCCCATCCAGCCTGGCCTTGAACACTTCCAGGGATGGGGCATCCATAACTTCCCTGGGGAACCTGTTCCAGTGTCTCACTACCCTCACAGTAAAGAATTTCTTTCTGGTATCTAATCTAAATCTTCCCTCTTCCAATTTAAAACCGTTACCCCTTGTCCTGTCACTACACTTCCTGACAAAGAGTCCCTTGCCAGCTCTCCTGTAGGTTCCCTTCAGATATTGGAAGGCTGCTATAAGGTCTCCTCGGAGCCTTCTCTCTTCTCCAGGCTGAACAACCCCAGCTTTCTCAGTTTGTCTTCGTGGCCCTCCCCTTTGAGCCACTTATTTGAGTACTATCACAGGATAAAGGAGAAAATCAGAAGACTTTCAGGATCATATTTTAATTTTCACAGTGGACTGTTGGGTATTAGTGAAAAAAATGGAATGGTTTTCATTGACATTCTTTCTCGATAAATAAGAGGTTTGGATTTTCTAGAACCCCTGACTAAGTGTAGTTTGTTTTTTAGTTCTTCCAGGCTTTCGCCATAATAAAATGTTTATAAGTTACTCAAGTCTACATGAAACTGAAGTAGACTTTAACAGAAAAGCAATAGTTCAATTTTTTAGACATTTTCAAGATTAGAGGTGTTTTAATTTGATCAGCTGCAGTGCAGTATGATCCCTGGTTTGGTTTTTTTGATCCATTGTCTAGAAGGGGACTTTAAAAGAGAAGGAAACACATTTCCAAATAAAATCCTAGTATATAATAAATATCATAGTGTTCCAAAAAAAAAAAATCTGATTCACTTAAACTTAACAGGGAATTGTTTTCTTGTAACTAATATTTGCTTTGTATACTTTTATATCAAAAAAAATTGTGTTATTCATGTTGATTAGAACAATTTCTCAGTTGCTATGTGATAGATTGATATAAATTTTAGATCTGTCCTGGAATAACAATTGGATAAGCATATTCATTCGCTACTTCACAACAATTGTTTGAAGAGAGATCCATCCAGTGAGATCTTGTTTTAAGAGAAGGACAGAGAAGCACAAATGCATATATTGATTAAATCCCAATGGTCTGTTGGCCAAGGAAAACTTTAGCACATGCGCTAAATGAAGAACTAGATCAGTTTGGAAAATTGTCAGTGAGATCTTTAAACTGAACAGTGGTAGTGGATTTTATTTTATAGCTTAAGTGATCTCCTTCTCTGATGAATGAGAAGTTGTGCATCCCATTAATGCTATTGGAAAATTGACAAGAATTCCATATATTGGTATAAGGAATAGACTCTTCAGAGTAATGTGGCACCAGCATCAGTTTTGTCAATATCATTACAGCTTATGGGATCACGGTACAAAAGTCTGTAATTTCAAAAAGCAAATCAAGTATACATTGTAATAAATCCGCTCTCTGTGGGTATGCTCTCAAGGGTTTTTGCCATTCTGTGATTCCATCTGGATATTTTATAGTCCTCATTTAGATTCCTTTTTAGTAACTGCAGTGGTGAAGAAGTATAGGTTTTCTTACTTTAATAAAATAATTCAAGAAACCATTACATAGTATTCTTATTCTTTTAAATATTATCCTAGTATTAAGATCTGTTTTATTTTACAAATTTGACTTAAAGGGACAAAACATTTGAGTTGGGTTTGAATAGATTAAAATCTATTTTTTATGTTGACCTGTCAGTGTTCATTTGAGGTGTTTATCTTGAGATGAGTTCTAAAGATTTCTGATAATATTTTCAAGGAATTTCATTTGGTAACCTGAATGATACCTTTCCCTAGATTTTCAGGTACCAGATATAAAGAATATTACATGTGCTGTGGCTTCCTCTGTAACAAAACATGTTATAAGAAGTATAACTCTCTTTATCAACTACAAAAACACTGAATCAAGTTCACATTCATCCTGTTTTTCTGTGTCACTCTCTCACTTTGTAAAGGAGATCTACCCATACAAAGGATGGTCAGGATGGTCCCTAGAGTTGGTAGTAATGTTGTCTTCTGCCAGTCAAGGCTGCTGAAAGGAATTGTTAAATCCGTAAACCCTGACATTGTTATTTTAGTGAGTATATGTTCTTTGGAATAGTAATTCCTTTAATCTAGTAAAAGTGGAGTTGAAATTATTTTGCAACATGGCTGTGATTTCCATCTGCAGACTTTCTGCAAATCCTGAATATTTGCCAGCCTTTGCTTTTCATAAATTAAGACCATTAGTGTAATTTAAATGTTTACAAAACATGTGACATCAGTATGGTTCTAAACCCAATTTTGAGTGTAATCTTGCAAAACGTTACATTCTGTTTAATACACATCTTGCTTATTCTTTTTCCTAATAACTGCTTTGGTTGGAATAAGAACATCTGTCATTTCAGTTATTAATTTTATATACTTAGTATTTACTTTCAAACTTTTCACATATCTTTAATTTTCCTTCCACACTATCTCTTTTTAGTTCTGTAGTGAACTCACCAGCATTAAAAACATCAATTTGAATCTAAGTTTCTCTGAATGACAACATATGGCAGAGAGGGAGTAATGTAATTTAAATTATCCAAGTAATTTTATTATTGGTCAAGAAAGAAACCCTAAGTTTACTTCTTTGATTCTGAGTTGGATTTAGCAAAAAAAAATTCAAGAAAACATATGCCATAAGATTTTGCTGGCAGAAGGAAGACGTTTTGCAAGAACAAAGAAACTTGAAGGAAAACTTGCATTTCCAATCATTGTATCACCATCACTTTTTTCCTAGTACAATCAGAGCCAAAACATGCTTTAGTTTCTGTCACCAGCATGAACTGCCCTTGAAAATTTGTTGTGTCATTCCTAACAAATGTTGAACAGAGTATAGGGGAATGGTCTGTCAAAAATGGAGATACAATTTGTGAGTGGTAGTTACTGGTGGAAAATTCCTACTCTGTCTCTTGGCACAGAAGTCAGTGAGGATTATGGGAAGAGATACCACAATATGAGTTACCAGTAGTTATGGGGAACAATTTGAAACAATGCAGTTTTGTTTAAAATTAAAGTACATGGAAAAGTATATCAGCAGGAAATAGAAAATAGCTGACCTTACAAAAATACAAGTTAAAAAGGAGAATTCAAGTATTTTCTGATATTTTTTCCATCTAGTTTTAGGTCCTCACACTCATTTCTAAGTACATTTTATGCACTTTACTTACATTAATAAAATAAGGCATATAATAACATGTCTTTATTTTGTCATAAGCATTTGTTTCTCTATAAAGCTCCTGTAGTTTTGATGACATGCTGTACTGCAGGAGTAATAAAGGCCAAGTTTTCTCTGTGAACTAGGCTAAATGGATTAAACTTCCTCAAGCTTTTTATGTAGCCGTACCTGAGACTTTCCGATAAGAAGAAACTATAATTGAGTGAAAGATTTCTTCAGGCTCTAAAGTATACTTAATTGCATCTTTTTTTCTAAGTTCAACATAAGATATAAAAACATTTAACTTTTGGTTTTGCTAATATTACAATTGATTCCAGCTCCTATAAGGGTTTAAGTTGACACAAAGTAAAATCACTGAAAGAAACTGCAGGCAAACCTTGATAAAGACCAGATGAAATTGTGGTGGTATTCAGTTAGACTCATACACACATTGTATTAATAATAATAAAAAGAAGTTCAAAACCGTGATCTTATTTCATAAGGATTTTTTAAAAAAATTGATTTTATCTGCCTATGTTAGATTTCTTCAAAATAGAAATTCACACTGACTAGTTCAGCATGGTGACTTCGAGGTTTTGAACTCATGACTTCATTAATGCCACAGGCATGACTAAAATAGTATAGTTGAAATTAATCTTTTTTTAGACATTAATAAGTCATAGTGAAAAGAAATAATTAGCATATCTTTGGGCCAACAGAAGAACATTGAAGAAGAAGTCAAGTAAACCAGAGCATTTCAAGATAATTGCCAGGCATACATCATTTATTCCAGATTAGCTAAGGTCACGCACTTGATGCTCCCAGTTTTTGCATCCATATATGTGGTCATTGTTGCCATCAAATTGCTGAATTTTGATGGCTATATTTAATGGACTGAGAATAGACCATGAAGAAAAGTACTAAGAACAGCAAATATAAAAAGCACGTACTCCATTCAGTTGAACAATGGCCTTTTTAACCTTGCTGTATGCAGGAAATATCCACTTGTATTTTAGTAATTGCATTAGCTTCCTTAATGGCATTTGATACAGATGGTATAGGAAGAACTTATCTGCAGCTGAAGAATGCAGGCAACAGTTTTAGTTTGAATTGCAAATACTTTTTCTTATTGGTGTTAAGTGGTGGGAAAGAGAGCTGAAAAATAAATTCATGTGCTCTCCTCAATCAGAGAAGCCATTATTTTTCAACGCTTGTTATAATTTTTGTTTCTCATTATGTTAAAACTAATAAAATTTTGCACACTCTAAAATCTCTGTGAAATTCTGCAAAACTATAAAGAGGAAGAAAAAATGAAGTTGTGGGTGCATTTGGGGCTTAGGAAATTGATCTTTATTCTGGTTCATGCTACAAATTGTATTTTGTTAAGATTCCTTAGCCAGTTTGTACCTTCTCTTCTGTCTGTAAAATGGGATCAGAACATTTTCTTCCTTCCTTTTTTTTTTTTTTTTGGTCTGTTAGAATATATACTGTCTGAGGAAATTATTTTAGTGTCTGTACCAAGCCAAAAGCAGTGAGGCAACTCACACAAGCTGGACTTCTTAGAACAGAGGATCACACAAATTTAAAACCCAAAAGAATATTAAAATCATCTTTTTTCTGGTCTGTGTAGGATAAGTTCAGCAGGACAGGGATGATGATTCTTCCTTAACTTCTCCTTTTGATTACGTGGGATCTTCATAAACCAGAGATTGCATTGTGACAGTTTTTCCTTATATGCAGAAATGGATCTGTCCTCCATTTGATCTGATCTGTTTTTATCATTCTCCACTATTGACTCCACAACAGCTCTGACAGTAAACTTGGAAGATTAATTATGTTTCACGTAACAAGAAAAAAATCTGTATTTCTTTCAAATCTTTCCTGCTTAATTAGGAATAAATGAAAATGGGAAGAAGCACCAGGGACACAAAAACAGAGCCCTTGGCAGCTAGAAAGGAGGAAATGGAGCATATAATGGAGGGCACACACTTTCCCTCATATGATTTGAGTGGAAGGAGTCCCTGAAGTGGCAGCAAGAGGCTGATAAGCAAGAAACTTATACTGTGAAATGGTGGGCCTGCTATGAGTGTTTCATGTTTCTGTATTCTGCTTTACTTATAGGAACGTATGGTATGAATACTTAAAGGTGAATAGAAAGTATTTCTGTTTCTATTTCCTACTTCCTACCCATCAAAATGCATGGGATTCCCTATTTTCTGTTATGGTTGCTCCTGTTCTTGCTTATTTATAACAAGTGCTTCATACTTAATTTCTGCTGTAGACTGAGCTCTCTGCAAAGTGTATTCCTTGCATCCATCTTTGACACCATGAGCTCCTTTTATGAGGCTCTCCCTCTGTATTTTCACATGTGAAAAGTGCTACAGTCTCTAAGATAGTGATTTGTTTCTTTTTGACATGAAAACCAGCCTCTTAGAATGTCAAGTTTTGAATATTGCTGGTTATGAGAGGTGTTAATGGCTATTATCAATGGTTGTTTCATCAGCGGGCAATTACAGAGCGGGTTACAACTAATGGAAGTGCTGACATGCTAACCAGATGTCAGTTCTGTGTCCTTCTCTTTCTTTTTCTTAATTTCACCAAAATTTGATTCTCCTTTCCAATGCTAGATTGGTACATCCAAGCTGGCAGTCGATTAGATGTGATATACAAAAAGTTATCAAGTAATGTCCATAAAAATAGAAAAAAGATTGGATCAAATTATCATTTTACTCAACCCATAGAATCAACAGGCTTTTGAAAATTATAGTATATAAAAATTCGTACTATTGTAAACAGAAAATTTTTCACTAACGTAATTATTACTTCCTTCAAAGAGTCCTTTTTTATTGTACATAGAGCATTTGTGTCATTAAGACTCATCATTATTATGTGGATGATAATTCTGAGTACTTATCCTAGCCTTGTGCCGCTTTAGGCATGTTTATTTTGATCCATGCTCCAAACTTGCTTTCATATCCTTTGAAGCTACACCAACTGTCTTTGAAAGTTAAAAACTTCTAATGTAATGAATTGAGCCAAGAAATATTCATTATGTGTTTATCTTTAAAATTTATATTTTGCATTAAATTTTCTATTGTTTTTGGAAACCCGGTGAAGATACAAAGAAATTATTGCTGATGCATAAACATTCGTTATATAATTTAATGGGTTTATTTTTTCATAACTCTGTATGATGGAGACATTTGTTCTTTTGATGTAAAATCAGGAGGTAAAGATGTACAAGTTTAGAAGACCATAGCATGGGAATATGTTTCTAAGAGCATTATTTTGACTCGATCGTGTCCTAATACATCTGAGGTTTGATTTTGAAAGAAGTGAGCATGTGACAGTAAAGATATTTTGTTTGGTTTTACAGACTGTGAGGCGGATTCATAATAAACCAGAGAATGTTCTAGGATTTAAAAAAAAAAAAAAAGAAAGGATATGTCTGTGCTACCTGCATTGGCTTAACTGTAGAGTTCAGTCTTGTGTTTAGATTTTCTTTGTCAGCTTTCAAACAGTGGAGGTAGCCTGCAGGTGATAAGTATCCCATTAATCTTTATGATCCTCTAGCACTTGAGCATGAGAATAGCTGATCAATTACAGCAATTGTCTCCCTAAATGAGCTTTGCACATCTGCCTCTTATTTCATTAGTTAACTGTCTGCCCATATATCTGATAGAATGGAATGCTAGTGGCTTCTTACAGCTTGTACTGTGTTACTGTACAATAAGGATGGGGTTGTTAGCAAAATGGGCACAAAAGGGTATTTATCCACTACTCGAAATAAATATACGTGCTATTGTGTAGGAGTGCTTTTGTCTCTAATCGCTGTTTGTAGAAACCTACTTAAAGCACATCAGTTTGCTTTTCAGCTTCCTATTTAGTCCTTAGTTGTAAGCTTTATATTTGTGTATTTATCATTTTTATGAAACAACCAAAGTGTTTCTATGCCCTAAACCAACATATCGATGTGTGGCCTATGTGATTTTAGATAACAGAAGCTACCATATATAATTTACAGTAGAAGTGTAATTTCCTGCTTGTCTCTTTGCAATGCATCTTTTAAATACTTAGATATGATATCCTTCTCTCAGAAAGTAAATTTGCATTTCCAAAGAAGTATTTACAATAATGGCAATGTTATTAGCTATTACAAAACAATGAGTAACAATTACACTGCATAACTCAAAGGTTGTTTTAAGAAACATGAAGTACAAATTATGGGTTATAATTTTAATAAAAATAAGATTTCACATGAATGCCTCTTTCATTAATATTCAAGCTTTCAGTTACAGGAATATCAATTACCAGATGAAAATTAAATTAATTTCTAAGCAGAGGCCTTATTCTCTAGCTGTTAGTATCTAATCAGGTTACTCTTAAGAATTTACATGATTTACTTTTCAAAGATTGTTTCTTATCTTTATCATATATTAAATTGCTTTGGATTATTTATTTATTTAAATGATGAACTGAGCTGAATGCCAAAAAGACTTGATTAAAAAATGTTTTGTCCTGAACCTAGTATAGATTATTGCAGGTGATGCTTAGATGCTTTCTGAACATTTAAATAAGTTTGAATCTGAAATTCTCAGATAATTGTGATTGAAACTTGTTTCAGTAAACCTGATATTTAATGGAATTTCTGAAACCATGGAGCTATAATAAATAAATATCACCAATGTTTTAAATTATTTTTTGACTATTTATTGCAGGTCTGGTTTGTATGAAGTCGAGTACTTCAGTGGTTGAACTTGTTATGCTGCTTTGTTCACAGGTAAGACATTCTCTGGTTTTAATTGTATTAGTTTTGTTGCATAGTGCTGGATTACTGCCAGCCTAAGAATCGTATCTTGTTCTTTGTTTCATTCTTCCATTACAGTGTAAGAAAATACAAATTAAACTTTTCTAGTAGCATATACATTGTAGATTTATTTTTTTATACATTCCATAGTGTTGCTATATTCACAGGGCTTACATTTGTTTTGAAAAGAGTGGGGATGTACATTATGCACTTTTTATGTGCATGAACTCTTTCAAGCCAGTTCTAATTTGGAATGCATAAATAGGATACTGTTGTTATAATTCTATTTTAAAATCTATCTCTGTATTAGTAATTGTTTAAAACCGTACTTTGTGGTGACTTTATTACTCTTGGTATACATGACATAACTTATTGCATATTTTATATGGCTGTCACTATATAAAAAGTGGAGGAACATGGCTTAGGTAGTCGTCAGGAACTGGCAGAAGTAAAGCATTTCTGTTTAAAAAATGCTGCGGTTATTTATTATTTTTTTTGCATAGCAGTAATGGGTTTCTCAGAAATCTGTATCAATTAACATTTTGAATTGCTTTCACAAGTAAAATACTCAAAACTGAAGTAATTCCTCATACTGTTTGGATTGTTTATATGTCAATTTTGATTTTATTTGTTTTGTCACAAGTGTTATTGGCTAAATTCATATATATAGCCTTTTACTTTAAACTGCATTGTTGTAAGTTACCAACAAACATTTTAGAATTTTGCTCATTTTGTAAAATATAGGAAAAATATAGTGGCCTGACAGATCCAAATAACTTCACAAGTTTTTACACTTCTCTAAAAGACTAATTAACAGCATTTCATTTACCAGATTCCCCCCAGCTTTACAATACCAGTTAAACTCAAACCAAGTTAATATATAAAATTCCCGGGTTAACTTGTTATATTATTACCAAGGAAAATTAGTTGTCTGTAGTTTTACTTGAACATTCACTGCTACATATTGAGAACATGCACAAAAAATGTACTGAAAACAAATGAGTCTCTAATGGTAATTGCAATGAAAATCTACTTTTGAGGAATCTATCTGAAAATAATTAACATTTACAACTGGTTTTGGGGGAGGGGATTCCAACTTACCTGCTTTTTGCCAGTCCATAGGTTGCGTTTCTTCAGGCTTGTGTCATAAGGAAATCATTAAATCTTGTTTTCCCTTTTTTTTTTTTCCTCTTCCTTTATGGTTTCTCCCCCCCTCCCCCTTCTTATCCAGGGTGAATATTGGTTAGGGAAAAGTAAAACAAAAATACATCCCTGGCAGGAATCCTCAGTGGGGTTTGGACTTCAAACCTTCTCCAGCAGGGCACTTGAAAAATTTGTTACCTAATGGTGAAGTCCTTGATTCCAAGAAAATTCCAAAAGATCCATTAAGGCTTTTGAGCCCTATGTTCTTGTCATACAACTTTTTTTTTTACTTTTTTTTTTTTTTTAGCAGCTTTTGAAATCTTTTCTTGAGGGAAGGAATAACTTACAGTCCTTTCTTCTCAAGCCTTTGGTTTTACTGCAGTTCTCAGGAATAAAGTGGAATGTAGCATTAGGGTCTAGTGTCTTTGATGGCCTCATCATCTAATCATAGGTTTAACATTACTCATTTGCTGGCTCCAGGAATTCCTGCCATTAAGGGCCCTAGAGATGAAACTTTGCCTCAAATATTGATTGAAAGGAAGAGAGAGAAATTTAAGCTCTTTCTGCAATGCTTTTTCTTTAGACATCCCAGTAAAGCTATGTAACAAATGCAGCTAAATCAATTTGTTATTTTTATGACTGTTATACCTGTTATCTATTATTTCAAAGTATTTCACTATTTTAAAAATAAGCTTCACTTTATACCTGAAATAATGTGAAAAGCCTAATCATTGTCAAGTTTGAACATTAATTCATTTTCTTCAATGTTTGCTTGGGATAGCTATTTTCTGTCTGCCCAATTACTTGGGGAAATTGCAAGCTTTTCGTTTTTATACTGCATGTGATACTTCAGGGTTGTTTCCTTATCTTCTGAATAAAGAAAAAATTGTGCCCTGATGTCCATTTATTATTAAGTACTTCAGAAGCTAATGCTGTAATGCTTGTCGGTGGAGTGATGTTAAATGTTTCTACAGGAATTGGTCAATAGGGGGCTGTAGTGGTGCAAATTGCATTTTCCTCCCTTCACCTTCCTAACTCCAAAAGTATGGCTTCTGTAAATTGCATCTGCACAGAATATTGTATTTAATCCTGTAGGTGTACTAAACAGTCATCTCTGTAGTTCTATACATCTGCAAGGAAAAAAAAGTAGTTAATTTTTTCTATTTACATTTTAAAATTCTTTGTCAAAAGAAAACGTGAGACAAATGCTATAAAAATACTTGTGGCTAGAAGAAGAGAATGGCAGACACAGAAATATCATAATCCACCCTATAGCTAATAGAACTTGAAATTAGCAGTTTAGGAGGTGTTGTACACAACAAATGAGGCTAACTCATTTCTAAAGAAAAAAGAAAAAACCCAGATGTGCTACCTGAGCTTTTTCATATGGTAAATTGAGTAATATGGATGGGAAGGTCTGTAAAAAGTACTGCGGTTTTTAATAATCCTAATGTAACTAGGGCTTTTCTTCCTAACACGGGTAAATCCTTCATATTCAAATTGAATGACATTTTACAGATTATGTGGGGAAGTTTGAAATGTGTCACTCAAAAGATAGATGAGGATATTAAAAACCTTTGAAAAGTACAATTTTGTTTGTACAGAACAGAGTAACTTTAGACATTGAAAAGGAAAGGGAAATGCAAAGTTTGTTTTCCTTTCATTTGCTACAGCAAATTAGATGCTTTTATGCTCTTTATGTTGGAAATTCCATGTTAACGACTACAGATTAGCAAGGATGTCAGAATTTTTTTTCTTATCTGAGCTCCTGAATAAAATCAACATTGCCAGCGGCTCACGTCCAAGGTATGGTCTAAATTTACATGAAATATCACATTACAAATGTCTGAAGGTACATGTCATGGATAATTCAGTTCATATGGGCAGCCTTTTAGACTCTAAGGGATATGCAATCAGGCCTTTCCCCCAAAGGAATTTGGAGTTTCTGTGAAAAATACATTTTTTAAAGGAAGTCCTGTAGGGATAGTGCATCATTTGAGGACTTGGAGAAGAACAAAAAGTTCTACTCTGTATTTTCAGAATCTCTCTTGTACTGTACCTTGCTTCCCTGCACCAATTTTATTTTTTCCTAGTATCACCTACTTCACAATATTAAAATTTAGGTTAATTTGAAGGCTTTGTTTTCTTTATTTCTTATATAAACCAAATATATTTTTTCTAGATAATTGATAATAAACATATAATGATTTTCACTTTTCATAAAACAGGCATTTTCATTTGGACTCTAGTCTATTTTAACATAAAACGGATGAAGATGTGTTACGTTTGACAAGATCTGTGCTTGGTTAGCTGGTCTTTGTTCCCTTAGCCTAGTTGAGCATGTCACAGCTGTGTTGCTGTGAGTGGCAGATTTCTTCAATAAACCATACAATTTTTTTAAAAAAATACATTAATTTTTGCAGTGTAGCTCCTTCTTACATCAGATTTAGATTTCAATTACTTTTTTCTTATTCTTTCTTTTTTTTTTCCCCCTTAGCCAAAACACTACAATACTTTCTAATTACTTCCAGATCTGTTGCAAATTTTTCTCTTCGGGGATACAGCTTCTGCAGAAACTGAATGATGTTATCCCAAAGGAGTTCTATTTCACACCACTTGTATTTTTATGTATCTTATCTATTAACAGGGAAAATTTATTTACTTAAACAGAAAATAGTGTCTTAGTATTTAAGACATCTTGCTACTTGATCTATTTAAAAATATAACTATTATAAATGGTTAGGGAAAAAATACTATGTCGTTTGTGGATTGTAGAATATGTGTAGAATATCTGACAAATTTCAGGGGTTTGTAGTTTTCAATACATCATTCATTCTTTTGATTTCTTCTCCCCCCATGTTGGAAATTTGATCAAGATTGCAATTCAGGAGCCTCCAAAGGAAATGTCAAAACTAGAATGAAAATAATCTGCTTCTGAATCACTATGTTGAGAAAAAACGTTTCCTTTAGATGCTATCCCTTATATATAGACTTTTATTAGAAAAACTGTATGAGGGGTAAGGAAAAGGATATGCATAACCAAGAAATGCTTTACTTAAAACTAGCAATTAAAACCTGTTAGGAGATTCTGAAATGATAACACATGGTCCGTCTTATAATTAAGCTGTAAGTAGATTCTTTAAATTGTTTACTTTAATGAAAAATTATAGAACCTTAAATAAAGCAAACTATACCAAGAGTATATCCATAACTTGACAAACTCTGGTATGTAATTAATGGGTAACATGAACTTCAGCTAAGCTTTTCAAAGGTTGGTTAACAACTTGACCCTCATAAGTGAGTTGTGTCTGTCTTCATTGTCTTATCTATTAACCTGGAAACTTAGAAGATGCTTGGGCTGAATCCAGTCTGTTTCTCCATAATACAGGCAGCCATTGCGTACATACTAAATAAAAAAAAATCTGTAAATGATCTGTTCCCATTCAGTACAGTCTATAAACCACTTTCCAGTGGTTTGGCATATGTAAAACATAGTAGTTTTATGCTACTATATATACTATAGCAATCAAAACTATAAAGTGGCAAAATGAGCACAAGGTGGGAGAGGGGAGGCGAATGAGTGCATTGCCTCTCATCCTACGTGGCAAGAAAAAATTTTAAACAGTATCAAGAAATTAATCCCACTCCAAGGAGAGGTAGAAAACCCAACCAACCAACTAACCCACCCACCTTCCCCAAGAAAGATGTGCCTTACCAGTTCAAATTCGAAGGAAATTATCACTGAGTAAATTTGGCGATAGGTTTAGCTCTGAGAATATAGGAAGACCTGTCAACCAGGCACTGGAGAGTTTTCAGTATGCACTAGCATATCTAAATGTGCATTCTGCCTCAAAGTATGGGATAGCTCTTGGGCTTCAGAAACTGGCAGCTGCCCAATACAGAAAACAGTCAGAAAAAAGAAATCCTTTTCTGGTCCCTACAGATGACCAGAAGAAGCCCTGAAATGTGGGGTTCATGTAATAGAAACATAATCGATGCTTCTTGATGCTAAACATACTCTATTCAAGGCTTTCTAGAAAAGTTTAAGTAGGAATTAAGGCTCCTTCTTAAGACAGTTAGCTTTATTTCTGTACTATACTGTTTGTATGTCTATTTTACATTTTAATGTTATTATTAGAAACCTTTTGATTTTCATTATAGATTTATTTGTAATAATTTTGTATGTATTTACTCCTGCTGCTGGTATTAGATTCAACTTTAATTATGCTTATTGGTCCTTATTTATTCCCTCCAAAGGTATTTCTAGAGTTCTTATACTCCTTACTTTTTGTCTGATAAGTGATAGCTCTTTCAGAGTAGCTGTGATAGTAGCACACTAACAAAAGTGTTTGCTGTTTGCCTTTTTGGCACCAACTGCAGAAGGAAGGCTGAAAAGAAGGGACATAATGACTTCTCTTAAAGCTAAAGAACAATGAACCTGCAACTTGATCAACTTGGGCAATTAAGTCTGACATAACTTTGATGGTAAAATTAAGGTTGGTTATGCAAATCCCTGTGGAGGTGTAACTTTTCAATCTCTCTTTTTCATAATGGTGAATCAAGTTGGATATTTTACCTTTGGCCACATTTTTCCATTTGTCCTGTTGGATTATCCACCTTCTCTGTATTGCTACCAGTGTGACTAGGAGGAGACAGTGCTGCATATCATATCACTGCAAAAATCTGATTGACATTAGGTGTAGAAGGGAAGGAAACATAGAAACACACATGCAAACATACAGAAACTCATTGTTTCAATAATCCACTTTTCCAGTATATCTTGAAAACAGTTATTCTAACAAAGTTTTGGATTTGCTGCATGGTTTCTGTCCTGCAGTTTCTTCTCTGCTAACCCCACTTCTGTACCAGTGCTGATATTCTTAAAACACAAACACACCTGAAAACTGGTCAGGCATTTCTTTCCTGGTTTAGTGGGTTAAGCTGGCTGAGATCCTAGTTCCAAAACCACCAAAACTACTCAAAGAGAAGTATTCAGGATTGCAATTTGGGAGCACAGAGAAGAGAGAAATCGCCACTTGTGTTTTCATGACAGCAAGCTGTAAATTCAGATCTCTGTCTCTAATGGAACCATACTCTTAGGCTGCAGTTTCAATGTTCAGCTTATGCTTGTCTCTGGCCCAAATCACACTGCCACAGGTATCATATCCTCTCCATGCCAAGTTCCATATTCCATTTCACCGATAAATGCAATGGTGGAAACAGTCACATCAAAATAAAACTCTGGATAAAATAGTAATATTTAATTGATTATACTTCTAGAGTAGCCATGAAAGCAATAGCTCATAGCAGGTGGCAGGTAAGGTGTCTGGGACTGTAGGAAAGAAAGACTGCCCCTGTGGCAGTCAAAAAAGAGAATGGAATTTTGGCATTTAATGGGAGAAAAAGAAATTGAAAAAAAATCCCACAGATTGTCATACACTGGACAAAGCACTAGAAAGGTGTATGAAAATGTCAGTCATGTAGCTCCAAACTGAGGGTTTGTAACTTCACTTTTTATCACAGAATCAAATTTAAGTTCAATAAATAAAGTCTTTGTAGCTGAAGTGAGTACTTTCTCTAATATTGTCATCCTATTTGGACTATACAAAGATCCAGTAAGAGAGTTCTTCGCAGTCCAGAACATAGCTTATGCTCAAGCAGGTTTTTATACGCACATAGTGTAACTTCCAAAACCAGAAATGAACTCCAGTACAAGCTACAGGGGAAGTAGAAAACTTCTTCCTTTATATTTTTTTCCTCTAGAAATTAAGTGGAGGGGGGCTGGGCGGTGTTTTGTGGTTTTTATTTCCCCTCCTTCCCCCCTCCCCCCCGGTGTTTCTCGGTTGCTTTATAGAATTCTGTAAGTTTCCCAAAAGACTATCATTTTGCATTATCTGGAGGGGGTTTTTATGCTAAAGGGGTGTCAGAGAACTTTCTTGCATTAATTCCTTGTCCATGTGCAGAATGTCTTCCAGCCCAATCTCAGTCTTCAACTCTTGGCCATCTGCTTCTGATAATCTAACTTTCAAAGGAAAACCATCGGTGTATTCTTTCCTACTTGTTGGGCAATTTTACTTTCCTGATTATTCTATGAGATGTCCTTCCAGATCCACTTAGAAAACTACTTCTGTGTTTTGCCTTTAGTAATAAGCAGAATCTCTTCAGTATCTTTCTTATCGCAGAGTCATCATGGATCTTCTGGTCCTTTCTCTTGCCTGTCCTTGTCAGAGTATTTTTGTCAAAAAATGTCAAGGACTACATTTATTACACATCAGTGAGATGCTGATCTGAACTTCTAGATTCATGCCAAAATGGACAGGATCAGAAAAACCTTAAGAATTACTTTCCCCATATCTTAATCTGGCAAGGTGCTTTCTCTATTAAGTTGCCTACAATTGAGAAGGATCTTAGATCAGAAGAAAACACTAAGAAAGTTGGGAAGAGTCAGCTGGTATTTCTTAAAGGGCTGAGAAAGGGTGCAAAAGCTCATTATTGGAGGCCATCATTATTATGGTAAAGGTACCATAGTTTTGGAGGGTTTAATTATATATATAATGGAGACAATGTGAGGAATAGTTTTCTATTCATCAAAAAGTCTTCTGGTGCTTTTTGGAAGACTTCAAATTAGTTATCTCTAATATCAAAGATTGTTTGAGTAGTAAGTGGACTGGCTGTTAGGATTTGTAGCCTAACAACGTAGCTACACATGTTGTTAATAATATTTTTAGTGTCTCAAATATAGAACTATTTTTCCAGTCAGGAAGTTATGGAGATGTGTGTATCTTCTAGCACATATCTTCTGTCTGGATTAGAAGATATGCAGAATTTCTGCAAGGTGATTAAGGTTAATATTGTATCATCTAAATAAAATTGACTATTTCCCCAATTTTGTTTGGATGATGTAAATTTTTTTGCAATTGTGGATTTTTATTTTTTTTCTCATAAGATACCAATGAAATGTTCCTCTGGGAATGTTTGACTTCATTTCCAAGACAAATTGTGCAATTACCACAGGTGATCAGAAGGGGAATGGGTCTGTGTGTTTCTAAGAAAGCGAAAAATTAACATATTACTCCAGTTCAAGAAAATAAAGGAAAAATGAGGCTTTAGTCTTGTGAAAGTGAAATCTGAAACTTCCTATTACCTTTGCTGCATTGTGAAAGTCATATTCACATAAATAGCATTGTGAAAGGTTGACATTCTTTTCCTTTTTGTGATTTGGCTAGAAGCCCAGTGTATTCCAATACTTGCAGATTTGCCTTCCAGGAGGATGTCGTCAGTCATTCTGCAACTTCCTTATTGTGGGAAATAGTTGCTTTTAAAATGGATGACCTATCGTAAAATCCTAAAATTGATCCCAAATTTGCTTTAAAGAGTAGACCAAAACCACATTTTATTTATCACCTATCAGCAGTATACATGTGAGTGTGAGAGAAGGATAAAGGCAGTAAAATTGGAATTCTTAGATCTGATTCTCATTCCAAACAATAATGGAAGGTTTTAAGACTCCAGTATCTTCAGCCCAATTCTTCTAGGAGTGGTAGGGACAGTGATCTTAAAACCTGTATAATCTTCTCTAAATTTTATGAGCAATCTGATCAAAAATTTATGAGACTGTACCTTGAAATCAGTTGGTTTTACTGGTTTTATCTGCTTTTAATGGACCTGGTTTTCTGCCATAAAGAAACATTCCCTTCAATCTTGTAATATTTTCCTTGAATCTTTCCTCTTAAAAAGTAAAGAAAGTTATTAATGATTTTAGAAGGTAACTTCACAACATGGAGTTCAAACCCAACCTAAATTACATGCATGTTGTGAATTGCAAATGCATTTTAATAAAATTTCCCCTTCCTTATCCTGCTAAAAGGTAGCACCTGTTCAGCTCTGTACAAGACTTTTCTCCAAACATATTCAGGGGTCTAGAAAGAAGAGAGTCAGAATAACAGAATTTTGTCTGTCTCAAGAAGTTATGGTTAAAATACTGTGACTGAAGATTTGAGGTATCAACTGAGTTATTGATACCTTAGACTAGAAAATTCATTAAATATTCAATATGACAAAAAGAAAAAAAAATGCTCAGATTAGTTTAAGATGTGGAGAAGAGAGATCTCCAAAGAAGCTACAACTGATTGAGACAGTGGTACCTGTAGAATCAGAATCAGAATCAGAATATTGTCTATGTTGGAAGGGACCTTTAAGATCATCTAGTCCAACCATCAACCTAACTCTGATAAAAAACTGTCAGTAAACCATGTTTCTAAGCACTATGTCAACCCATCCTCCAGGGATGGTGCCTCAGCCACTTTCCTGGACAGCCCATTCCAATGCTTAATAACCCTTTCAGTGTAAAAATTTTTCCTAATATTCAATCTGAACCTCCCTTGGCACAACTTGAGGCCATTTGCTCTTGTCCTATTGCCTGTGACCTGGGAGAAGAGACCGACCCCCACCTCTCTACAACCTCCCTTCAGGTAGTTGTAGAGAGTGATAAGGTCTGCAGTGGAAGAAGAATTGTAAGGTGATTACTATGGCAGTTATCTGTCCATTCTGTAACTGCAGTTTGTTAAGAAACTTGTAATTTGTTATAAAATTTTAGACTACCTTGCAGAAATTGGAAAGAATGAGAGCTCTCAGGTAAATTATGGAAACTCTGAGAATCACTATTCCTTGTTTTTATAAAAATATTATGTCAGATTCATTATTTAATTTTTAATACTATCACAAGATATTTTTTTAAGAAATTTTGTAATCATCATGAATAAAAATTTTTGAATTATTGTGAGCAAAGGTTGATTTGGAAATAATTATAATATAAACTAAAAAAAAATCTTAGTGTACCAAGCCTAGCTATTCCTTTTTTGCTTCGTCACTATTATTTTTTACCTGTGCAAATTTTGTGGTATCAATTTAACATGTTGCTAAATTTTTTAACACTATCTAGCCTCTTTTATTTTTTTTTAAGTGTACTGGGGATTGGAGAATTTTAAAGAAATAGGACTAGGAAAAGACACTTAAAAGTACAAATTATAAAAATATCAGAGATTAAGAAAATATACCTCATATTTTGAAAGAAAAAAACATAAATTTCAAGTAATATCTGTACTGTTATGGTTCATTATTTAGAAGTTTTAGCCTTTAACTCTTATCCCAGTTTTATTCATCTCCTGTCCTCCTCTGCACGGACAGTTTCATAACCAGTTCAGTCTGAACCTTCTGTCAGGGAACATGTACTGATGGTTTCTGGATGCAGTGATGCTTTTCAGACAACGATAGAAGAGAGGAGGGACGACAAGTTAGGGGAGCAGGGGGGCAGCAATTACCAATATCCTAATCATTTTGTACATTTTTTGATGTCTTCAATAGAAGATTGCATAACATAAAATATTTAGAATATAGCCATAGTGGACAGTAATTGAAATGAACGTCTAAAGTTGTCATAGAATCATAGAATGGTTAGAGTTGGAAGGGACCTTAAAGATCATCTAGTTCCAACCCCTCTATACTGTTTAATTAATGTGTATGACGACAATTTTTAAAATTTCTTTTAACATAATTAAAGTTAAAAATGAAGTTTGATATCTTCATCCTGATTTTAGTACAAAAAAGTGGTGTCATCCTTCTTGAACACTGTCTGTATTAGGCAGGCTATAAATGCGCCTCTATCCCCAAGTCTTCTATACCTGACCTTGTTCTGGAAGGTGCACTACTGGCAGTGATAGTCATCCCTGCTGCTCTGTCAAGCAGGAGCCCCAAGGGAGGAAAGCTGGAGAGCTGGGCAGAGAGGAACTGCATGAAATTCAATAAAGGCAAGTGTAAGGTACTGCACCTGGGGAGAAATAACCCCATGCACCAGTACAGGTACATGAGGAGGAACTTCTTTACTTTGAGGGTGGTGGAGCACTGGGATAGGCTGCCCAGGGAGGTGGTGGACTCTCCGTCTCTGGAGACATTCAAAACCTGCCTGGACAAGTTCCTGTGCAACCTGCTCTAGGTGGACCTGCTTTGACAGGGGGGTTGGACTAGATGATCTCCGGAGGTCCCTTCCAACCCCATGTGATTCTGTGATCCTTCTTGTACGGAAGAAATTCTCTGGTACATGATTTTGTTGAAGTCTTCTGTGACTTCAGCATGTGATTGGCATCAGCATTTCTGAGGCACAGAAAAATCTCCCCCAGCTCTTGTTTTAAAGGCCCAGAAGATTCAGGATATGAACTACACCAAAACCACCTGACATGTATTGTGGTCATTCAAGCACTTAGCTGCTAATAACCAAATGTCTGTGCTATGATTCGACTGGCCTACAGCATAAATTTTCCAACCACTGTCACTACATCCGTTACATCTGTTGTTTATCTTTCTGCTTCTTGCATCTTGAGGGTGAGAAAGATTTTCTGTGGAATCTAAGATAATGTAAACAAAATTGCTGCACGTTCTTTGAGCGTATAACTCCATATCTTAATCCAGTTCTTAAAGTGCGTGCAGCAATCTGAACAGCCTTGTAAAGGCAATTGTAATTCTGGCATTTCTAAGTATTTCAGTTTATTCTTTGGGTCTTTTTAAATTGAACTGAAAAAAAAAGAAAACCAGGTGCCTCTTCATAAGTATAGTTCACCTCTCAGGATCATGAATCCGTTATATTAAATTATGCCTAAAACTGAGAGGAAATTTTAATAGTAATAACTATTCCCTTATTTGTAGATTAATGGAGGGTTGGGAGCTTGTAGTGAAGTTTGTAGTAGTAAAACAATGCATGAACCATGAATCCTGGTTTCTTTCTCATTCTGCATCATTATGTTTTCCACTAGTTTTTGGTCGATAGTTCGTCAGGTTTAATGCATTTTTGTCATGAACAATTACTGTGGATAAATTAATGAGATTTTCCACCTATGGAGACATAAGAAGATATTTGTTTGCTTCCACATAGTTATCTAATGGCTTTTCAGATATCTTAAGATATCTCATCTAAAGTCCAGATAGTAATGTTGGGTGTCCTGGGGTGTCTGAGACATTTGCACTAAGCCAGAGGATCTGACAAAGGACTTTCAAGAATCTCTTGGTCTTTTGCAAACACAGGTAGACCCTCTGTCTCTAAGGTTTTAATTAGCATGCTTTCTTCTAGCTATCTTTTTAATTGTAGTTTCACCAGTTCTGCTTTCCTGACTGCAGAGTCATAGCAGCTGTGGTGCAAAAAAGCATCTCAAAAGAAAATGCTGATAGGAGATTTTATAGTGTTCAGTAAAAGGCTCCTATTAAAAAAAATAAAATAAAATGCTGCACCTCGAATAGTATCTCTATATCCAGACTGTTGTTCCTTAAAATGGCACTAGGTGCCTATATTTAGGCAATTGAATCCTTTCCTTCTTAGTTGCTCAGAGTGACTTATACCAAGGTGATTTAATTGCTGCCAAAAATTAGATCATTAAGCTTGTTTCAGTTACTGGATTTGGAAAAGAACACAACCAACAGCACTGAAGAAAGGACCTGTTACAATGGCTTTCCAGCCCACAAGTTAGAGGCTTGAGTGCTGACACCATCTTCCCTAATCAGGACTTACCTGCTCAGTAATAGGTTAAGAGTATGTTCGTTATTTGGATACTTTAGTAGCTTGCCTCTTATAAAACCAACCATGAGTGCAAGATTATTGTTGTAGGGCTTTTTTTTTTTAAGATGCATGACTTGGTCAAATCTGGGAATTTTCATAAGGTCAGTAAGAAACACCTTGCTGATTAATGACTAGTTTTCACAACTGTTCTTTGAGAAAATTTCGTTATCTGTGCAAAGCTATCTTTTTTTCCCATATCAAGAAACAAACATTGGGGATTTCTGCCTGATTTTTAGTCCTAGAAAAAAGGAAATGTAAATTAGAATAGTTCTGTAACTGTTACTCTCTCTACCCATTTTTGTTTATAACATGAAGTCTCCGACTAGAAAATTTCTCTGAACTGTAATCCAGCTAACGTATTTTGATTTTTTTTTTCTGTATGATGAAAAGGAAATTTTTATTACTCTTAAAGAAAAGTTTTAAGGGATTATCCCAAAATAAAGTAAACTTTACTTGCTAGAGAGGTATCTCCACCTTTTTACATCTCAAGTAGTAAAAGTCTGTTCGTGTGTTAAAGGCAGTAGATTGTATGGCAAAAAGCTGTTTGTAATGCATTGAGAATTTTCTCTTTAGCTTAGTAGTACATGAAGTAAAAGCTGTTATCTTTTAATGTCTATTAAGTGGTTTAAATCAGTTTCAAAATTTTATCTTGGAAATCCATGTTAATAGTAAAAGAATTAAAAAAAAAAATCAGTTTGTTATTAGCAACTGGTTTTGTTTTCACTTATAATGGGGAAGAAACAAAGACCAAACTCAAGGAGGGATGGATGGTATACAGATTATTGCCTGCCCTATATGATAAAATGTACAAGGGGTAACAGTGAAGCAAAGTGAAGAACCACTGCTGGTTTACTTTGTTGCACTTAATATGTTCATTGGGCAACTGTATGAGTTGGAGAAACAAGATGTGTTTTCATGTTCTCTAGACAAGGAAACTAAAGCTTGCTTAAGGATGAAGCTGAAAACATGACCACCTAAAATTTATTTGAAAATCAGAATGAATTACAGTTTTTAAATGATGAGGTCATTCTTCTTTGAGGAAGAAGAAAAGCATTAAATTAAGCTCAGCCTAAATTCATGCTCTTTAGGAAGTCATCAGGGTCAGCTTCAGAAATGTGGTTTAAAATCCTTGGGTTTTGATCATGTTATATTTTATCTTCTTAGGAATGGCAAAATTCTATTCAGAAGAATGCAGGACTTGCATTTATTGAGCTCATCAATGAAGGAAGGTAATTAATTTTAAAGCTTTTGAACAAGTAGTCATTTTGCATTTATTCCATTGGGTGATAATACTTCCTGACCATCTGTTCCAAAAAGATTGTGAAAAGGCCATTTTAATTAAGAGATTTATTGTATAGATACTTTGTGTAGTAAATATTTAATTTGAAAATGTGTAAATTCTGAAAATTTTGTTTATTGACAAAAGGGAATAGAGCTCCCATGAACTGTATATAGGTTTGGGTTTATTTGAGAATTGAACCACCATTTTCCAGAGCAGCAAGGTTGTTTTACCCACACAGTCCAGGGAGCCCAATCTGTAAACCCATCTGCTGCTCCATCTGTTTTAGGAGCACAGCATTCACTGTACAGATGCACTTCTCTATACTATCAGTTCACGAGGAATTATTCTATCTAGAATTTCTGGTCCAATTTGAGTCCTGTAAAATACCCAGGACATTGTGTTTATAAGAGCTGGCTTGCTTTTGCAAATTGTTAAGATACTTTATTATCAATCCTCAAGTAATTTTAATGTTGTATCTGTTTGTATCTTCTACTCTGTTCAATGGTTGTCAGTACTTCCGGCTAGCAAAGGGGGACTCTTTGGCCTTCCTGGTAGTGGAATGCCAAAGACAAATGGACCCTCTCATGTGTGACCTGTATTGGCCAGTACATTAAATCTTTTTGAATCTAGATGTCTGGATATGTGCAGTTGAAAAAAAATAATAATATAGCAATAAGCCTGTTGAAGTGATATTGTCATTTTATACATGGTTTCTTTTTTTTTACCAATAGTATGTCATTGCCAATAGTGTAGTATCAAATCTTCTCTTTATTATAGGACATTTTTTGTCTAGCTAATATTTCAGTGGTTAAATCATGCATTCATTTAAAAGGAAGACTAGAGCACATCAGAGATAGGAATATAGGAACATTAGTATCTGGAAAACAGGAGCACGTAGCTTTATACCCAGTTTTTGGTTGGTGTAAATTCTCTGAATGCACACGAAGTTACACTGTAATATAGCAGTTGGAAATATAGTCCTTTCATTGGAAAGTCTTCTTGCTATGCAGCAGCAATATGAGTTTGCACCATAATAGGGCTCACCTGAGTGGGTCATGCACTGCACATTATACAATAAATATTGCACGGTAATAGACTTAATTATACTAAGTTTATGTTCTCAGATAGTAGTATAGAATCCCATTTTGACCCTTTTTATTTTCTCAACCAGGCAAGTGGATTCAGATATTACTACATCCTCACTATTGATAAAAATGCTCATTTTGAACAAATCCTAAATCTATGTATTTTTAGTGGTCAGGTATTCACATATGAGTGGACCCTCTACTCGCCTCTAACAATAACTTTTCAAAAATAAGTCATATTTAAGAACTGCTGCTTAAATCCAATCAAAGGATTTTCTGGTGAAACTGCCCTTAGACACATGTTCCTCCATATACTTTTGCCAAAAAAGCGTTTTAGAACAAGTGTATGTGCATTACTAGAACGCTGTTTGCAATCAGCCCATCCATTTTTAATTTACCCTTTTGGGTATAAAGATAACAATCCTTTAACTGGAAATTGTTATAAATATTTATTCTGCTTAATAGCTAAACTTGTGAATGCAATTCATCAATCATAGCTAGAGAATGCAATTGTGCAGTTGTCAACAATTAACAGGACATAAACAGTTGATGAATGTGCAGCTGAATTAAAGTGCTCCCTAGGATAACCTGAAATTATAAACTGGATCATTTAAAGGAATCTAACAAAAGATCTTTATAATTAAAACAAAGCAGGGTTAATGGGATGTAAAATTGCATATAATCACTGTGCAATAACGATTGAATTTTAAATTATTAAAAGCAAAATGAAGGCTAAGAATATTTTTAAGGACTTTCTGGGTAAGATTTTGAGAGACCTGTGCAATAAATCAACAGTTTTGAGAAAACTTTTTCTTTTCAGCATGGAGGAACAGGTTTAGATGTAATGCAGAGGATCATAGTTTTTAATATCTTCAGTTAGATGTCTGTCTGTTTTAATATACGGATGCTATAAGGTGATTTTCTGAGTACTACACTTTTGTTGGTTTTGCTTGAAATAATTCGAGTGCCTTTCTGATCTTTGACTTTATTAGAAATGTTCTGAAACAAAACGTGTCAGTTTAGTTGTAGCTACAAAAAATACCTATATTCCGGACACTTTAATAAATTACATTTTCATTTTAAATCAGTTGATTTACTGTGTTTGTTTCTCTTTTTTTCTTGGCTTAGATGATGTCTTTTTAGAAAGGTCTGAATGACACATATTTGTAGAATTCAGTGAACAAACACTCTGATACAGCTCTCTAAAAACAGGAACTGTTATAACAGTTTTTGGTGTAACGTGTATCTGACTGTAGATTTAAAGTAATACTTTCAAGGAAAACATAGGCAAAGATATTTAATTTGGAACTGTAGAATAGCACTATCTATAATATATCTGAAAGATTTAGAGGTGTCCTGGTTATGATCTTGAACTTTATATTTCTTTGTAATCAGTCTCACACTATGAATATGTGAAGTGGAGGGTATCACATGTGTCAAGAGCTTCACTGATAGCAGCTTAATTAGGATTTCAGATTTCCATTAGGGTATACACAGAAGTAGGCTTCTTAATTTAAGAGCTGGATGCATCTGCAATGTTGCCTGTAAAAGGGGACATGAAAAGAGTTCTTTAGGAATGATGTGGGAGGGAGATTACAACCTACATTTAAGTGGAGTGGTGCTGGATGAGGTCAACAGAAAAGGGTACAGAGTGACAAGAACAAGAGATAAGATAGGAACACCTGCCTCAAGTAAATATGTACACAAATGCATACAGCTTGGGATGCTAGCACTAGAGATTACTTCACAAGGAATCACAAAACTCTGACATCACTGGAATGAATGAGATTTGGTGGGACAGCCTGCACTGCATGGCAGAAGTGCTGTGATGGACAGATACAAGTTCCTCAGGGAAGACAGGCAGAGAAAGCAAGGAGGGAGTGTTGCCTTCTCCGTGAAGGAGCAGCTCAGATGTATGGAGCTCTTCAGTGGGATGGATGACAGTCTGGTTGATAACTTGCAGTACAAGATTAGAGGAGAGTGCAGTAAGGGTGATGTCATGGTGAGTTTATTACAGACCACCCATTCAGGCTGAGGGAAAGAAAGAAATCTTCTTGAAATAATTTGAGGAAGTATCTGGATCACAAAGCCTAGCTCTCATGGGGATTTTTAACCTTCCTGACATCCTCTGGAAGTGCAATAAGGTGGGATGCATGCAGTTAAGATTTCTGGAGGGTTCTGGGGATGACTTCTTGATACAGGATGAACAAACTAAGAGTGTCATACAGCTGGATCTGCTATACAGTAGCAAACAAGAATTGTTTTTGAATGTGGTAATTAATGGCATCTTTGGCTGTAATTACCATGAAATAGTGGAGTTCAAGATCCTGAGGGATGTGAGGATGCAGGGTAGCAGAGTACAGACTTCCTGAGTGCAGACTGTAGCATATTCAGGAAACAAATAGGTAGGATCCCATGGGAGACAGATGTGGAGGTCAAGGCAGCTCTGGAAAGGTGGCTGGCTTTTAAGTACAGCATCATCCAAGTGCAAGAACAGGAAAAAAAGTAGATGTATCAAGAGACTGGTTTGGCCAACCAAGGAAATTCTAGTAGAGCTCTGGTGCAAAAAAGAGAGTACATAGGATATGGAAGTAGAAGCAGACTAGAAAGGAGGAATTTAGAAACATTGCTTGAGTGTGTAAGGAATGTATTCAGGAAGGCCAACACTCAACTGGAAATGAGACTCGGAAGACATATCAAAGGCAACAAGAACTTCTAACAGTTCATTACTAGTAAAAGGGTGACCAAGGAAAATGCAACCTGTTGCTGAATGGGACGGATGATTTAGTGACAGGTAAGACTGAAGTGCTCAGTCCCTGTTTTGCCTGAGTCTTCACCAAGGTTTCTCAAGCCCCTGTCTTTAGTGAAACGGTTCGAGGAAGATAACTACTTGCAGTGGATGAGGATTCAGTCAAGGATTCCTTGATACAACTTACCCCATACAAATCCATAATACCTGATGGAGTACATCTGATTGTGGTGAAAGTCCTTGCAAGGTTGATCAGTATTATCTCTGAAAGGTCAAGGAAATTGAGGCAGGGCAGAGATGCCTGGAGAAAGGCAAATGTTGCATTCATCTTCAAAATAGTACAAAAAAACCCCAGAAAACTACAAGCTGGTCAGCTTTTCTTCTGTCTCTTGGAAAGCCATGTAGTAAGTCCTTTTGGAACACATTTCTGGCCAAATGAAGGAGAAGGTAACTGAGAACAGCCAACATGGATTAACAAAAGCTAAACCATCCCTGACCAATATTTTTGCCTTCTATGATAAAACAGCTAGATTTGTGGACATGGGGAGGAACATAATTTACCTTGACATTGGCAAGGTTTCCACACTGTGTCCCACAATACTCACATGTCAGAGTTAGAATGTTTAATTCTGAATGGATGGACAACTAAATAGGTAGAAAACTGGCTGCATAACAGGGCGGGGATCCAAGGGCTGCGGTTAATTGGTCATACTCTACTTTGATGTTTTTGACAAGTAGAGTATCTCAGGGGTCTTTCCTGCCTAAGAGATGGATGTTACAGATCATTATCTATTAGTCTTTCAGAATTGGATTACTGTGCTCAACTTCTGTTTCCTTCCTCCTTTATGTTTTCACAACACTCACCTTTTTAAAGAGGTGAGCTTGTTCTTTCATTTAAAATAATTTCCTTTATTTTTTTCAGAATTTTCTCATTTTAAATAGCAAAAGTAGTCTGATCGTAATACAAATTTGAGGAAACATGAGAATATAGTTCATCTCAGATTTAAAATTCTAAGCTTTGTTTATGTAATTTTTTCTCTGTACCTGAGTCTGCTTTCTGCCTTTAGCCATGAAAATATATACTTTTGCATATCCACCTACCTGAACCTCCAAGCGTACTTAAAATTCACAAGAGGCCTTTTTCGTTTAAACCCTGTTTTGTTGAGAGTTTTCACTAATTTCCTGGAAAGAGTAGCAGAATGTTTAAATAGACTGGAAATTTGTGTTTGTTTAAATTTAGATGAATTGCTGATTAAATCCTGAAAGAGGCTAATAAAGACTTACATTCTTTCCATGTTACCTCAACTAGGATTGTTGGGTAACTGCAGCAAATTTTCTTTTGGACATCCTCTGTTGCAGTTTGGCAGTTCTGATATGTTTGGTTTGTGGTAAATGAGCTCACAGTCATTATTCACTGTCTGCAATACTTAAATATTCAGGCCCTGTGTTAAAAGGTATATCTGTGGTGCCATTTACAATATTTGATTTACAATGTGCATTTACAGCTGGATCCCTAGATACCCCTTGAAGAACCCATTTAGTAGTTGGGTCCAAGAAGGATGGAGAAAAGACGCTGTTCCTTGTTCCTGTGTTGACAATGATCTTGATGACAGGAACCTTGAGGTCAGAATGGGGACCTCACCTGAATCATCCAGGAATGCAAGATACTTGGTCTTCAGACATCATGGATATTATGTAGCTGAGGGCTACCAGAACAACTTGCCAAGGATTCCAGTCTGACGGGCAAAATCCAATATATGCAAATCCAGGCAGAAAATAGCACTAGGGAAGCAATAGCATTCAGATACAATATATAAATAAGAATAAAGGTGTTTGGTTATTCTTTCTTTGACAGATGTAACCAAATTCTGTTGCTGTATTGTCATCTTCACCAATTGTAAATTTTGATTGGAGGAATCCTGTATAAACTGTGAGTGGCTGTTCTATGGAAATTCATCCTAAATGACATCTTCTATCAGTAGAAGATTCCTGTCATAGATACTTCTGTAAAACTGGGCACTGAATATCTATATTTCTGCTCCAGCTGAGGCATGAGCTTGAGCTCCCTGTTAGATGGCTTTTTTATAATCTCATGATATTTATTACAGCTCTACCCCCAGACCAATAGTCAGTTTGTGTTAGACAAAGCATACATTATTATGGTAAACATCTACCTATTTTTAGGGTCAGTACAGCTGGAGTTCTTAGATCTGTTTGAGGTCTCCTCTCCCCTTCTAACCTTGCCTGAGCCCGTCACATCTCAAAGCCGAGGCTGATTCTGAGATGCAGGCCCTCTCAGTTGTAACTGCTGATCTTGGATGTTTACTGGATGGGCACTATTTCAAAGAGACAAATTCCTCTTGATTTAGAAAATTCTTACGCAAAATAGAAAATCTTTATGAGGAGCGGAATAGACTCTTTGTGGTCAACTCTTGTATAGTTCTGTGGCATTTCTGAAACATTGATAGTTACCTCCATGAAGTTTTTCTTGCCAATGTGCTCATGTCATAGTTCAGTAGCTAGCCTTTGCATACTATAATTTCAAACTTTTCTCTAGTAAATTCTTAAATTTTGCCCTTTTGCTAGAAATTGGACCCCTGTGTTAGACATGACCTTCCAAAGTTTATAGGAATTTACTTTCAAAGTATTTATAGCAGTACAGCGTCTTGTAGAACTTCAAACTCTTCAAGTTAGACCAGTTTATGAATCCTATTATAGATACCAAGTGCAATGATAGGTTTCATTTCTTATGAATGCCATTAAGAGTAGTAATTGTCAAAACAACTGTGTTTGCTGAAAAAGTGGCATATGTCCAGGCTGCTTCTTGGAAAAATTAAGCTATGGGCATCTGATGAAAGTAAGTCAGAGAAACATCTGTTTCCCTGGACATGTGAGTTGGCAGAACTTCAAGAATGAGTGGAGGAAGCAAGACCTTAGCTAAATTATAACAAATGTTCATTTTGTAATCTGTTTTGAAAATTGCTGCTTGGGAATGATCTGCTTTTTTAGTTTATCTCAAATGAAAGAAAGATTGGGTAACATAAGCACAATTATTTTATCTAGCAGCGTAATAGCTACAAGACCTCTCTCTCTCTGTGTGAGATTGTTACTAGGAAGAACTGACTGCAGGATAGTGAAGTCAATTTAGAATAGTTAGTGAGATAAGAGTTTTCATCCTTGTTTTCATCCTTCAATTCTGATAGGTATACAAATATCACTGTTTGTCACAACCTATCCCAATCCACATCTAAATGTGTTGCAGACATTTTATGTTCTTTACATGTTTCCAAGACAGTTTGGGTATAATCTTATCACCATCTCTATTTCCAAAACTGTAAAAAATAAAAGTAAAAAAAAATTCCAGGCTCTGGATATTTACCTGAATGACTTCTTGGAATGTGGAACTTTTTAAACCCCAGTGTCTGAAAAACAGAGGCTTCTGATTGATTACACGTACCTTTTCACGACTTCCTTTAACCTATAAGCACTGGACTTCTAAAGTGACCTTGCTGACAACAAAATTCAGGAAGGCAAGCCACATGGATTTAAAACAACTTCTTACCTACTCCTAAACAACATTTGTAAATAACTCATATTTATGAATTGGTATGTCCTGTGACATACTCTCAGCTAGTCTGCTCTCACTTGTAAGTCTGAGACTCTTCGATTTTTAAGTAAAGGAGAGCTTGCCATCTACTCTTACTCCTACAAATACTTAAGCCCTGTCTTGCTTATTTTAAAGTACCTGCATGTCTTAATTCTAGCTTTTTCTTCCATTTTCCGTATGTTCAGCTGGAAACTTCACAGTTATCTCTACAGAAAGCTCATTTCCCCATAGAAGTGTACCAGGAATTTAGTCACGAGTGATTTCAGACTGCTTTGTTGGCAGATTCCTTACTGAAAGTCCTTTGATTCTGTCTAAAAACGAATCAAACCCATTTCTTAGTAAGGGAGCTTTAACTGTGGTTCATAAATTTCTGGACATTAATAGAAATCAAGCTTTTCTTGGTAAAGAGAAACCACAAGTTACCAACTCAGTGTTTAATCTCTACCTTATGCGGTGAGAACTGAGGCTCAAAGAGGATAAGATTTTTGCTGGTCATCAGTTCCTGGTTGAGATCTGCTGAGCAGGGGAAGGACACAGCGGCACATTTGTCTTTGATTCTGGTAGGAGTTTCAGTGGTGCAACTGAAGAAACAATCACACAGGATAAAGCCAAACGTTAGTCTAGGTCAATGTCCTTTTTCTTTTGGTAAATCAAAAATTACTGGGAAACAGTATAAAAATTAGAGCAAGCCTGTGGTGACACTTTTCAGACCACCCTAGCCCTGTGGGAGGAGCACTTGTGTAGAGACTAATAAGTATGATCAAAAGGCCTGATTCATCACTGTCTCAACATCAGTCTATCTACGAGGTCTTTTAGGGGTGGTGCTTGCTAAGGTGGGATGAGGATTTATAAGGCTGAATGAGAACAGTGGGTATAATTCAGTCACAACAAATGTTCAGTTGTCAGTGATAAGGAGATCTCACTAAAGAACATGTCTTAAAAGGGTAAAAATGGTGCTGCTCTCAAATGTCAGATCTTCCCTCTCTTTAGCAAATATATGTGCCTTTTATGCTTCTTCTTACTTGGATTGGTCGCTCCAATACATGATTGTTCAGGAAAGATGCAGAGAATAGACTTTTCCCTAAAACGGAATGCTCTGTAAAAATCTTTGTATGGGAAGCACAGTTGGGCAGATGACTGAAATATCAATCAGGATAAATCGTGTGGGTTTCAAACCTGCATTAATATACATATTATACAATGTAATATGTTAAGTAACTATTTTATAACGTAACAGTACATGGACTTCACATTCTTAAGAGCATATGCTAAAGACTGTTGGATCATCTTTTGGAAATGTCTGAGGAAGTAAAAGACCAATCTATCACTGAAATTTTCTTGTGCAAAATCATAGAATATGGCGGGGGGGGGGAAGGAAAACCATTCTAGAATAGCATCAGAAAAGGTAGTTCCATTGAAATAAGGCAGCACTAATGTTACGATGTAAATAGTGACTAGAACCTGTCAGATACTTCTGACAGTTTTGGCTATGCACTTGCGGAAAAGTTAAAATCAGTGTATGAAATTAGTAAAACCCCAAAAGGCAATCTCTTTTACTAACTGTTTTGCCATACAAGAAAAGCCAGAGAGCTGATTTTCTTAGCCTAGTAAAATAGGGATAGATGAAATATCAGAAGGTCAACAGAAGGAAGAAGAGTTGTGTAAACCTAAGGGCAACATTTGCATAAAATGAAATAGTAAAGACTGCTGAAGAATACGTTTGGATTGGGAAGTAAAAGGGTGTTAACCTTCGGAGGACCTTCCAAAGCTGTGCTGGAGGAGAGCAACTTGATCATATTTTCATGAACTGAAGACAGATTTCATGAGCTTGATTTCATGAAAAAGCCTTTCATAGACTAAAGATAGTTTATGAAAGAATTTGTACGACATAGCTGTGTGTTGCAGTGAAGGAGTGAATTTGCTGACCTAGAGGTCCATGTTCCTTTCTCTTATTTGTAGTGCATGAAGTGAGATTTTTTTTTATATGTTGGCAGCCTTTGATACTACTGAGTGTGAGAGTTTCCCTGGGTTGGGATCCTTTCTGAATCACTTCTACTGTTTTTTTAAGATGTAAGCACGTTTTCTCATGCCAGAAAAATATTTTCTTTTTTTTTTTTTTTTTTTTCAATCCTATGCCATGCATGTCATTGAGTTAGTGAGGATTTAGATAATTTGGAAAGTATTCAAAGAATGACGACATTACCATGCATGTTCATCAGGTGTAACCCAGTTAGGACAGTATGCTGAGTTGTACTGTGTCTATGCGAATTTGAGATTCAATCAGAGTTATCTGGCTATGATTTAATCCAGATCCAACAGTAGTTTAGTTCAGATTGTTTGGAATAACAGGAGGTATGCCCACCAGGATGATGTTTTCTGTGTGCTGGGGTATGGCATGGAAACACCGACAGAACTTTCTTGGGATGCATTTGAGAGAGGTTAAGTTGATTCAGTCTCATCAATGTGTCTTTAGTGAACTGTTCCTTGGACCATGCCTATACATTTTCAGGATGGAAATTAGAGTGATCCAAAAAATTACTGGAGGCCAAGCTAATGATTTGAGTGCTATAGGCAGCCAGGACTCAGGGCTCAGGTATGTTCCCTGGTCCCCTCTTGTTTGTCATCTCCTTGACTTTGGACCCTGAAGACCAGATTTCAGGTAACCTGAAATTTTAGTTTGGCTGATGTGCTGTCCAAACGCTGCAGCAACTCCAAAGTTGTTCCCAAATGCATGACTTCCCTCAGTCTCTGAAGCAGAAAGGTCTGTTTAGGGGGTGGGAGGTACAGCTGGGGTCACTAGCAGTTTCAGCCAGCAGATTTGAATCATCTGCTCCATGTCTATAAAAGTTTTCATTTTTTGTAAAGCAGCCAGAGACTCTTGTCAACAGATCTTTTTTTTTTTTTTTTCCATTTTCTCATTCTTTTTCTTAAAATATCTTTTCCCTGAGTATTGGCAAGAGATTTGTTTATAACTTGTGGAAATTAGCGGTCTCTGGGAATCCATTTGAAGCACCTTGTAGGTGTTTCAATGCATAAATGGGTGCAGAGAATGTGAAAATTTCATACAGATAAATGCAACTCAGATAAAGATGGTATGTATTTATCATTGCTCATGAACAGAGCCATCTTAGATTATTTTCTGAGGTTTAAAAACTATGCCCAAATATCCCAAATAAGAACCCCAGTGGATCAAAGTTAGTCTTGATTTTTTGTCACCAAATTCTAGATGCAGGGAGTGTCTAAAACCTATTGATTTCACCTAAAGCCATTTGGAACTAGACCACAGTTGCCTGGACCACAGCTGACTCAAAGATACTGAATTTGCACTGTGCTCCATTTATTCAATATTTTATTAATTCAGGCAGGGATGTACAGCTAGTAGACACTTGAAATCTGTGTGTTCAGTTTTGAAATCCTAGCTAGGTGGTTCCAGGTCATTAATGTCATATGGAAAAGTTCAGGAAGACCTGTGATGCAAAATTTGATTGGAGATGTTAAACACTCACTTCTGGTATTTTATCATTTTAGAGAAGCTTGTTAAAGTCATGAATGCTTACTCCTAATCCATATCTGAGGGCCATTCTACACTTAGCTCTTAACAATAACAATCTGAACACTTAACAGTAATAAAATACTAAAGCACATCTTCCAGCAGGGTAGATTAGAGAATAAAGCTGAATTTTGAGGACTACAATGGAGGCAATTTTGGTCTTTCAGCTTATAGTTTACCAAAACTGGGAGTTGGACTAGATGATCTATATGGTCCCTTCCAACTCTAAAAAAATTCAGTGAAATTCAGTGAAAACCTTTCTGCTTTCACAAATAGCAAAGGGTTAGATATAATGAAAAGGCTTATTAAAAGCATGAACATCCACTGTGAAACCTTGATCCAAGCTTGTTTGTCTTTATCTCTAAACAGAGGCCCAAACATTTATGTCTCCCATGCCACACACCCATATCAAACATTAGCTCAGAGTAAGTGATTTCCTTCCTTCACAGATGGTAGAACATACCAAAAGAGGCAAGAATAGAGTTCAGATCTTTCCATTTAATAGATGTAAGGTCTAGTAATTGTGGCTTTCATGTCTAATAATCATGGCTTTCATTTGTGGTGCTTCTAAGCACCAGACACCGACCTTAGGGTGGAATTTGCTAGAAATTTCACATTCTTAATATAAGAAGCTCTGAAATTAAGTGTGCTTCCCTGATGCTGCAAGAAGGAAAATCCCAGACCGTGCACCAGTTTGACACAAAGAGAAACAGTTCTTCCTGATCCTAAACAGACCTGTCACATCTTTGCATCCTGAAAGATATTTCCTCCCTGCTGATAAGGAGGGCAAAGCAATTTTGCATAGAATGGGTAAGCTTAGATGTGGACTGTAGGGACGAGAAAGTAGTTGCTTCCATTCTTCCTGGCCAATAGCATATCAGCATTATTAAAAACACAGTATTGTTTATGCTGCAATTTTATTATGCATCTCATGGTATTTGATGATCTTTACAGGAATCCTAATTTAACGCGTCTGATTGACATCCTCAGTCCAATTGTAACCTATTTTTTCCTTCTTTTTAAGTAAGGTTTGTCTAGTTCTGATGCCATGAAGACTTGGAAAGATGATGCACTTTTCACTCCAATGTTTGAAAAGCATATAAGACATATTTATATTATTTTTCAATTTGAATAGGATTTTAAATCTCCAGTAATCTCATGATTTTTAAGACGCTGAAATTGGAATATTTATTTTTAATAATATAATGGTATCAATAAGAGTTTAAGCAGTTACCTAGATTTTTTTTTTAATGATAGCATAGTATTCATATTCATATTGAGACTGCTGTTAAAACCATACTAGGAATACAATACTACCATAAAGAACTTTTCCCTTCTTAGGGAAGTGAAGCTTAGCAAGCTTTTTCCATGTAACGTGATTTGTTCATGCTTTCACAAATGCAGAAAATTTTAGGTAAAATTAAATTTTTCATTTGACAGTTTCATTAGAAGAGTTTCATTAATTTCATTTTTTTCCATTTTAAGTAAATATGCTGAAATAGCTTATTTGAAGTACATCAATTACAAAGGTTGATTTTGATTTTTCTTATTTTAGACTATTATGTCATGCAATGAAAGACCATATAGTGCGTGTTGCAAACGAAGCAGAATTTATTTTGAACCGACAAAGAGCTGAAGATGTCCACAAGCACGCTGAGTTTGAGGTAAGCCTGAGAATTGGTGCATTTCTGCTTCTCTGTTTTCACTCAGTTGTCACCTAGACTGTAACCCCATACAATAAAGATTTTTTTTCCTCCAAGAAAGAAATTTATATTGTAGGCATTTCTAAACTAGTTTTTAAAAGCTTTGGTAAATGTCAAACAAGGAACGGGTTTAATTTCTCATCTCCTCACTGAAATTCATGAAAACATTTACAGCTTGAAGAAATCCCTTAATCAGAATGTCTAAACTGATATGGCAGAACCTTTAGCTTCACAAAGAACTTTTCTGATTTATTGTAAATAGTAATGCAAATCACATTAGTAATTTTTCTTTTAATTTTATCAACAGTATATGTGAGTTCAGTAAGAAAGAAAAGCAATTAATACACTTAAGGCACTTAATGAAAAATAAGAAATAAAAATGTTTTGTTAAACAGAATTAGTATTTTAAGGTAATCCTGTTAGAGCGTTTTGCGTTTTGGAGCACCTTAGAACATTTACTTGCTATAATTTATATACTGAAATATGATATTACATATCTTTCCTGCTAATTAGGAATCATTAACTATTAACAGTAAGATTGTTTAAAACGTCTATTCTTTTGAAGTATTGGAAGAAGTAACACAGCAGCTGGATCCTGTAACTCTTTAATGTCTATAAACCGTACTCCTAAAAGGAGTCAAGATTCAATTGCTTTTTTCATCAGAGTGTTACAGTGTACAATTTAAATTACATTGTTTTAAAATGATCCAAATAAACAAAAAAAAAGCTATTTTTAAAACATGTGTTCAGTTTAACAGGTTTTTGATTATTTCTCCAAGATTAATTTTGTTCTTATTGAAAAAATTTTCATGCAAAAGTGATGGAGTAAAGTTAAAAATTCATTTTTATATGATTTTATCAAATATGGGTTTGCATTTTTATGGTGTTTAATAAATTTCAGCATCATTATTTTTTATTCTTTCCAAAGCTGTCTGTGCTTGCATACGTTTGTATATGTGTAAATATATATACACAAACATACATTTCCACATGTTTTAACACTTAAGTGACCTAACATTAGGATTAAGGTAGACTGATTTAGTATTGATGATAATAAATAGCTATATCAATTTATTCATCTGTCAAAAAATGTCAACAAGCACCTGGAGGCTAGAAATAGGATCCAGTAATCTTAGTTTTGATGAGGTTTTTATCTCCTTGAAACAGCTCTCTCAAACGTGCACTTTGATGTACTGGTTCTTGTGCTCCTTGACCTAGCTGAAAAGTGTGAGACACAGAGATATCTGTTGTCATTTTGAATACACATAACCTTTACTTCATTTTGTCAGAGCAGACAGCAGATACTTGTCATATGGGATTGCAACAACTTTATTACCAAGCATATACGGGATATTTTGAACTTAGATAAAATCACATTTACAATTAAGTGTGTGTCAGAGTGAAGTTTCATATTGCCTCAACAATAAATAACATTTGATATTTATCAGAGCATCATGCAGTAACCTAAGATGACAATGGAAGATTGAGTTATCTGCTCTTTGAACAATACATTGAAGTATAAGATCTGTCAGAACTCTAGACAAAATGAGAATATTCAATTAACTTCTAGCTTCTGTTAGCAAATAGGATTTAGAATATTAGAATAAAGTCCCAAAAGGAATAGCCTTAAGTCAGTCTTATTGTCTGGTAAAGAAATGAACACATTTTTCATATATGAAAATTTTCATTATATTTGTCACATGAAAAACTCAGCTACGTGTTTTAGATGAGTAAGATAAAATCTGCAAGTCATAAAAGAAAATTATGAAATGTAGCCAGTGTTAAATATGAAACTCAGATGTACTTAAGGTGATGGTTAAAGTCTGAAAGAATGTTTTATATATTGTCTTTAATAATGGTAGGTATATAAATGAGCATTTTATTATTCATCCTACTTGAAAGTAGTAGGGACAAAAAGATTTCTGGTAGTTTTCTGTTGCATAATTGTAAATCTGTCATTTTGTTTTAATAAGCTGTATTGGTATATGTTCTGGGTTTTAGTACATGTTAATCATTGCTCTCAGCCAGAGAAGTGAGTGGCTATTTTATTTTTACCTTTTAAACTTTAATTGAATCATTATGGGTGAAATTATTTGGCCCAAGCTGCACCAAGTTACTGTGTCGCCTGCATAGTGGGGAGGCCATGGGCCAGCATCTAAATTTTATCCTGTGACTCCAGTTGCAGTCAGGGCCAGGGAGATTCCTCCCAGAATGGTTGCTTCACAGTTAACTTTCATTTTGTTAACCTTTGTAATTGTTCAGGAAGAAAAATGAAAATTTAATTTTACTGTCCAATGATCTGGTGAAATATTAACCTCATTACTAAGGCAGATCATTGTACTAATTGGTGCTTCCCTGTACAAGAAGATAAATTGAAAAATGAATTAACCCTTTATGAATTAGTGTAATGATTGTTCTTTTCCAGATAGATTACTTGAAATAATGGCTGTAACACAGTGGAAAGACTACTGTTAAAATCTTACTGAATGCTAGTGTGATCCGTAATAAAAAGGGAGTGTGCAAAAATATGAGGGATAAACTACAATTTATTGTAAGATTAACTTAATTTTAATTGCTCTTTTGCATACTAGAAAATAGGATTCTGTTCATTGTATTACAGCACTGAGTGTTGGTTAAACGTTCTAAAATGGTGCACAATAACTGTGTGCAAAAAATGCCTATCAAAAGGTGATTTTAAAATTAGCTGGTTTGAGAATAATTTAGCCTTTTTAATTGATACCTAGAAAATGATACTTACAATGGATTTATTTTAATGAGCATAGCTACATTTGCTTTGTTTAGACATTTTGAAAGGATCTTTACTAGGAGGAGAAATGGAATTTGAACTTAACATGATTTTGAGAAAAGAAATGGAAAAATTATGTTGTGCTTATTACACATAAAGAAAGGATTTATCAGCGTATTTTAATACGCTGTAGAGTTTTGACAGTTTTAGAAACAAATTTGCATGAAGATCAATAACCACAGCATTTATTTTAGAGGTAGTCCCCTCTTAAAGGAAACAGGATGAAAACATCAGATCTTTTTCAGTTTAAAAGATAAGCAATTTTTTAACCCTTACGGTTTTTTAGAAGTGGTAGTATGTTATGAAAATTTTTCATATTGTGATATGAGATAGAAAATATATTCCTTGATTTCATAGTTAAAGGAGTTTCTCTTTAGCATCCATAATAATAAAATCATCAAATAGCTTTTTAATTTTAGGTTTTATTGCAATTTAAAAATCGAAACCAGTGTACATAATTTTTTCCTGTATACTATGTTATGTATGTTATACCTGAGAACACATGAAACTTTCACAAATGAAGACCAGCTTTTGAGGTGTATCCATGATCACACATATACACATTAAGATGCATAGCTAAATGTTTTTAATTGCAACTCTGTTATCTTTGCCCTTGATATTTCAATTTTTACATGTTCCAAAGGAGTGCTTTTTGATGGTAGTAGTAGAACCATTTCAATTGAGTGGTGTGTACTATTCCTCTTAAAAATATTTTATATAGTAATTTTATTAATTAAATATAATTAAATAGTAATTTTAAGGTGATTCTAAATAGCCTATCTTTTATGAAGTAGATGTGCTTTCATTCCTAGTCGCAGTGTGCTCAGTATGCTGCTGACAGAAGAGAGGAAGAGAAGATGTGTGATCACCTCATTAGTGCTGCCAAGCATCGAGATCACGTTACAGCCAATCAGCTGAAGCAAAAGATACTCAACATACTAACAAATAAGCATGGTGCCTGGGGAGCTGTTTCTCACAGGTAAGCTGCAAATATAAAATGTGTGGGGTTTAAATGTTACTTTCAAAGCTTAAGAAAAGCAGGCATTGTATAACTGAAATATGAATGTAGGAGCTAATGTTGCTAACATGTATTTTCTCTGTTAGTCTTTTCTTGAGAAGTCCTCTTTGCTAAAGATTCACAGATCAAACACCTTTATAGACTGCAAACATAATATTTTGCCATATTTTAAATTAATTGTAATGGGTAACTGTTGATTATAATGTAATTTTACTGTTAGTATATCAGTAGCTTTTGAGGCTCCTACCAGTATCAGAATCTGAGTGAAGTGTTCTGAATGAGATTTTGAGAGATGTAGAGATATGCATGTAGACGTCAACAGAGGAAATAAAGAAGAGGGAGTCAAAAAGACTTGTCTAGCATTATAAAATCAGTACTAGACTAACCAGCAGAACCAGGTCACTTGAGTCGCTGTCTAATTCTTTCTTCCATTTATAGACTTTTCTGTTCAAGTAATGAACTGGTAAAATCCACTGGTAAATCTTATCTCTCCTAAGATATCTTATCTCTCCTTTCATCCCTCCAGCGCAGGGATGAAAGTAACCATTTTCATATATCATGCAAAAAAAACCCAGAGCCTTGCTATTCCGAATCACAAAAATAGCCAGTGGCTAAGGTGCTGACCCTCATGTGGAAGACTGGAGCTCAAATTGTTCCTTTCCTTCATTCAGAGCAAGGTCTTGAACCTGGGTCTGCCATGTGAGTGCCCTGTCTGCAAAACTAGAGACTGCCAAGTCTCTTTCTTGTTTGTGCATTCTAGCCATAAATATTTGATTATTTATTGAAAGTGGAACAACTCAAACAAGAGAAATCAAGGAAATTCTGCTTCCAAATATCCTAATTTTTATAGTTATTTTTCTATTTAAATCCTGTTTAAGTCTGCTCTGAGTCAAGCAGAACAGATCAGAAAGTTCCATTTCAGCTCTCAAAAACCTTTTCAGTAAAAATCTAGTTGAAGCTGATAGTCTAATACAAAAACTTTATTTATAGTTATCTCTAGATAAATATTTATCTCTAGATAAATATTTTCTTTCAAAAAATCTATTTGAATGTAGCTTGAATGCGTATCTAGGGCTTAAGCTTATTAGAAAAGTTGTCAAGTAATAAATCTGACACATCAGTAATAATGTTTAGTAAATATCACATATACTCTTTATTCTTTTTGTCATTCTATCTAGTTGGTTCTTGCAGTTATGCAGTGTTAAAAAAAATGTAATTTTTCATCATCCTTATATCATTATATCTTCCGAAGTAATTACTCTTTCCTGGACAACGACAGAGATGTATTTATTTTTTAAGGTGGTAGAAAGTGTAGAAGTTCAATCACATGGAAACTCTGTAGTCTAATGCCAGAGACACTCTGGTGGAAATTACAAAAATGACATACAGAATGTTGTGATGTTGTTAATTCAAAACACCCTTAGTCCATAATGGACACTCGTGTTATCTCTAATTGAGGCTTAAAGCTGAGTATCTGGAGACTTAAGCCTGATGAAAATAAGTGCAATATTCAGTCCTTTTAATGTCTTTGAATTTTTGAATAGTTGCTCAAGTTCGTGAATGGCTGCAGATGCTTTGCAGGCTTAAGTCAGTTCCTGGTCACTAATTTTTTCAAGAAACCATCTCTTCTTTGGGCCGGATCTCTCTTCTGGATTCTTGATGGCATCCTAAATGGCAACAGACCACTGCTGCGGCTTTTGTTAGCTCTTCAGTCCATGATAGTTTTTGATGGGCCATGAAGCAGCTTGACACCTGTGACAAACCTATCAAATTTCTTACATCAAGCAAAAGAAACTCTGATGTTATTCCTGTCATGCCACTTCCTCAGTGTGCCTGCTTCTCAACTACTTGCAGTGCCGCTTTCTCATTTTGGCGCTGGCCATGTTAGATGTAGATGTTGGCCTGGTTGTGTTAAGCAGGCTGCTGCTTAACCTGGAGAAGGGGGGACATGGTGACAGCACGAGGTCTCCAAGTGGGGTTCCCCATTGGCAGGAGCCAATCAGCAGGCAAACGGCCTCGCACTGCAGGTCTCATCATGTGTGCCATGGCAGCTGTGTGATCTACCACACGAGTGCACCTTCTGTCATGAGACCTAGTGGACTGTGAATGGAAAGGCCTGGGATGGCAGCAGGTAGGGGGAGATGTCCAGTGGGAGAGCCTCTGAGCCTTGTGAAGAACTAAGGTCACTAGTTCTCAGTGGGCAGGTTAAAAAAGCTTTAAGTGCAGAACATAGAGAGGGGTCTCATTAAACTGCTTAGGCACGGAAAGCAAAAACTATTCTTAATTGGGTAGTTCCTCCAATACTCTTTATATGATGGAAATTGAGGTGGGTTCTAAAATTGCTTCTGGTCTTGGCCAGCAAGAGACACAACAGGCCTCAAGTCTCCATTTTTAATTGACAAACAGTTAAAACATTAGCCAGTCTCTTTATAAACTGTTGCTTCTGTGTGCCCCAGGAGATACAGCCTGACTGGAATACAGAGTTACTTAAAAAAAAAAAAAATTTATTGACACTCCAGACTTCTAGACCTCTGTAGTGACTCCATCATTTGTGTTGAGGAGAGCATTCCCAGTTCTGAAGGACACTGCTGGTCTCCTGTCCACCTCTTGCACTGGAGACCATTTGTTGAAACGGTAAATTAGAGAGAGCGTTCTCAGTCTCAGAAGGAGTAGGGGAAGAAACGGGCAACTGCCTTTGCATGATAAATACTTGGGCAATAGCGGTGCCTTTTGACATCCAAAATGGATGAAGATGGATAAGAAACTATCTGGGGGAAGGATGATGAGTGTGATTCTTAAAAGCTTCAATTCTTTATCACATACATAATCTGCAGCTACTGACTTACTGATAATTGTAGCATACAGTACAAGTATATGTGGTTTTGTTTATCTCTCTTCAAGAACAATTTCTAAGTTCTTTAACATAGATGCTCACATTATAAAATATTAAGGTCTCATTTTATGAAATAGGACCCAGCTGTAGAGAAAATTTTTCCTTGTCTTTGTAGTTGAATACAATGAGCTTGTAAGCCTCCCCAGTTTTTGTGTCTGTGTGTACTGTTTTTGCAGAAAGCAGCAACCAGCATTTACTGTGTTTCATCTGTAGGTGCCAGAAAGTTTACTCTTTGTTCATTAAGAAACAAAGATTCTATTAAGAAACATAGAAACTTAGCACTGGGAGGAAAAACAAGAGGTCTGATGAGTGAAATTCTATAGTATTTGTAAATTATGAATTTTAAATATATTATCATAAACTCTTCTCTAAATATCTGAAGAAACAAGAATGAAGTTGAATGGTGTGAATCAACAAAATACCATATGAAACTTTCAATTCGGAGTTAGATTAGAGTTACATAAAGATAGTTGAATTAAAAATAACATAAAATTGTAGGTGACTTGCATTTCACTTACCTTCATAGTTAGCTATTAATTTATAGAAAAATTAATTATATGCAAGTGCTCCACCACTTGAATAAATGCCTGCAAACACAGTAACATTGTACAACGTATCCCTGTCCACACATTAATCATCAGTACAGTTTGAGTTGGTCTGAGAACCTGTTTACTCTTTCATCTTTCTCTCTAAAAATGGTGAATAACAATTTTGGAAAAACCTTTTTTTTTAATTGCTTATCAGCGTTTTCTTCTTTCCCCTTCACAAATATTTTCCCTTCAGCTCTTAAAGTGAAAACCAAAGTTCTTTTGCTCAATTTCTTGCAGGTGTGAGCATCAACTCCTCTACAACAAAAGGAAATTATTGGATCATCTTATTTTCTCCTACATATCTCAAACAAAGAATAATAGATTTGAAAATAAATCTCATTAGTTTGTTATAAATCCTGTTTGTGCCTTTACACCAAACTAATTCTGTTTTCATCATTTTGGCAATTTTACACTTTTAGGTATCTTTGTAATAGCTTACCCCAAACACACTGTTTTTTCCCTTTTTTAATTTCAGCGTTATACCAAAATTAGAATACCGCAGGTTTTTCCCATTCAGATGAGAAATTGATGAGTTGGTTATTTCTTTGATGCATTGCCACTTATTCAGAGTGAATATGCAACATCCTATTTCCTTGAACTCAGGAAGAATCAAACAGGGTGTTTCATAGCTTAACGTTCAAAGCTTCTTTAAGCCAGCACTTACCCTTAGCTTTTTTCAGGGTTATAGTCTTCATGTCACAACATATGCTTCCTTCTGTCTTCTCTGTCAGCTTCATATGGTGCTTCTCTTCCTTCCCATCTGCTTCACTCCCCATACACATCTTACAAAAAAAAAAAAAAAAAAAGAAGTTTCATGAAACCTGTCTGTACACATAGTTCAAATTCCTTTTCAGCCATTGTATGCCTGTGTTTTGGGCCATAATCTGTTACTGTGTTTGTTTGGAGTATTCTCTTATTTCAGCTTCTTGGTTTAAGTAGATATCTCAACTTTTAAAAAACTTCTATTCAAGAATACTGTATATATAGCTCTACCTTATGGTTTCTATGGGTTTAAGGCAATCCAGGGCAATACAAAGAGCTCTGAGTTCCAGTTTGTGTTCTAAATCTAAATATGAAATACTTGTCATAGATATATTCACATGGTCAGTTTTGATATACACAGGAGGATCATTAGAATGAGAAAAATGACATATAAAAACAAGACTTGGTTCTCTTGCTTTCTGTGATTTGATGAAGGAGGTTCCACCTACATGAAAGCAGCTTTACCAAATAGCAAGTATACAAGGGCTTTTTCTGTTCAAATCCATCTTTGGTTAAACTAGACACCCATAACAAATTAATCATTCATGGTGGAGGGCAGAGCTGTCAAACTCATTCTGTGGTAAAGACCAAATTCGTCTGGAGAGACAGGCTGGAAATAAAAAGTTTTTTGCCAGACAGCTAGTCCTGCCTCTCACTACAGCATGTGCTTCTGCAGAAACTGGGTTCTGCTGGGGACCGGGGGGGAGAGCGGAAAGAGGAGAACTCCCCTTTTCTGAGCCTATGGGGCTTGGCGGTTGAATAAGTCGATTCTGGAAGGACACTGCTTCTAAACCAAATGTTTCCAGTTTGCAGTAAGGGAGACCAGAATGCAGGAATTTAGTAAGGAGTTTCCCTTACAGCCAGCCTTTGGCACGCTCTGACTCCATCGCTATACTAGCTGCTGTCTTAGGAAGTTCAGAGAGACACAGAACCTATCCTGTCCCCCACTGCAAATCAGCTTCATCTGGTTTAGCTATTCATTCATTTCTGGCTCATTTTAACTGCTAGACATAAATTACAAAGGAACCTTTAGAACAGTGGAAAAGATGTAGGAGTGGATCCTGCCTACTGGATCCAGCAGTGTGTTTGACGTGCCTGTTGTTAGAGGGCCTGTTGAAGTTCTGCATTTTTCCACATACTCTGTAAGAACTAAGAATTTGCTGTTTCTGGAATTGGTGGAATCTGTTTTTTGTTGCAGAATAGATTCTTCCAGATTGATCTGATGGAAACCTGCACACTTTTCAGCTCATTCATTAGCTATCCTGATTACAAGCTCCAAATATTTAGTCGTGAGACGACTCATTACAACAAAGCATTAAGAAAATGGTTTTCTCTCTTCTGTTGTTTTTACTTAACTGCACAACTTGAGATACTTTGAGATCAGCAAACGTGTCAGCATTATCCACATTAGGCCCAGTATTAGTCATCCTTCTGTAGCAGGTTCTAAACATTAATGTAAGTGAGACCATTTTCCTAATCTGATCACTCTTTTGTAGTGTTTTACTATTTCAGTCACCTTCTTACCTTTTTTACTATGCTTTCAACTTTGGGCTTCTTCTACTGCTCTGCGCCCATGATATTACATCCCCTACCCACTGCTTACCCTCTTCCTTCCTCCCTCCCTGCTTGCTTATCGCTGTGGTGGAAGGCAGAGACTATTTGAAGGAGGTCTTGCTAATGATGCGGTGGCATTTGACGAGCATGATGGAAAAGGGGGGACAGAAGAATTCTGTAGCATTTTCTGATAATAGGAAGTCAGCTGTAGGAAGCTATTTGCAACATAGAGATACCTGCCAAGAAAGGAGTATTGTAGAACCAGAGAAGGGCTGTACAAGTGAAAGTACAGTTTCCTGACGTGAAATTTATTCAGTTCTGTTTTTGTGCAAGGTTACTCAGTTGTTTTGAACTGTGGTGGTGTTCACTATGGTTTTTCTTCCACAATTGGAAGAAACTTCTGAAGAAAATAGTTTCTTTGGAAGGAGGTAGTATTTTCCAATCTTGGAAAACACATGATAATCAGGAAAGACTTTTTCAGCTCTACGGGAAGACTTGTTTATCTCTAAGAAGTAGAGTGCATTGTATTTCAGATTAAAGAAGGAAGGCTTCTGCATTTTCTTTCACATTAATACTTCTGCAGTAAGAGAATTATTTTCTCTTCTTTATTCATTTTGTTCCACTTCTTTTCATTATGTTCTCTGTTTCTGCCTAAAATTTCTTTTTCCCCTTTTTCTTCACAGCAAACACGAAGAGGAAAGCGCGGCAATGTTTTTCTTTAAGCTTTAGAAACAACACATCATTAGATGTCAGCAGAGTCTTTAACTGGAACAGCAAGCAGAATATATATCCAAATTGAATACAGTCAACTTACTATATATATTTTTACTGTAGCAGTGACAAGGGAATTTTAAAGTACACTTATACTAGGAGGAAGGCCAACCTTAACAAACCAAGAGGGACTTCTGCTCCTTCCTAAGTCTAGCCATAGAGCTAGCAAGTGCTCATGCAGCCATTCATATTTCAGGATACCAGTCACAAGAACAGCCATAATGGTTCAGACCAGCAGTCCATCTAGCCCTGTAACCTATCTTCAACTGTAAGTGAATGCTTAAGAAACAGAAACACAGAACAAGCAGACATGATAGGTCCATCAAATACTCAGACTCCTTCAATTTTCAACTAAGAATTTCCTGAGGAATCTCAATTTCAGTCAGTGTTGATTTTGAAGTTTCCTCATCTCAGTAGGGCTTCTAAGTCCGACTGCCTTTCTTCATGTTTTCCTCCTAGCTCCTGAAGTAGGAACAGCCTCTGCAGTGGATATCAACAGACTGGACTGACAGTTGCTAGTATTGGACAATGTTTCTAGCATCTGTGTTCCTTCTTTCCCTGCTTCCAATTTAAATAGATGTAGAAACTCAGTAGAAAGCATGAGGGAAGAATTTCTCATTAGTCAGATAACACTTCCCTCAAACGATTCTCACTTTTCTCCCATGCCTATCTAGTAATACCTGTGCAATACAGCAGTGGGTTTCCCATCTTCTCCATATATAAGAATAAAAAGCAGACAAAAGAGAAAAAAAAAGGAAACAAAATCCATAGATTAGAAAATTCTGAAAAAGTAAGCTTTATGTTTCTAAGAAGGCCTTTTTCTCTCAGAAATGAAAATTCTTTGATTTATTCTTTATTTTGTGACATAAAATGGTGAGAAACATCATATTTTTAAGTCACACTAGGCTGTTTTAGTACCGTGGCACTCCAGGAGTCTTTCTTATGTGATGCGTCAAGTTTATTATAGAAGATGAATGCAAAGCTGTAGAAATTGGGGTTTTTTCCTAAGAGAAACATCTGTAGTGTTTTTACAGACTTCTCAGACATTTTTTTTGGAAACATCAGAAATGTAAAGTTTAACCAGAAGTGAAAACCCAGTGGAGCCATTTTGACTCCCCTCCTTTCAAAACCTTAATGTGTCTTGTACTTTTTTATTTGAAATATATTTATGTCCAACGTATGTTTTTAAAATAATTTGAGACATTGAGTTGAGTCTGGAGAGGAACTGAAGATTAAATCATCCTCAGGCCCTGAGGCAGGTGTAGTCTGGTACATCCCTATCACATTTTGCACCCCTCTCTCTTTGATGAGAGGGGAGAGTGGATTTCTACTAACACCTTAGAAAACCTGTTCTGTGCCTTTTATAGCTTTATAGTTTAATTTCCATGTGCATTATAGGATCGTTTTCTTTGCTACAAATTAGATTAATTATACCTGGTTTTAAACCTGGCCCTTATCAATGTCTTTGGAAGCTCATACTGTCCTTTCATGCTGTTGACTTCCAGACTAGACAAACACAGTTTTTTCAGTCTTCCTTTACTGATTAAGTTATCTATATCTTATATAATGTTGGTGTCTTGCTTTAGATTCCTTGCAGGTTGCCTGCATCTTCCTTAGAAAGAGGTCCTGTAATCTGGGAACTTGATTGCACGTGAGCCCTCAACAATGCACACCTCTGCTTAATTTGTTTCACACCATAGCTTTACTGATGCATCATAAAATGAGATTGTAGGCTCAGTCAATACTTCCCAGAACCGCTCTGCAGGCTCTTACTCCCTTCTACTAATCAACAATCACTTGCTGCTTTGTAACTCTGCTTGTAATTTGTTGTAAGACTGTTGTCTCTCTCTTTCGTCTTACAAATTTTAGGCTTTTTAAAGTAATTTTGCATTATTCTCTTGTGCTATTCTTAAAATTCTCACAGCTTGTTGTACCTCAAGTTTTATTGTGAATTTTCTCTGATTCTTCATCAAGTTGGTAATGAAATTTTAATACAGCAGAATTCAGGAAACAACTCACACAGTCTCCCACTTGAATATATTCCAAATCTGGCCATGAACCTTTGCTACTTGCTTTAAAAAAATCCAGGTTTTGACCATTCATGTATTCCTCTATTATATTGTTACATATTTCTCTTAGTCTGTGCAAACAGTAAGTATTCATGTGTCAAAAGCTTACTATTCTGATTATGCTGTAGATGAATAAACAAATAAATCAAATTACAAAGGTGTAAAGGAAATTACTTGTTCGTAGTGAACCCAAATTCTATTGTTTCAGACTAATTACTAATTGATAAATTCTTCTAGTATTTTTGCATGTATCAAAGGTAAACATTACTTCATAAGACATTTAGTGGTTTTTTTCCATTTTTAAGACCACATAGCATCCTTCTACAGTCATCTGGAATCACACTTACCTTCCATAGATATTCAGAGAATTGCTAAGTGATCAGGGATTGCCCTCTACTCCTCCTTTTTTTTTTTTTTTTTTGCTACATTTTCTTTCTGATTATGTGAGTTTATTAAGGAGCTCTTGACTACAACCACATTGGTACATTGGTATATTTTATCTCCCTTCCACATCAGAATTGTCTGGTGGTGTGTATATAATTTTTATTTTAGAAATTGTGGCAGGTTTATTTTAAAGGCAGTTCATCCACCAATTTCCTGAAATTCTCTAATTTGGGGGGATTAAAACTTGACTATTCTGTAGCTTTAGCACATTTCCTTGGAAATACGAACTCTGTTTCAGTGATTATTTTCACTCCAGATGTATTTCCTCTTAGATATTGTCATATATCTAAAAAAAAAAAAAAAAAACTTGAACTAGCCAGAATCAGATCTAAAATACCTTACTGGACTTAAGCTACTTTTCAACCCAGCATGTACATGTATACAAAACATACATCTTTTTATAACTTTCTTTTTTACAATATTTTTAACGTCTATTGTTTGAATAAACAAGCCCTTTACCACCAAGCTTGATCTTTTTTCAGTAAGTTATTTAATTTTAGGTTTTTTTAACATCCTCTTTCAGAGGTGGTAGTAGAGATTTTTCTGTTATATCTCAAAGCGCAGTACTAACTTTTTTTTCTTTAAACATTGCCCAGACTTTCAGTCAGTATATTTCATGCCTGTTTCTGAACTTCAGAGGAAGTAAACTATTATGTGTTAAACAAAAAGCACTTCTTGTTATTCCCAGGAACAAACCCTGATTTGTCTTGGCAAGCTTCTATGATGCCAGCCTAAGTTTTATCTTCTGGATACTAAGACTTCTTACTTCTTAGTTCCTGTATTTCCCATTTCCCTCCTTGCAATATATAATCAGCTAAGATATGCAGTAGACTGACCTATTTTTCTTGTCTCCTCAGTTGTTGTGGTTTTTTTTTCTTCTTCCTCCCTGCCCCCAAAAAAGAAAAAAAAAAACCTTCAAGGCGATTTCTGTCCCCCCATCCTCCGTTTTTGCTTCCCTGTAGTGCAACATCATCCTATTTCAAACTAGTTTAGAACTTTCCTAAGTCAATGCGTCAATCATACAGGTCATCTCATGCTAAAGAGAAAATATTTTATCTCTCCATAGCAGGTTTTTTGTTTTGGTTCATAGTCTCATGGTTGCAGAAATCAAAGATCTCCTCTCAGCAGTGTCTGATCTGTTCTTATCTCCATACCTTTACCATTAACCAGAAATACTCTGTGCTTGTGCCTGTTTCACTTTATCTCCTCTCTCTCTGTCTGCAGTAATTTCTAATCTGCTTGGAGTCATACCTTGCAGTACTACTGCAGGGGGGTGATAGGCAAGTGAGTGTGCAACTGCTGCTCCCAAGTGCTGTGTAAGACGTCCTGTTTTCAGGTGTACAGGAAGAACATGGATTGTTGGACACAGAGGCCAGCAACTGGAGCCGTGTCCCTTCCTTCTTACCTTAACGTAGTTTAGCAGGAGCATCCCTTGGGTTTGATGTTTCTGTATGCATTTTGTCAGTACAGCCTGTATGTTCACACCTATTGAACGATCATCTTTATACAATTCACTTTTCTGATTTCTGAAAAATATTCCCTGCAGACACTTCTCTTTCAATTGATCACTGCTGGTTTTGGGGGATTTACGGATAAGTTTACACAGGTTTATTTTCACTGATTCAGGAACACCGTATCTGTCATAGACTTCACATGGCTTGAAGGAGGTTGCTGTACTTGATAATACCGCTTTCCTCATTGATAAAATAGATATGGTAATGCACAGTATACTTCTAAAGAGTAGTTGAATCATTCAAGATGATATCAAAAGTACTGTGTAGGTTTGGTGTCATCTGTTTTTACGTGGCTTGGATAGATTTGGTACATTTGTTATTATAGCATTTACTTTTTCTTTAAACCTGTGTTTTTTCTTAACCTGTAAGCTCTGTTTTTTTTCAGCAGTAATATCTGCTTACATAGAGATTTGATGTATATGTAGATATATTTCTTGCACACTTACAGACCTAAAATATCTGACGATGACAGATTGCAAGCTTCTCCCAGTATTTGTGCTCCCCAGTATATTGATATCTGTTGTCAATAATATAGGCTGTTGGTTAGGTTGTAAAGCTCCATTGCTCAAGAGTGTTATATTTCGAAGTCATCTGTCATGGATGTGTTGTAGAGATAGGAGACTATTTATGTTTATGGCATTTTAAGTAACTCAGTAAGACTCTTTAGAATATACAGAAAAGGCTTGTTTACTGTCATCGCTGCTCACTTAATCCTGTGACCTTGATGTGATAGGATGCCCATAAAGCTCCCCGCGGGTAGTTCAATGAAATAAATGAACATCAGAGTCTAATGATTGTTTCAGCTTCAGGAATATACTGCCTTATGACATAAATATTTCTTAAACATTCAATAGCACTGAACCATTCTAAAACCCAGTAATGTAGCAAACTATCCAATTGTCTAGATTATTAGAAAATCCACAAAAAGATGCATAAGCCACATGTACTTCTGCTATTCAATTTGAGAATGCTGACCACTGTTTTTAAAAAAAATCTGTTTACACATTGCCAATAGACTAAAATTAAAATAAAGTTATTTCTTAAACATTAAGTTTACTTATTTTTCAGATTCCCATTGTTTTTCTCTTCTTTCCTGATAGTAAATTATATTTATTGGGTGGGAATGTGTTTTGGTTTTGTTAGTCACAATCTGATTCTAGGAAAGATTAATGTGTAAGAAATTTCTTTTGATGATTTACTAGAAGTTATGTTTGCACTAATGGTAGGAAGCAATAAAAATGTACATAAAGAGGAAACTAAATTTGACGTCTCTTAGGCCAAATTTAGAAATACTACTGAAGCCTTTGGGATACTTTGCCATAAGAGGGCCTTAATTTTTATTCATAATATATCTTGTGCTATGTGAAAACATAGAAGAAAGTAAAGCATGATCTATTTGCCTCATGGTGTCTGGAAGTGTTGTTTTGGTATTATTAAAAAAATGTTCACTGTTAAAATTTTTTAATGTATAGGCATCCAAGTTCCCAATTTCTATTAGCTAACAATGCATTATTTTCAGACACATAGTAGTCTTTTACACTGAATAGTACCCCAGCTCTTGTGTTTTTGTGAATAAAAAGCGATGTTTTCAAAGTTGATGACAGCTTAATAGTAAAGGAAATTTATTTAGTGAACTTCAGATAATATTTTCAGTGGTAGAGTTTCATACTGAACTGTTGAGCTAAAAATCTGTGAAAATTAATGGAGTGAAACCTGTCAGAAAAGAAGAGCAGCCAGGAGCAGGATATGATATGTATCCACGAAAATGAAATGGAATCTCCTATCCTTTCTGATTTAACTTCAATTAAGTACCTCTGAGAAGCATGAGAGGAAATAAAAAGCCACCCCACATTATCTGGCTAAATACCAGGCAAGGTTGAATAAGAAAAAAATACTTTATTTCATTATAGTCTTTCCATTTGAGATCATCATGAAAAGTTAATGAAAATCTCTGTTTGTATACTCTTAGAGGGCCCAGACAGACAAACTGTTCAATTGTTCCCCAAGTATGTTTTACTTTTTATTTTTAACAGTCTTGGAATTAAAAATGTAGGAAAACTGATTGGAAACTTGTAGGAATGGACACCAATTTCTCTGATAATGGCCTCAATTAAAACTATACTGTCTATTAAATTTTAACAAAAAAGGTGTTTTAAAGGTTTGAAACTTGATGGAATAAAACCAAAGTATTAAAATTAGTATAAAAAATAGATAGGAATATATGTACAATTCAGTAGTGCTAGATGAGTATTACCATTTGTCTTTTAAAAAAAAAGAAATTACTTTTTACATAAAAATTATGTTTTTCCACTATTGTAAATGGCCCTTTTATATATCAGATATACTCAGGCTTAGTTTTTGATTTATTTTTTGTTTTGGACTAATGATATTGTGTATGTTGCTCCTCTTGTTTGGTGATGAATATATTCTCTTTCCTGGAAAGAAACAGACATGTTTCTTTCTGAATGGTCATCCAGTGGAGGCACAGTACATCAAGATTTCTAATGTGTCTGTTGCAGAAGCTAAATCTACAGGTCATTAATTGAGTTCTGGCTATGGTATTCCCTGTATATCTGGATCATTTGATAATCTTTAGCCAAGCCATGAAAGGGTGTATTGCCAACTGTGCAGGGAAGTTCAAAAGGGTCTGCTGGACACCACTAAATTTTAAACAGAGACCTTTTACTTGAATGTCCTATTCTGAAAGTACCAGAATAGCTCCTTTATTTCATTGACACAGTGACAAATTACTAAGGGCGGCTCTTTCAATGCAATATTTATTTAGAGGTTTACACTTCTTTAAAAGTAATCAATGAATTCTCAGTTTGTGTACACTAAAACAAACAAAATGTACTTCTAATACTTCTAGTACTGGGATTAAGAAAATATATTTTCCTTTCCCTTTCTTTTGTTAAATTTAACTTTCACAATCCCCACGATAAAGTTGTAATGCTACTGGTTTTTACAAGATATACATTCCTTAGGAAAAATATCTGCTGGAAAAATGAAAAGGCCTCAATGGACATTCCTTTACAAGAGAACTTCTACAAACTCCTGTTGTCATTCATGGTTTCCAAAACATTTATAAGATGTTAAATCACAAGCAAGTTTTTATTTTTTTCTCTCTATAGCAGTTGCTATAACCACTTGTAAAGGCAAGACACATACCTTCTGCTGGTATTTTTTCAACACTATTAGAAATTCATAGCTAATATTATCACAGACATTAGAGAAGCATAAAGGTCAGTAAATTATATAATTGGCATATGTATAAATAATGATGATATTGGTTCTAGAAATTACAGTCACTTGGGCACCTAGAGCAGGTGAATAGGGAGAAGGAGATTTTCATACTAGCAGACAAATACTGTCTGATTGAGAAACAGCTGTAGGTGTGACTGAAGAGCAAATTTTTAATAAACCTTTGAGTGTAGACCTGGCAGACAAACAAATTTGGAAGGATCTGGAAGCAGTGGTCTTTACTCCCCAGTTTTTATTCTCATATCTGCCATCAACAGCGAAACTATAAAGTACGTCAAGCATTTGTATTACTTTTTGAGCTTCCTGAATTTCAAATCAGTAATTTTCAGTAATTCTAGGAAGGACTAATTTCCTTAATGGAAATTCTAGACTCTGATATGTCTTCACATTTTACAGTTTGCATCAAGAAGGAGCAAAACTCATAGAGTCATTGCCTGAATTTATGAAGGAAGGAAAGATTGCTGGTATATTCCAACATTTACTCTATATTTACAGAACAACATCCTATCTTTTTCTTTTCTAAACCAGCCAGCAATAATGAAGGGGGAACACGGTTTACAGGATTTATAGTTATAGGGTCTGTGGCCCCTTCCTCAGATATTTCCCTAAACACAATTATCAGTACAATTCAATTTAAAGCCAATTATGTGCCTCCATTTACAGTAACTAGGTGTTGCCTACCTTCCAAAACTTTTCTGTAGACTTGGCTCAATGAAGAGTTTTTAAATGACACTGTACTGGATGTACTCAGTAGTTTTTACTCTCTAGTATATGGAAAACAAGGGAATGTAACGTATAATTTATCTCAATATTTAATGTGTTGAGGTCAAGAATTAAGAGATAAAAGTACTGTAAAATGCTGTTTTGTTTGTGTACAGCATTAAGTGATTGTGCTCATGCATGCATTTGTACGGTGGTATGAATCAAGTCACAGAGTAGAGTTTTTGAGATTTTTTTCAGCACTGTTGCTTAATTATTTTGAGTTTGTGTATTTTTAATTTTCAGTCATACAAATTATATGCTTGGTCGTATTTCTTAAGCAACTGAGTAATGCAGGAATATTTTGCACATGATTTTGGGGGTGGGTGAGAGTTGTTTTTCTGAGGGTCAAGAAAGCAGTGGGAGTGAAAAAATGATGTGTTATTTCCATGATCTAAATGTTCTGCAGCAGTAGCAGCAGCTGAGCAACTCACTGTTATTCAATGCTACATTAACTTTTCCATTAATGCTGGTGCTGTAAAATATGAAGCCCTTAAGCACTGTGAAGTTGCTGTCTGATTTTTGTTCCTTTACATGGCTGCGGTATATTTGCATGTTACAACCATTATGTGGATAATCACCATCATTACTTTTTAGAAGGTCATTCTCTTCTTATTGGAATATAGTTAGATACAGAAAAGCCTTAACAGAAGAAAGGGCCTTTAAACATATTCACTACAAATGCTGTCTTTTTAGTTATTTGCTACTATGTTTATATGATGGCAGCCCAAGTGTCAACAAGATATTTTGCTCCTGGATTTTTCTTTCTTTCTTCATTAAATAAAAAAACAAAACAAAAAATACCCTAAGAAAACAAATTAGAAACCACAAAATACCTATTTTCTGCCACCCCCACCCCCGTGCATCCCCCACCCCTACCCACCCAAAAAAACCAAACCAAAACAAAACAAAAAACAAACCAGTCCTGTTAGGCAGGAAATTATTTTTCAGAAATTATTAAATGTTATTTTGCACCATGATAAATTTTTGTTGTACAATAAACATAATTATATTTTTATATTTTCAAAACACTGGAATTTTTTAACTGAATAATATATGAAGATTGGAATTATGATTATTCAAATATCTTCTAGTTTTTAAATCTTTGCAGAAAATATACGTATTTATGGGAACAGTGGATTTAATAACTGTCATTAACAAATCAGAGCAGCAATTCATGGCACTTCCGATCAAGACATACCAACCATTCCACCCACTCTCCCCTCCAGAATTCACAGTACAGTTCATATGGGAAAGCAAGATTCTTTCTTCAGCTATGAAAGCAGTCACTTTATGCCCTAAATAATGAAGTTATAATCTTAGTGGTGTCAGTGAGGTGACACCTCAACACTGAATAAATCATTTCAGTTTTTATCTATCTGCCTTGTTTTCCCCATCTGTAATACGTGAATTATGGTACTTTGCTCACAGAGTGATTTGAGATCTGTTGAAGGAAAAAAATAAGCCCTACAAATAGTGCTTGCTTAGTATCTTATTTTAAGGGAAAGGTCTAAAATACTTGGTGCTTCTTTGCTGTAATTCTAAACATGGTCTAGTCGTGTAGTTCTTCAATGAGCTTTTGATATGCCTCAGATTCATTGTGTTCGCTGTTTGATGGTTAAAATCATCAGCATCTGAATTAGCATCAGCATCTAAATAACAGGATGTTTGTGTGATGGCTCAAATAGACTTCTTTCTAGCTGCAGCCATTTACTTAAGAGCTGTTTCTGGCATTTTTCGAACAGAAAAAAACATAGCAGTTTTACCCCGGTTTTGTAACATTATATTTACAAGAAAGTTTAGAATTTATTATATAATTTCCATTAAGAAAAAATTGCCTTTATTTCAGGAATTTCACTTACTTAGTGTCTAACTTCATAATTTAGGGATTTTTCACAGTCCTGTTTAGTCATCACTAATCTGAATGTCATTGTGTTACCAATGCATGGTTCTGAGTGTGTGCTAAACCCTCTTGTGTGTTGCTTGAGTCTCATCCCTGGACTGTGTCCTTCCAACACAGGATTATGACTTTTCTCATTTATTTTTCATTAGCTGCTGAGAAAATTCTTTTACAGTTTTATCTAGGGTGTATTTCCTCCTAAAACCTGTTCAGTGTCTTTTATGTATTGATACCCTGGCTGGATAGTCTACAGCAATGTGGCACTTGGAAATGTTTGTGGTCCTGTTTAGGCAGCTCATAAAGGGGCTTTTGGGGAATGAGAATGAAGGCGGTAAAAAAAGTCATTGGTTCAAATCTGTAAATGGTTTTAAGCTTTTTTTTTTTTTTTTTAATGGAACAAGACACTAGAGGTTGATAAAATAATTTGGAACAAGAAAAGCTGTAATTAAAAATTTTCTTACAAAATTACACAATTTTTTTAATTAATTCAGTATTTCTATCAGTTTGAATGGGCTGTCAATAACTACATATGAGCAAAGTAACATATGAAAACGTAGTATGTTTTGAATCCTGAGGAACAACAGAGCCCTTGGATATCACAAAAAGCAGATTAGAAAAGCCTGAAGTGGATAAAACACAATGTGCTTGTGTAAATAGTATTGTAGAAATATAGGATAAAGATTTTTGTTTCATAAAATAGCTGTTTCTACTTTGAGAATCTGTTTTTTCTTTGAAATCTGGAAAAATAATCCTCCTCCCTGAAGCATTAAGTGTTTCTAGGTTTAGGGAGCAAATTAGTGTAAGAATTTAATATTCAGTGTAACTGAATATTTTCATCTGAAGTTCTAGTTTGTCCTCCTATTCATTAAAACTAAAAAGATTCTAAGGTACTTGATCAAAAAACAAAAGAAAGTTTTATGATTTTCCTTGTTATGAATCCGGTTAAAGGATTAACAGTCTAAGTCAGTCTCTGAAATGAAAAGGCAAAAATATACTGCTCAAAATATCATTTTAACAGTGATTAGCTGTTATCTGGAAAAATAGATTTCACTTCACTCAGTAGAACACTGTATTTTGTTGAAAATCAAAGTTTACAAAATAAATTTCAATATTTTTTAGTATGGCAGGTGATGAATGTTCTCCCACAGAGGTTATATCAGAAAATCAATATTTGTAAAATTGAAACAGTATAGGTTTGTATTGATCCATGTGGCTAAATCAAAATGAAAGGCTTTGTAACAGCTTTCTTAGACAGCCTGCTACCCAGTAATGGCAAACTATCAATTTTAGCTTTCCACTGATAAATCAGCTTGAAAATTGGATGTCAAATTTTTTTTTTTTTACTGAAGTAGTGATTTTTTTATGCCCTCTAACCTTTCTTGATGTGTTAGATTGGTTTATAAGACTAAGCTCTGCCTTTTTGAAAGCAGTTGTCAAAACTGACATTTAGATGTATTTTGAAACAAAACCTAAACTCTTAAAGTCTAATTTTGTCTACTGGCTGGTATGTGTGCAGCTCTGTGTAAAAAAACATGAATGTATGTTTAATACTGAACATGACATTGATTTAATACTTCAGGTATATATGTTTCTTTCTTTTCTGATCTCTGGAGTTCACAAAGGTCAGGTCTTCAACTGTAGCTTTTAGAAACTAATGCTCCAGAAACTGTTTTAGCTTTCAGTGGTTAGGAAGATTGATTTTTATTTAATTGACTGATATTCTTTTTTTATTTTGTGTTAAGCGAGACTTTATGAAATGATAACAAGAACATCAGCTTCAGCTGCAGGTTGCAACGTGCCCTGAAAACCTGCGTGGTTGCTCATAGTTTTTAATAATCGAGAAAAGAGGATACTTTTGCTTTTACTCAGAAAATAGATAGCAAAATCCTTTATAATGGTGGTGGTAAACTCTTTAATCTGGGTCAAATGTGGTAGTTTTCGGTGACAGTTGACAGTGCCATACCTTCACATCTGTACAGCAGAATATGTTAGCTCCAGTGGGTATTGATTGTGAAGTTTGCCGTTGTATAATTACTTTTGGCTGTAGAAAAATGTGGTGTGTATTGATCTAGATGGAAGCATTTGACTAGCAGTTTCCCTTGGCTAACAGTGAGTGTCATCTTTCAGCCATGATAAATGGTAACACTCTGGGTCAGCATAATTACTTGGTGCTGAAATGAACCTCCTGTACCCTTCTCCCTCTCACACCAAGGAACCACCATAATCATCTTTATCTGAAAGCCATGATTTACTGAACTAACTAGCCCCTTAATAAAGTCCTTTTCCCCCCTCCCCACAGCATGCACCCGCTTTAATCGTGACTCTATACTATTATTTTAAAAACTGTTCTGTTCTGAATCCATACGTATGATTTTATTTTTTTTCGCTAACCCCTGTCAGTTGACCTAGACCTGCAGGAGGCCAGCTCTTGTGGCAATCTTTTAATCTTTATGTTTAGTGTTTGTGTAGAAAAAGGAGAAAGATTAAGGTGTTCATTGTTTTGACGCACTGCTTTTCAAGTCTTGGTATCAAACATTATTAACGCACTGGTAAATTATTAGTGTACCACAATGAAAACTGCCATATGAATTTATTGTCAGTAGCCCTTTAATTTTATAGAGTAATGTAATGTAATGTACACTCTGGATGTGCTGTCTTTTGAGAACAGATGAGGATATCTTTTCACAGTATGCTGCTAGAACAGCTTCATTTATAATAAGTTTGACACGTCATTTAATAACAAGTAAATATAAGATTAGACATTTTTCTGTTTGCGTGTACATCTAATAGGTGAAAAATATCAGAAATAAGGCAGTTATATTTATTACTAGAACAGAAAACGACGATGATTTGTATTGTTTGGCACCTTTTAATTGGGAGTTTTCAATTTTTTATCAATATTTCATTAAAACTTTGTAGCATGTTGTTGAAAATGGATTTGTGTTTACTTGCCAGTAGTGTAATATGGCCCTGGGGTAATGACTTTTTGTTAAGTAATGTTAGTTAAAGAAAATCTGGCAACAGTTTTAGATCATTTTAAGACAGCTGTGAAGGGTTTGGATAAAGGTCATTTTCAATGATTGTGCTTAGTTAAATAAATGTGAAGGGTTTCACAATGGGAATCTTGCTTTTCAGTATGCTGTCATAAATTTCCCTTTAACACATCTGGGAATAGGAAGTAAAATGTAGTTGTTCCTGCCTTGAAGGCAATGTATTTTATATTTTCCTTGGTTTGTTTGTTTTCCCCTTATAATGCTGTTTATTCACATAACTAGAGTTCAAAGGTTTTACTTTGCCATAAATTAAATCTTCTATTCTCTGACAGTTTGTGAGACCCGCTGGATATAATTTTCAAATGGTTGTAACTCGAAGATTTTTTGCTGAGATTTAGTCATTAAAAGTGTTAAATTTTCTGACAACTCAGCCTCTATTGTGACCCTGGTTCATTGCTTGCTCTCTCCCTTGGCCACAGCTGGCCTCTTGCTGTTCACAGCTGAAAAGTGAAATCAATGCTGGGTCTAACAAAATGCAGATGAAAGCCATTCTGATCATATATAGTCATTTCCCGTAATTTTATCAGCCTTCAGTTTCTTAAATGATCTCTGGAAATCATTGTTTGTTCATGTGAATACAATATCGAATTTTGTGATAAAATGTCCTGTCTTTCTGAAAAGTAATACTTTCTTAAGCGTTAGTAGTGATATACAGCTCACACTGCCATAGCACAACTTTTTAAAATACTGATCCGCTCCTTCCCCCGTTCCCTCCTGAAGGGAAGCGCTACGTATCAAAGCCGGTCAAAGAGCTGCTAGCAGAATCCAGCCGGCTTTGAGCCTTTGGAATCTTGCGAATTGAGGTTTTTATGTTCTACAAGGCTCGGAGCTGGAAAGTAAGAACTCTTACCATGTGTCAATCCACATTGCCATTGATCTCTCATCCTTTTTATTTTTATTTGAGCAAGATTGGTAGGAAAGCTATGTTGCAGTTAGAGGTGGCAGCATATGATGTAGCTTAATGCTCCAAAGGTCACAGAACTACAATGAGTTTGATGGAAAACAGCCTTTCTCCTTATTTTAAATGGTTCCTGCTTTGATTACAGGCATTTATTATAATTATCAAGAGATTAGTCTGTTGTTATAGAATCCTTGTAATGGAACCATTTAAAAGGAATATAATGGCAGTTTATTGGATTTTGCAAAGGAAAAGAGAGCAGATAAAGTGGTGTTTTTTAAATGGATCAACTGCTGCCCTAAGCATACTGATTTTTTTCTTTTGTTTAACTTCATGTTTCTTTTTGTTTCACAGTTTTCAGTTACATACTAAAGAAGTCACTTCTCTCAAATTTTGAAGATATTTTTTGTAATATTTTCATTGCAGTCCAATCCTATGCAATTTAGTTGTTAAAGACATTCTTTTCATAAATGGTCTTAAACTATACATATCATAGAATGTGCAGTCTTACACAGCTGCTTTGTGATTTTATTAGTATCTCCATTTAAAAAATGGCTACAAAAAGTATTGTTGATCAAAATGATATATAAAAGAAATTGCAAATTCTGTATTTCATCAGTTGAAGTGCAGCTAGGCTAATTTCTCATTTATATTAGCAAAATCCCATAATATTGATGAAGGTTGGTGAATTCCCTTCATGTTTAGAGTAATTTCCCCCACTTAATCGTGTACAGTTTTATTTACTGCTCTTACTCAAAAAGAATAGATGTTAAGATTATAAATCAATCATCTTATTCAATTGTTACAGAATACTATTTGGGACCTGGAAGTGAATGTAAGTTACAGATGACATCTTAAAAAATTAAAAGCTCATAAACTTAGTGTATGCTATACACTTAGTATAAAAACTAGAAACTAGTTAATATTTCAAGACCAAAGAATTTCACAGTATGTGTAAGTATGTCATCCTTTGTGTGAACACCTTCAGAGGTTTAGGCCAAATCTACATCCTTCTAAAAAATTATTAGATAGCCTAAGTCCTCCTGCTGAGAATGTGGTGTCCTGTGCTCCTTAGCTGAGCAATGGAATGAGTTACTTAGGAAGAAAGTTAATTGACTGAAACTTAATTGACACGGGGCTATTTTGATGGCACTAGGGAATCAGCCCCAAAATAACAGTGGAAAATGATATAACAGCAAACTACAAGAATCAGATTACAAGTCTGCTACTCCAGTGTCTCTTGGCTGCCAGCAGAGGAGGCCTAGGGAGGAGTGTAGTATTTCCCTAGGTGACTTTATCGTGATACTCCCCCTGCATATCCTCCCAGCTTTCAGCAAATTGTAGCTCAGGGACTTCCTGAGCCAGAGGTGATATCCTTGAGTTTAATAACTTTTGGTGGTTTTTTTTCCCCTCTATGAAAGGAAATGTCTAATCCCTTTAAGAACTCATGTAAACTTCTGCTGTCCATGATATGGCTTAGTATTGATTTCCACACCTTGAGTATATCGTGTGAGAAATTCACACAAAGTGCTCTTTCATTTGTTTTGAACTTGTTGCTTGATAACTTTGTGTTCTCCCTAGGTCTTTTCTTATGAGAATTGTTGCTAATTCACCGTTTTGGTGCCGTTCATAATGTTAAAGATCACTATCACATCCCTCTCAATTATGCCTCTTTTCTTTAGCTGTGGAGGTCTGAATTGGCCTTGTCCACTTTCCTGGAGGCTGCCCTAGCAGGCTGTAGCTTATTCTGGAGCAGGTCTCTGTTAATCCTTCCAGCTGGAGCTATTTTACTTCATGTAATAGCCAGACAGAAGAGAATGACATACACATGTACTTGCTTCTCTCTCATTCCCCACTCACCCTTCCCCATCTGCGATGTGCCAGGTTGTAGGTTTATTGCCATTAGGAAGCTAACCAGGAATGACTAACCTCAACCAAATCCACCCATCTACTCATCTATGCCTCAATATTTTGAAAAGGGGAAAAACAGTAAAGACTTGGATTCTCAATTGGAGCAATATGGTAAGAGATGAGCCTGGGCCTGAGCCATATATTTGTAGTCCTTTCATTCCCCATTCCAGTTAATGTTTTACTAGTGTAAAATGGGATGGCATCATCAGAAAAGGCTGACAGTGTTCCATTCCACAAAACTTTGGTGATTCATGGGGGAAGCATGTTATGTCTGCCATAGCTTTTCTCATATAACTGTATTTACCTTCAGATAGAATAGGCTGTGACAGTCTAGGCACCAATTATTGTTGTGTGTGTTTGAGAGAAAGAAACTCTTCGTTGACAAAGCCTGAATAAAATAATTTTGATTTGCTCTTGCACGCTTTCATTGTCTCCAGAGGATTTCAGGCATAGTGCTATACAGTGAATTGCATTCTGGTGCCTTTGGATGTTGGTGAAGTTAGAGCGTATGTGTATTTCACAGTGCTGAATAGTGGTTTCTTGATTTTTTGATATACAATGTGCAAATTGAAAATACTTTGCTTGCAAATTTAACTTGAAAATTAGGGGAACAATGATGATTCTTCTCCTAGTGCATACACCTTGAGCACTGAATGACATATAGTGTCTCTTGAGTAAAAAATTCCTCTGGGGAGTAGAGACCTCCCAAAGTAGTGAGAGATTCCTCTTTGTCTTTCTAAAAGGTTCTTTATAGGCCTAGCGCGGGGTCTACTGCTGATCTGGGATCATTGGAGTATTATGACTGTATTATGCTCAGTTTTATTTCTTTTATTTTGGCATGCTGACATCGTTGTCCTACAGAACAGAAGAACAACACAGATTTTTTTTTCAATAATTTATATCTCACTCAAGTCAGAAAAGCATTTAGTATCAGAAAGGGCAATGCTCTAACCTGATTGCTTTCTTCCTGCTTAATTTCAAAGGCCTGCTGCAGGCAAATGAAGGTTTTGGAGATGTTCACTAAACAGTTCTCGTAAATATTTGTAGTGAAAACACAAAGTATTACAAATAAATGAGCTGTTAGCAGTTCATCCAACAATCCCTCCATAATGTTTTCTGTAGTTTTCAGTGTTTCTTGTGAACGTATCTGCTCTAAAGGCAGACTCTGAACGGTTCTATGCCATCAGCCGTTTTTTTGAGGGCAGAGGAGGCCCTAAGAGAGGAAATGACTGAGTCTATGCATTTGTGACTATTAACTGATGACTGATAAAACTCTAGCACGTTAATGTCTGAGAAGGATGTATCACTGAGAGTCAGTTCTGAATATTGAGTTTCCTTGAGTGTGAGATTTTTAGTGTATTTCTTTTTTACCATATTAGCCATGCTGAAAGCTGTGCAGATATTTGGGAGTTATCAGCAAAAAGTTCTTCATTGTACAAGGACTGACGGTCATGCTGTTGACCAAAGGCTGGTCAGACAGCATCAACAAGACTCTCTATCACGTAAAGAAATATTGGCAAGTGATCTGATTACTGAGAGGGAATGAGTTCCAAATTGTACTGCCTTCTCATTGGTCACTATATCACTACAATCATAGACACACTGCAGTTGTCATTAATGGTGGTTTTTTCATTATCAATCTGTTGAGTTATACTGTCTGTATGGAAGATAATATTGCTGTTATCAGGAATTATTTCTTAACACAATATTGTAAGAGTGGTAGAAGCAAGAGTAGTTTCATAGCACTGTAGGTAGATATCATGGTACAGTTTAATTTTGCTAACCTCTCCCTGAAGCTAAATAATGAATGTATTACATATATTTTTTCAAGAGATAAGATAATTTGAAGCAGAATGCTTTTTTACTGTGAACAAGAACACATTTTTGTGTGTTTGTTTGCGTTTTTTTTCCCAAACCCACACAAGAAACTTTTGACAGATTCAGTGTTAAACTAGAAAGAGCTTCTTGGTTTATAATTGGCTTCTAGAAAAGCTTCTTGGTCTGTAATTCAACTTTACTACTCCATGGGAGGATATCGCTATTAAATCCATAGTAGATCCCTTATGTATTGTGCCTTGGTTTGTATGTGCGGTTTGGAAACACATCACTAACTGCAGATTACAGCACACCTACAGAAAGACAAGGATATTTCAAGTCAATGGTAATATGAGTATGACTAAAACAACTTAATTTAGATAGTTCAGAAAAATAAAGACTTATGGAAGATCTTAATCTATAAATGTCCATCAGCAAAGCAATAAAGAGGAAAGAACTGAACTATTTGGTCTTCTGCTGATAGGACAAGGAACATTATGCTAGTTCAGTTAAACATTAGGAAAAAAATAACAGAACTGTTGAGCAATACAGAGTACAGACCTGACATATATTCACCCACCTAGTCCCATGTTGCTTTGGTTGTTTAAATAAAGCATGAGATCCTAGACAGAAGCTATTCTGGAACTGTACCGGAGTTATTTATTTAATGAAGAGTCCTATAAAGTGTGAGATGAGAATAGAATCTGCATCCATTTTCTGTATAAAAGATTAATAATCTTTCAGAGTGATTTAGCAGCTTTTCACACTTCTGTCAATTCAGTCCATTTCTTACTAGGCTTGTTGGAAGCTTTTCACTAGTTTGGCTTTTTGGTTTGGTTGTTTTCTTCTTTAAAAAAAAAAGAAAAAAAGAAAATAAACTGTTTTAGAAAGCAGAAAAAAGTTAACAAAATAACCTGAACTAAATTCTTATTTTTATGTAATAAATAGCAATATCTACATATCTTTCCCTACCAGTGTTCACTCTGTAGTGTAAAAAAGTGCATTGATATTCTACCAGTAGCTTAAAGCATTTTCTCAAATTTTGGTAGAATTAAGCCCTTAACATATGTCCTGAAACATGTCTCATTTTAAATATGTTGTTAACTTTAATGGGATTTCTCATAGGCTTTCACCTAAACAAACTCATAATTCTTTTTAGAATTGGGCTTAAATTATGTTTTTTCTTTAAAAATATGTATATACTACACCACAGATTCGGACTCTCCAAAATGATGTTGTTGATTTTTATCATCATAGTATGTATAATAAATGGTATAATGTTTTTTATTAATATTTATTATTATTTAACTATTAGGCTTTCTCAATTGATTCAATAACATTGTCTGATTTTTAAGTGTCAGCTTTTTTTTCCCCCATTGCTTGAATTTATATAGTTTTTGTTTCCTGAATGTATATGATTTTGTGTTATTTTGTATAATTTCAAAAGAATTTTGTTTCCAGTAAGGCATTTACAGGCTGAATCTGAGGATTTTGAATATTGTCCCTCTGATTCTCTGTTGCTGTTTTATAGCAATAAAATCATAAGCCTCTTCTTTAAAAGAGGAACTTTCAATTTATTTTTTTTAATCTACACAGAGGAGATTATTTTTGTGATTTTTGACTATTTTATATTTCAGGATTCCCTTTAGCAGGTTAATCAGGTGGTGAAAAGACACCGCCATGTAACTTTTACTTGTAGTAATATAAGACTGAGACAAGTCAATCTCCCACTTTCTCCAGTTCTCTCATTTAACAGGATCCATATAGCCTTTAGTTCTCATTTTCTCTATCCCACCTCTTGGATTTCACTCAGTCATGTGAATTCTCTGACCTGAATCTTCCCTTGATAATTCAACGCGAATCTCAGATGCCAGATTCTTTTGTGAGAACACCAGGCTTTTACTTTCTCTACTGTTGAGACCTTTGTTACTTGAGACAGGAGCAGTAGGATTCCTATCACCCAACTTTTCCCAAGGTGCAACTAGTCCTCTCCATCGCCTATGAAATGGGGCTGGATTGATTAGTTAAAGGTCAATAATTTTGACAACTTAAGTTAGATAAAAGGAACTCTACTCAGCTATCATTTGGCATAATTTGACAACCTTAATCTTCCTGTAAATTACAACTGTTAATTGCTAGAATTAACTTCCCTGTAATTGAACTGTGCCTCCCAGATTGCAATAAAGGAAAACAAGTTCCACCAGGTGATAGGCAATTTGGTCCCTAGAGATAAAGCAGCTTCCCAAAATAAGGTGATAGTCAAGTTTACAGCATCTTCAAACATAATTGCTATTGAACTACATGGAGGAGATCTGGAGTAGCTAAAGAGAAGCAAGAGGTTCCAAAAGACTGACATTGGTGAAGATGGGAGAGAGCAGACCATATTTTCCCCCAAGTTGGTCATTAGAAATTGGAGAATTTTTGAGGCTGACGTGACCTGCTCCATGGCTCTTAAGCCACATGTGACTTTTCAGCACTTCAAGAGCAACTCTTTCCTAGGGCCTGTGTCACAAGAAGCTTTGGCAGAAGATATTCTGGATGATCTAGATTCACAGCTTGCAGAAAGTAAGCCAAAAAATACCATCACCAAATTCCCTTCAACCCAGGCACAGACTGACTCCAGCTCCATTTGTCCCACTTTCTCCCACTTTTGAACTTCTCCTAGAATGTTGTCTTTTCTCAACTTTTAGCATGCATTTCACAGTCGTGAAGTTGTTGATTTCTGCTTTCTTGCATCAGGAAATTTCGCTACCCCTTCTCTGAAGGGAGAGCAGCACATCCTTCTGTTCCCAGATGTATGATTCTTTCTCCCATCTATTGTCTACCTCAGTACTGATCCAGTCAGTAAGCTTTCCTTTCTGCTGTAATAATAGATGGGTTTGAACTCCTGTTCTTTCTCATCTTCCATGCAAATTATGGCAATAAAGTCTTAAAAATACCCTGCAATGAACATGTAAAGGGTGAAATCAGCTTAATTAGCAAGGTGGAGGATTGTAATTCCTCATGGTGATTCTACATGGAAAAGCAGTGGGGTTTTGTGTAAATTTGTTAAATTGCTGCTACTGATTTTTCTTTAACTGTAGTATTGATTTAAGTCAGAACATACAGCCAAATATAGTCACACATTCTATATTATATTTGTAAAACATCTACCTATAGGAAATCATACTATACAATATCAACCGAACTATGAAAATACATGGAAAATGCAGAAGATAAATGTGTTCCTGTCACAGATTTGTGCTACAGACAAGGGAAAAATCAGCTGTGTCTCATGATTGTCATACAGAATTGCTTAACACATTAAGTAGCTAAAAGGAAGGAAAACATTAACAATTAAATACAGAATAATGGATTGTCAAATACTTTGTATGCAAAAATTCTTTACAGCCTATGCTGCTTGTTTTTAAAAACCCACAAAAATAGAGATTTTTTTCAAGGCAGAACAAGGAAGTTTTAATTCTGTGTTGTCTTTTTTTTTTTTTAATGTCATGTCTGCTTCTTCTCCCATGAGTTTTGCAGCACCAAAAATAAATCATTAGGTCACACTGATATATTTTGGGATGTTTTATAGAAGACTGTTTCTATACTTCTAAAGAACCTCTTGACTGTCAGAAATAAAGTATAAATAGAACAGTTTTGATTTACTTGCCAAGCTGGATTCTTAGCTCTTACAAAAATTCCCAGGAGCAAAAAAATTCAAAGTTAAGATTACTTCAGCATTTATTTGATAGTATTGTAAACATGGTCTCTATTAAAAATTCTACAGCGCTCATGGCTATGCCACTTGGCAAATGTTTATTTCATCAATATAAGTTGTATTTGTGGATAGGAATAACTGTTTATACACCAGACAAGATGTATCCACTAATTGGGCCAGCATGTCTTTGTTTCAGTTCTTAAAAACAATATTAGGTTTAAAGCTGGATGTGTGGTTTGCCTTAGCTTATGCTGTACTTCCAGATGATACTTAGGAGAAAAAGAAATTTGTTCCAAAAAACTTGCAGAAAGTGTAAAAACTTCAGACTTCTCTAAATTTTGAATTCAAAGATTTCCAATTACCAAGCCTGAAACAGCATTTTAGAAAAAAGAATCATTCTGTTAAAACTGTGTTATTAGTCTTGCATTTTAGTAAACAGGTGGAAATTAAAATAATTACCTAGGTAAAAATTTATTATTTATTTGTTAGATTTTGATTACTGTTGCTGTTTGTTGATAGGCCTCAAGGAAGCTAATTATTTCATCTCAGTGTCAGGTTTATAAGTTAGCTGTTTTGACCAGTTGGAGCTTGAATAATTTATAAAGGTTTGAAACTAATTCATTGTGGGTTTTTAAGAAATAGTACTGAAAGAAAAAAAGAAAACTTTGTGTCTTAATTTTAGAATAACACTTTGAAAATACTTGCATAAAACTTGTTTTCTTTCTTCTAATTAAAGGTTTTGAGAGACAAAATTTCTATTCTTGGATACCATAGCCTTTGAACTGTGACTTAAAAAGAGAACTAACTAATGAGATAACAAGTCCTGACTGTGTAGCTCAACCCTGCTGTTTATGTTAACAGTACAGCTCCAGAATTTTTGACAAGTCATTGCTGGTTTGCCTTGAAACTGGACTGTAGTTTGTATGCTCAGTAGCTTCTTCAGTAGTTCTTTCACAAGAAATTCAGACTCCTTAATCTGTGCATCTGGAATGGAGTAGACACTAGGGAAGCATCGTCATCACCAGTCACATATGTTATTCCTACTTTCAAGTCTGAGCCTTTAGTGTTTGACCTTTAAGTAAGCCATTGAGGCACCAAAGTCTTCAAGAGTTTCCACAACTTCTCTTACTTTGGATGCCTGCTTTGAAAACCTGGGACTGTTTTTTCATTTGTTCCAGCACAGTAACCCTAAGTGAAGCAACTTTTAGCTAGTGTTTAACTCTTCTGGAATCGCAGATAACTTACAAAAGCCTAGATTTTTTTAAAAAGTTAGGACCCAGTTGTACCTAGTTATATATTTAATATGATAGATAGCAATCTTGAAATACTGAGTAAATTGTTTTTCTTTGTAAAAGGTGCCTGCTTCATCATAACATCTACAAAATCTTAGAACTTTTGCAATGTGCTGATGTGGACAGTATGAGGGCGACATTTGCAACAAGCTGAGGAGGGGCCCCAACCTCCAGCTTTGCTTGTCTGAGTTTCTTACTGCAGTGGTGTTATTGCCATTCAGAATTCAATGGGAAAATGAATTATTGTTTTTCTTTTCAGAAAAGGTAGAAAACGCTACCTAAAGAACCTAGGGGTGTTCACCGGCTCCGTTGTCCTTCTCTGGACTCATTCTAGCACCTCAATGTCTTTCTTGCAGTGAGGGGCCCAAAACCGAATGCAGTATTTGAGACCTCACCAGTGCCAAGAACAGGAGGACGATCCCTTCCTTAGTCCTACTCACCACACTTCCTGATACAGTTCTTGGCCACCTGGGCACACTGCTGGCTCATATTCAGCTGGCTGTTGACCAACACCCCCAGGTCCTTTTCTGCCAGGCAGCTCTCCAGCCACTCTTCCCCAAGCCTGTAGCGCTGCATGGGGTTGTTGTGACCCAAGTGGAGGACTCAGCACTTGGTCTTGTTGAACCTCATCCCGTTGGCCTCGGCCCATCCATCCGTCCTGTCCAGATCCCTCTGCAAAGCCTTTCTACCCTCCAGCAGGTCAACACTCCCACCAAACTTGGTGTCATCTGCAAACTTACTGAGGGTGCACTCAGTCCCCTTGTCCAGATCATTGATAAAGATATTAAACAGAACCAGCCCCAATACCAAGCCCTGGGGAATACCAATTGTGACCGGCTGCCAACTGCATTTAGCTCCATTCATCACTGCTCTCTTGGCCCAGCCCTCCAGCCAGTTTTTAACCCAGCAGAGAGTACTCCCATCCAAACCATGGGCAGCCAGTTTCTCCAGAAAGATACTGTAGGAAACTGTATCAAAGGCCTTCTAAAATCCAAGTAAACAACATCCACAGCCTTTCCCTCATCCACCAAGCGGGTCACTTTGTCATAGAAGGAGATCAGGTTTGCCAAGCAGGACCTACCTCTCATGAACCCGTGCTGGATGGGCCTGATCACCTGGGTGTCCTTCATGCACCACATAAAGGCACTCAGGATGATCTGTTCCATGACCTTCCCAGGCACCGAGGTCCGACTGTCAGGCCTGTAGTTCCCCAGATCATCCCTCCGACCCTTCTTGTGGATGGCATCACATTTGCTAGACGCCAGTCAGCTGGGACCTCCCCAATGCTATAGATGCTATACTAGAGGCAAAGCATAGCTACAGGAGAGAGTTCTCTTACTTTCCATTGTTTGTAACAACAGTTCATGTGGGTTTTTTTGCAACCAATTGTTCACCTTCCCAAGGCATAACTGAGTCACTATAGTTCTGACTCAAATGTTCTTTCGTATTCTTGGCTGAAAAACTGAACATAAGTAGTGAGCTGTATTATCAGATAAATGCTGTCTACAGAATTGTTGCTGGAAGAATATTTAATCTTTGAAGCTCCAAGAGATGAACTAGATTGAATACTTGCTTTAAAAAAAAAAAAGAACTTTAATTCTGTAAATACCTCGGGTAGTATAATAAAAACATTATCTATTCAGGTTACCCTTGTTCAAAAAACATCTTTATAGCAAAATTAATAGTTGTCCTAAAACATTTTCCATTTAGTTTATTAAGTTGGTGTTTTACTTTGTTAAAATTAAGATAAACAAGTTATTTTCTGAGATGTTTATCTGATTACTTATGGATTATATCTATAAAATGGCAAAATACTTCCTAGACGATATTGCAAAAAATTTATACTATTTCATGAGGACTCTTGTTTGTTTTGTTCAGAGGACATTGACTTTTATTCTTCTTTTAATTTGACACACAAGGTGCTTAAAAAGCAAAATAGTATTGCTACCAGCAGGTGGTATACTTGTACAAACAGAAGAAGAGTTGAATGGAAATTTTGATTTAAAACTTTTTTTAATCAGAAAACAGTATTTTGGTTAAATCTTTTGGTGAAAAATTATAACAGTAGATGTTACTATGAAAATTCCTTATATTTTCTTTTTCCTTTTTTTAAATTTATAAAATAATTCAAAATATTTCATTTTGAAATTTTATTTTATTTTCATGGTATAATTATTCACTCCAGGAGTGCATAAGCTGGTGTCATGGTACCTGTTTGTGACGTGATATTATAACAAATGCTATATTCAAAATGAAAAAGAAATAATTTTTTTTTCCTTGAAATTTGAAAATCATTTGCTAGATAGTTCAATTTTTGTGTCAGTGAAACTTTGAGATATTTCTACATTCTTAATAAGAAAAGCTGTGCACTTAGCATGGAATCTATTTTACTTAATTTTAGCTATCTACAATTATGCTTCTAGTCTAAGCCAGTCTCTTTTTGCAATCAATTAAGAAAAAGAGAGGCAACCTTAATATAACATTCATTCCGTCTTGGAGTTTGTTACACTGTGGTGTCATGGTAGTACTCGTGAAATCTTACTAAGTACACTACTGTGCTGAGATAGCATGACATAACAAAAAAATATATTAAAAATAAAAATGTCCTAAACCACTGCATATTCTTTCAAGACGTTTTCCAAAAGTGAATTTTACCTAAATTTTCTTTTATTTTAAAATTTTAAAAGGCTTTTTGGATTTGGGGGGTTTGGGTTTTTCTTTGTTTGGAGTGATGACAACACATTCTGAAATAGAAAAAAGGATCCAAACTAGAAATCTGAGTTAAACCACAGACTGTTGTTCCAAACAATTTCTTCTCCTTTTCTTCAAAGGTAGGATTACTGTATGTCTTAATTTCAGTAATCTTAAAATTTATTGCATTTTAGTGTTTCTTGGGGTACAGGTTATTATTCCTAGAATTTGGTGCGCTTGCATTCTGTTGTTATTAATATTTTATTACTTAAAAAAACCCATTGTGATTCTGGCAAGTCAAACACTGGCAATTTATTTGTCCACTTTTTATGTTGCCTCAGTGGTTCATTCAATGTCAGTGGATTAACTAAAATGGACGACCTATAAAACTTCAGGAAATTGTATTGTTTCATTTAGCTCTACTACATTAGTTTTTGGATAGATTTGCCAAAGTCATCTCGCATTACGTTAAAGTTATGTTTTGTGTTAAATCAATTTGGTAATTTAAAAAATTCTACTTATCTTTAGTTTTAGTCTGTAGATATTTCAGTTATGTCAATTCCATTGCTATTTTTTTGAGAGGTATGTGACGTTTTTTTCCCATATAGCTTTATGCATGGCTAATCTTATTTCCCTAAAACTACTGCTTCTTGGTACAAGTTTACTACTGTTTAGTAATATAGCAGGCATTCCATAGCTAACATCTCATTCTGGGATCTAAGCTTTATAAAAAATCTAGACAATCAGGATAATTGTTAGTCCTTCTGTGTGCGTGTGTGTGTGTATTATTGGTTTGTTACTTCAGACTCTATGTAATATACTAAAATCCCCAATCCCTTTAAAAATTATTTGCATTTTATATAAATTTTCCAGATGTTCAAAAGCAAATTATCAGACCATGCAATATAATGTGGGAATTAACTACCTTAGAAGTTTGTGTTTCAGGTACTGTCATAGCTAAAAGGAACATCTCTATAGCCACAGCTTCCCTTTCACATCTACTGGCATTACTCTCCTTTCTGATGTCTTATCTCTTTCTTTTTTTTTTTTTTTTATTTAATCTCACCAGATTAATACATCTGGAGAGATTTCTGTTTTTAGCTTCCCCTTTCTATTTTTATCTTTCAAACTTCAGTCTCCTCAATTTTTTCACCAAAATTAAGTAATAAAAGTTTCAGGAGTTGGAGGGTTTCCTTTAGAGTGTGTACTAAATATACCTTTTTCCAGTGCCTTAAGAAGACAATAAAAGCCACGTAAATCACCCCCTCTCTTCTGAGAAGGATGCTACACTTTAAAACAATTCTTAGAAGATTCTTCTCCAGGAATTTGGTGGATCTTTAATCATTAGTCTTATTCTGACTCTTTTGCTCTCTTTTCATTTGTAGCCAATTCTCTGTTCCTCTCAGCTTTGTCCTTCATTATTAATGCAAGACCATTAGTAACATGATAATAGGAGAGAAACTGTGTTGGCAGTTTTCTTTTTGCTTTTCAAAGGTGACTGCTCTGCTCCTGTTCTGATGACCAGTGGTAGTATTTTCTGTTACTTTGAGTTCCTCTGTGCTCTGTTTCACCCTCGTTTCAAAGTCCACATGAAAACCCTTCCCCTCCACCCAAACCTTGCAAAGTTACAACACATGAATGCCAATTTCTAGAAGTTTATGAATTACATTTATCCTTCATAAGTGTAGATGACTTCAGAACTTCTTATTTCCAATTGTAAAAACTTTTGCCCTTCTCCAGTCCCCACAGGGAAACCCGTGGGTGAACTAGTATGTAATTATCTGGTAGCCTGTGCTGCGTATATTATCAGTTGTGTTAAAATGAACGCTTTTTTCCCTATATCTGTTCATAATGTAATCATAGAACCACACAGATCAGTGCTAAACTTCACAGATTTCTGGAGTTCACTGCCTTAAACAAAAGTAGCTCAAATTCACAAATCTCAGAATGTTATAGATCATCCAAGAGATATTCTTGATAACCCAGTATTTATCCATTTATTCATCTATAATTATTCACATGGTTTTCTTTCTCTTTACATCCCTCTTCCCATCAGCTTTCACAGTTATTTCTCTTCCACTAGTTTTCAGGCATTAGTTTTCTTCTCATATCTCTACTCCTTACAAACTTACTACTCCATTTTTTCAGCATTTTTTCAGTGTTGCTTTTTCTTCACCAATCAATAATTACATTTCAAACCTTTCATCTATGCTTTTCAATTTCTTTGCCTCCCAATCAGTTTTGTCTTTATGGTTCTAATTTCCCAGTATTATGGAAAATATTGCTGGAAGATACCTTTTAATCTGTCCTTCTGTTTCACTCCTGCTCCAAATTGGAAAATTATTCCAATTAATATTATCTGTTGTTAGACCCTATTACTTTTCTTTTTTTAATTCCTCACTACCTAACTCTAGACTTTTTGATCAAGTTCTTTTTCATTTTTAGGGCTCTGACTTTGTCTACATTTCTCCTCAAATTTCACCAATCATTTCTGTCTCTTCTCATTTTTATTTTTCACATTTTGGCAGCCCTACACAGGAGGTACAAAAATACTTCTCATCTCTCATGACACTTCTGAACACAGCAGTGCTGGCGGGCCTTCTAGCCATGTTCTTAGGATGTAAATCATCTAGCTGGACTGCTGTGCTCTCCACACCCCTCCTCCAGCTGTCAGTGACCAGGACACTAACTGCTTAATCAAATTCCCAAGAAGCTCCTTTGTTTTCTCTCTCATTCCTACCCATGCTAGTTTGCGGCACTGATTACAAATACAAGAAAAAGTGGAGAAATAGCTAGCAGCCACTGACCATCTGGCCATCCCCCAAGCAATGCTATACCTAACCAAGAGCCTACGCATCCCTTGTTTGCCCACTGCCACAACCTTGCCTTCATCACAGTCCCCCAATATTTATTGCCAGTGCCTTCTCCACCAGCTTCTTATGGTCTTCTTCATGGCCTGTCTTCCTGCTGTTATGTCACCTCACCAGTCTGTGAACATAACTTCAGTGTATTGTACTGATTGTAGCCTCATAGCCCTGCTTCCAGCAATCCACATATCATCCACCTGACTTCCCGAGGATGCATCTGCCCAGCTTCTTTCAAAAATTACTGTATGAAACTTCTCACACAAGAATTGAGTCACTCAACATCATATTCATAAAAAAAACTTATAAAAGATTAGATATTACCTAAATTTCCCATAGTAGTTAGCTTAGCAACCTTCTATTTAATGTTAATTTCTTTTTCTGAGACTTTTTCCCTTGTACCCTGAAACTCTGCCAAATATACTCCTGATATAATTCTTGTGCATCTCTACTTAAGAAAAAAAAATATGTTGCTGTTTATAAGAATGCCTGAAGATTTTTTTTAACTCCTACTTAAAATGTTTTTACCATCTTTTTCAATTTCATTGTTTTAGATGTTTCTCATCATTGTCATCATCAAGATGTCTTATCTTTGACGTCTTTATTCCCTGTGTTTCCTAGTATTCCCCATTTTTAGTATTATTGGTATTATTTGTTTAGCATTGTTCTTAGTTTTCAGTATTTCTAGTTTTATTTCTGGGATTCTGTAGAATGCTCTTTGGAAAAACATAATGGAGCTTTGTGATTTTTGCAATTAAAAAAAAATCTTTTTTGTGTAGTAGAGTAACTATACTAGTTATGTTAGTTAAGGCTTCTGATGTTTGTTTCTGTTTGTGTACAAGACTCTTCTTTTAGCCATTATAATATGGCATATGATTTTTGCATACCTGTCTCACCATCTTGATAAAACCAGCAGTCACTGTTTCTGTTTTCAATTCAGAAAAACCTTCACTCTAATACAAGTGTATTATCTGTTGCTATACTACTTCTAACACTATTTGAACTTTCATTGTTACAGAACTTTTACTAGTTTGATCTTCCAGCAAATAGGTTTATACTTTGGCTTGTACTTTTTAACTGTAATAAATATTGCATAAGTAATAATTTTTATTCTTTGTATTTCAAGTTTTATTTTACTTACCTTCTTTTTTTATTTTGCAGATTTTCTGTTCTTCATATTACCTTAGGGAAATGCATTATACTTTTCCAATATACATTTTTTCTCATTTGTCGAAACACAGTCATAATTCCACACTGTGAAAAGAATTGTTTTTTTCCTTTTAAAAATGTGTTACATAAAACCAACCAGGACTAATTCTTAGAATAATAGATCATCAATTCCTTGCTTTTTCTATGCAGTTTCCCAGTATTACAAAGACTATGGATCCTCTGACATCCTTACAGTTCTGTGAGCCACCTCTTTTTCCAAACAACTCTTTCCCCTTCCCCCATGCCTGCAGGCTTGTTCCTCTTCATTAACATATTCAAACTTAATCTCTTCCATCTGGCAGCCCATCCTCTGGGCTGCAGTCGGAGGATCTTTTATGGACATGTGCACTGCTACTCTCCACAGTTTGCCTCTAGTTGCTGTAGCTGACGGACATCAAACTGCATTTGTATGTGAACAGGGTTTCACAGCCGTGGAGCTGCTCTCATGGATGCTGACTGCCCACAGGGTGGACAAAGGCTTGCTGGATAGCATAGCTAATATTCAAGTAAAATAAAATAAACTTTCCATGCACTTCTTTGGAGCTGCGACTGAAGTAGTTCATAGAAAATCTTCTCAAAAGTTGTCTTTAAGCTTGTCTTGAGCTATAGAGATATGAAAAGGCAGGGAGGACTTTGCTGTTCAGGCTGGCTTGATATTCCTCTAAATTGTTTTGGCGGCACAGAGCTACACAATTTCTCCTCCAAGAAGGTAATAAATTGGGCTACCTAAAATACTTTAGTCCATCTCAATAATCTTTGACCCAAAATATACACACTGTGTGTGTGGTATGGTAGCAAAGAGTATTATACAGAATTCTGGACAGTTCTGAGTTTTAGAGCAACCTGCCCTTGGGAGACTTCCAAGCTGTTTGCTCTAACTTATCAAAGCCCACATTGGCTATCTGGCTTAGCATAAAACCACTTTGCCTTTCAGAGAAAAAAAAAAAAATTCTACTGTTTCCCTCACCTCTGGTAGATGTTGTCATGTTTTGTCATGGCTTTGTAAAATGATAGGAAGCCCAAAGGGTATATTCAAACTCATTACCCCAGCCAAACCAGAACAAATGACAATCCTCTGAGAGAGCAAACCCTCAGAGGTGATCATCTGAGCTCACTGCCACCAAGTCATACTTTAAGCTGTGGATCTAATTATAATCACTTTATGGCATTCTTTAGTGTTGGTTGAATTAGGCAAGAAGAAGATAGATACCGGTTAATCCAGACTCCAGAGACTAAAGCAGTCCTATTTCACAACCTCTGATAAACCATAGTAAACCTGAGCTGTCTCCCTGGAGAGGACAGAAAGTAAAGGTACATACTCCTAACTTTCTCTGGAACCCCAGAAAGTGACTTGGGAGCAGGCTGAACAGTTAAGGTTGAGAGCAAATGTACTCACCAATTCTACCTTCCTGCTCATGTGGCCTTTGTTCTTTTCTGTTGATGAAAAGGGAGCACTGCATAGAAAGTCTTCACGTGTAGCACAGTTTCAGTACAGACAATGCTGGGAATAGACTTTCCTGCGGAGTGTCTTCCAGTGCTCCATAAAGTGAACAACCTGGAGCAGAAAGAGTGGTTCAGCATTTTTACTCTTTCAATCATTTTCTCTGCACTGATATTTCCAGACATACAACATTTCCTGCTAATGTTGATGGTGTTGATTACATATGAATTTGTAGTTTCCAGTATAATGAAACCTACAAGAACATTTCTTGTAGCTTTTTCAACTACAATCCTACAGTAGGATTTTCCATCCACTGCTGGCCTTTAACAAGATAAAATACAGGTCAAAGTAGGAGAATCTACACAGTGAGCTGCTAAGCGGGCACAAGTGATGACAATGAAATAGAATTTGTAATCCTTCAATAACTGTAGTAAAATAGAGTTTGTTCCATTAAAAAGTGTACATTCTGTGTGTGTATTAATGCTATGCAATGCTGCACGTCTGAAATTTAGGATTAAGTTTGCAACATGCACACCACTCCAAATAAAATTTTTAATTGTTAGTAAACTTGTCATATCACTAGTTTCATACCAGCCCTCATTATGATAAGGATGATAAAGGTTTATATTGGATTATATTACAGTTTGTAAGGAAATTATCTTGACAATTAAACTCATGGTGCAGAGATGTTTGAGTCATGTTTTAGGGTGCATTTTAAATAACTGTTCAGTTAAAATGATACAGATATATTTCTTTTTTGAAGTATGTAGGAGTTGCTTATGAATGATGCTATGAACTTTTAGTTCTTAAAAAAAGAATTTCATTACATTATGCTTAATATGCACTTTTTCATTCAAACAAGCCTGATTCAAAATGTCACTTAACTGGTATAAGATACAGAGGAATAAGAAATTACAAGTAATCTAGTTGGCTGTGGAAATAAGGATTATTAATAATATACATTATTAAGAAAAGTATAGCTTATTGAAATATTGTACTTGTTAAAGAAATAAATTACTAAAATTACTTGATTTAGTCAAGTCACTTCTAGGAAAAATGGGTTGTAGCAGAAAGAGATGTGGACGATTTGCAGACACTCTCTTCTAGGGCTGAGTTGTGCCCAGTACAGTGTTAGAAAGTGTAGTTCCACTTGATTTACAGCCATCATTTAGAGCTACCTAACAGCTACCTAAATACCTGAAAAAACTTAAAGCCTGAATAACATCCACAGGCTTAGAATATAAGTATATCCATACCTCTGGACTTTTAAAGCAGGTTAAATTCTTAGTTTTAGGCTGGAGCTTGTGGCCACAGTCTTCTACTTACTAGTATTTTTAATCTAATCCAAAGATGTAATAATAAAAGTTTTTAGGAAAATCCCACAAATTTTTCTATCTAAAATGCAAGTGACAAAACTCAATTGTTCAAAACTTTCTGTAAGTATAGCCATCAGCATTTCAGTGGCCTGCTTTCTTGCTAACAAAAGGGTAGAAGAAAATGTCTTTTTATTAAAGATGTTGCTCAAAGTGTCAAGTGTATGACAGTAACTGGTTAAGATTCAAAATTCTTTTCTTTAGAGTTCAGATACCATTTTCCAGTATCTGGAAGCATATAATAACAATGTGGAATAGATTCCTGTAGAAAACTCTGGGAAGAAACTTCAGTTGTGTTTTAAAAAGCCATATAATTTGTGATTAGGGCTAAGGTTTGTGTTCCGTTATTTCAAAATTTTTATTTTGCACCATTACTATGTATTTCAGATTTCAATCCCTTGTGATCTTTTTCTGGATCACCAAAATAGACTTTATCCTCTGACAATTTCATCACTTCTTACCACTTCATTAAAATAGTGACTTCAAAATCTGTCACTGTTTACTTTCTGAAAGTAAACTGTCTGTTTACTGTCATCTGAGAATATACTGTATTCTTCAGACTGATTAATGAAATTAATGAATTATCAGATTAAACACAGTGCAAATGAAAAATGCAATTTTTTAGTCTTTGAATATTTCTGAATTTCATAAAAAGTTTTTAATTCATACATAGTGGTATCATTCTTATCAACCTAGCAGTCTTTTTTATTATTTTTGTGGAGACAAATGCCACTTCAGAAAGGATTTTTTCATTAATATCTTTAATCCTGTTTACATCTAAGAGTAAGTCATGATGAAAGAGGGAAGGTTTTTTTACTTTCAAAAAAAATCGTGATGATAAAAAGCCTTTCAGACAATGGGATCGAGTGCACCCTCAGCAAGCTCGCAGAAAACGTGAAGCGGAGTGGTGCGGTTGACATGCCTGAGGGATGGGATGCCATCCAGATGGACCTGGGCAAGCTTGAGAAGTGGGTCTGTCTGAAACTTATGAGATTCAACAAGGCAAAATGCAGGGTTAGCATGAGCCAGCAGTGTGCCCAGGTGGCCAAGAAGGCCAACAGCATCCTAACCTCTATCAGGAACAGCATGGCCAGCTGGATGAGGGAAGTGATTGTCCCACTGTACTCAGCACTGGTGAGGCTGCACCTCAAGTACTGTGTTCAGGTTTTGGCCCCTCACTACAAGAAAGACATTGAGGTTCTGGAGCATGTCCAGAGAAGGGCAACAAAGCTGGTGAGGGGTCTTGAGCACAAATCTTATGAGGAGTCACTGAAGGAAGTGGCATTGTTTAGCCTGGAAAAAAGGAGGCTGAGGGATGACCTTATCACTCTCTACAACTACCTGAAAGGAGGTTGTAGAAAGGTGGGTGTCTGTCTCTTCTCCCAAGTAACAGGTGATAGGACAAGGGGAAATAGGTTCAAGTTGCACCAGGGGAGGTTTAGGATGAACATTTGGAAAAATTTCTGCACTGAAAGGTTTATCAAAGTTTGGAACAGGCTGCCCAGGGAAGTGGTTGAATCACTGTCCCTGGAGGTATTTAAAAGATGCGTAGAGGTGCTTAGGGACATGACTTAGTGGTGGTTTTGTCAGTGTTACGTTAATGGTTGGACTCAATGATCTTAAAGGTCCTTTCCAACCTAGACGATTCTATGATTCAAAGATGCCCTAAACTGCTCTATGTGAGGAAGCAGCTCCCACTGAACTCCTGCTTCTTACTGCTTGTAGATAAGTTCTGCAAGGCAGCAATGAGGGCCTTCATGCAGATTCAAGCACATAGTGAAAATTTCATTCAGAATGCAAAAAAAAAATACATTGACTGAAAATGGTGGTGCGCTGCTTCTGAAAATTTCTAAGTAGCTAGAAGATATGCTGCTACATCCACCCACCTTGGTCCTCTGTCCTCCAGAACTGATCCAGGTCTCATGACAGCAGTTAGTAAAGTTGGACAAGAGCTCATGCAAGCATGAAAAGGTAGTTAAGTGGACTGTAAAAAATGAAAAAGTCTGTTCTACATTAGTGTACTTCTATATTTCCTCCAAAAATGGCTGCCAGTGCATAGCTCCCCTAAATGAAGGCAATATAGAAAACAGTGACTGAAGTAACACCTAGAAAAATCCAGCAGATGTAGCCCATACTCATAAGCTCAGAACTTTTCTCTTTTTTTTTTTTATCTGCCTTTTGTCCACTCATCTCCAGGGTTCTGCAGATAGATTGAAAATTACTGCTTTAAAGCAGTGGTTCTCTAGTTATGGTCTGCAAGGTCATGATCTGCAGAATCATTTTAAGTGTATAGTGTGTTCAATTATGAGTTTGATGATAAGGATGCATCCACAAACATTTTGGGTATTTGATAGTGATCCAAAAAGTTTTTAAAATATTGGCTTAAAATACAGCTTTGCCAGAATATCCCACAGCATACTTACAAAACTGATGTGGAAGATGTTTGTGTTGATAAGGTCAAGAAGTTGTCGAAAGTAGATAGAGCTGGTCATTTCTTTAGAACCAAAGTTGAATACCAGATGATTATATATGTGTAGGTTTTGACCTGAATAAAGATTAACAATGGCTTATATAATTCAACAGAACTTTAATGTTGCTTTTGAATGTAAAAAGGCAATGTAACACAAAGATGCCCATGGTTGTTAATGGCTTGTATTAGCTGGAAGCTATAAAATCATCCTAGTACTCTGTTAGTGCTGGAATAATAATTTACCAAGACAATTACCACATGGTGGAATTTTTTTGCTGCTCTAATTCAGTGTTATTAATAATGAATAAAATTGCAATTTTCTCAGGTTGCTAGGGGCAGTGGGGAATTATTTCAATGAATATTTCAGCACATTAGTTTAATCATAGTTCCACAAAATTCAAGTGGGCAATATTTTATACTTCTAAGTTCAGTCTGCTAAGGGACCATAGTCATTAAATTGCAAACTATTTGCACTGAGGTCCATTCTATGATTTACAAGCCTTGTTAAAAACACTGTAAAAGAAAGCAAGCTGTGCCATTAATACTTGTAATTTGATGCTGCATTTGTTAATGGGCTCAGTGTGATTAATGTTTTTAGCAGCAGGCAGAGCATTCTGAGACAGGCAGTGCTGAGGTTTATAATATATAAATGCATGTAAAGAAACGTTAGAATATTTTAAGATTTAGTAATATATGCTTCTACAAGATTGTATTCCTGAAATAGAAAAGCAGCAGTGAAATTATACTATAATGTATGTAAATACAGCTCAAGCTGTGGTAGGTGCTGATGTGTGTGTTCTTTATTTCATAGCCAACTGCATGACTTCTGGCGCTTGGATTACTGGGAAGACGATTTGCGCCGGCGGAGGCGATTTGTTCGCAATGCTTTTGGGTCTACTCATTCTGATGCTCTCCTAAAAGCTGCTGTGGAATATGGTCAGTACTAACTCCTGCTTAAAAAATATCGCTTATGATGTTTTCTTGATGTCCATGAATCCGTAGGAACGGTGTCCCTTCTTTTCTAAGGACAGTGCTGAGAATTCCTAGGACAACATATTCTTAGGAAAGGAATTCTTTCAGTTCTTACACTTTAATGAACCAGAAGACTTGAGCTTGTGGGCTGTTACATTCTCTGATCCCTAAGGGATTCACATTATACCTCTCTAGCATTCCCAGACGCTAATTTTGAGACACTGGTAAAAGTAACTGAACTTGTCTCTCCGGAATGACAGAATGAAACTGTTAGCCCATCAAACTAATGTGTTGTAATAGTTCCACTGGAGACCTTTCGTGAATGAGGAATTAACTGTTTTTTAAAAATATCGGTAGTTTTACCCTGGAATGTGTAATCTCAGCCAAAAGTATTTTTTTTCTGCAAATCATGAATAACATGACAACTGAGAACTTGTTTAAAATAATTATTTTAAGTATAGTTGTGATTTGAATAGTGAACTGGCTACATAGGAGCTTCAGTCTAGGAATTTAAGGATTAGATGATGTTTGATCTTCATGGAGAGGTAGCTGGATTATAAAAAAGGAAGGAGAAACATGCTCTCACATTCCCTTTTATCATCTAAAAGTTTCATATGTTTAATGACTTCTGTACAGCAGACTCACCCTGAGTACTCTAGAATTCCAAAGCAAATTTATTCCTCAGGTTTAAGCTGGGATACCTCTCTAACAAATCAAAGACAAGAATTTTTTAAAGAATATTGCGGTTTTCCTGTCCTTTTCTTTTTCAATCTGTAGTACTGAAAAAAAAATAATCCTGGGCTTCTTTAGCATTTAGAAGTAAAAAATGGAAATAATTATACGCAAAGCAAGTTGAACCTTTCAGCTAATGTGTAGCCAAAGGCTAATGTTGCCAGAAGTTCTGAATATGATAAATATACAGCTAACTGTGTGACCTACACATTTCACCAGCTTTGCAGGTTGTTGAGTCAAATAGCTGGGATTCAAACAAGGTTATTCAAAATGAATATCTGTGTGTGCAGTAATACTAGCTAGTGTAATTTAGTACTTATTTAAATGTGAAGGCTACTATGTGCAGGACCTCAGGTCATAAAGTGTTCATAAACTGGGTTAAGGAAGACATTTCTCCCAGTAGGATATAGTATTGCATAGTTGACAAAGGGTCATTTTCTCCACATTCTTCCAAAACGTCAAAATAGAGATCGTATAAGAGGCAGATGCAAAACTGTGCTAATTACTGTGTTGCTTTTGTAAGGCAGATAATCATCAAAACCACAGGCTTTATGCATTATACAGGCATAAGAACCCTTAAGAATATTCTTATTGATTAATATTTTTAATTTTGGTTATTAAAATGGCACTAGAATTAAAATGGGAAGAAATCTGATTTATAAACTATTACAAAGTTTTAAGACTTGATATTGTCCTGGTTCTAAAATAACAAGAGCTCTCCATTTACTTAGATGGACTTTTTTTCATGCCTTTATAGCAGGAATGTTGTGTCTTTGGGATAAGATTGTACTCAGAGGACACTGGAAATGGTTTTGGGTTGTTTTTATTTTTATGACAACTATAATACAAGTTACACTTACCAGTTTCAGCCTGTTGCAAAGATTGCCTCAATTTATGTAGTTTCTGTGTTCTAGTATTTCAGTGCAGGTGACAGCTGCCTGGTAGTAGAGCTAGCCTGCAAGACAAAGCTACAACCAAAATAAACAGAAAAACTGAATTAGTTGTAGTTTCATACAGGATTGTTTGTATATAATTTCAAGCTACTCACGTGTTAGTGCATTCAACATACAGGAAAATTAAAGCTCAGATGTGTTTAAAGGTGGTACACATCAAACTTAGTGGTTACATAAAAATTACAATAGACTGAAGTTGTCCTGTTTGCAGAATTAAAATAAATCATTCTAACTTTTCACATATATATTAAAATTAACATATTGAATTTTAGAACACCATGCATTAAAGTTATAATTCATGGGTTCTATCTAGATGTACTTACTTTTCAGAGGCTTAAGCCTTTGGATTTTAATACTGAAACTTTTAGCTGACCTTTCTCTGTAAGAAAACATCCTTAACACTGATGTTATTTTTATGCCTCTTGGTGTTACTAATGAGTTGAATAATTTATGAGGTTGTCATGTGAAAAGGATTTGGTGCAGTTTGATGTACTTTTAGCCTCTGGTGTTGGAATGTGATTAATAAAGAGCTGGAGGCAGATTTTTTTTCTATAGGGCTTAACTTCCATTGTATTTTTTTATTAGCTTTGTTTTGATAATTTTGTTTGGAACAGTTTAATAGTAAAATGCCCCTAGCTTCAAGAACTAAGCATGATATCATACTACAGAAAGAATTTAAAGCATTTTTAAAAAGTCATACTGCATAGTTTTCCAGTAACAAGATTTTTTCCTGACCTCAGATACTTTGTGAGAAATAAACTATTCATCAAAGCAAAATTTGTTGGGCTTTTGTTATATTAATAGCAATTTTTCATCTTGATTGATACCTCTAGCACAAGTAAAGCTATTTTGAGCATCAGTAGAATAGTGGAAACAACTTACAAGTTTTTGTTATCTACATTGACTGTCAGTTATCATTTAGGATTTTGTGCATAAATATTGCAGTGGAGGAATGTTTAGTCAAAGCCTAAGTCAGCAAGCTCCTCAGTGTCTACGATCAAAGGCATCAACTTAAATAGGTCTGATCAGGCATTGCAGAAGAGGGCAGGCAGTTTCAGCTGAGCAAAAATCACAGAGCAAAGATGACAAAATGAATCAGTCATTTCTTTGGCAGTAAATAATAAGATATGCTGAGGATTGCAGATGAGAGAATTTCCAGATTCCTTGGAGATGTGCCTGCTTAACACCTGATTTATCTAAGCTTGTGCAGCCATCAAGATATGACCTTGATAAATAAAAAAGTGCTCTACAGCTACTCTAGTATTAAATCAGACTTGATGCTGGATGTATGGATTCTGTAATTATATAATTTTTGCAGTCATCAAGGAATAGAAGAGTCTTGGAAATGAAAACTATGTCTGTGATCTATATGTTTGTTTCAGAGAAGTAAAAGATGTTAAATTCTACCTTGAAGAGCTAAAAAAAAAAAAAAAGTTAATTTTAGCTGATAAGTGGCTTCTTCCTGTAGGAAATATTGTATATTATCTAGTACTGGAAACTAGTAATCTCTTTTAAAAGTTCTGCTACCAGGCAAGTGGGTGAAGCTTCTATTCAGCTATAGTCTGTTAGTCAGCCATTGAATATATGTTCAAATGTCTGGTTTTGATAAAATATAATATGCATATATATATAAATATATGTCTGCAGTACCTGGCAAGAAAATAATATTGCAATGAGAAATTATAACATATTTATATGCCTATATACAACTGTGTGAAAAATTATAGCTTATTTCTATAGCTATATACTTAGCTGTCCTTTGAGACTGGAGGTATGTTGGAGTCATAGCAGCATTTACACGAGATGGACTGGAGAATTTTTCCCTTTGGATTAGTCTTCCTCCATTTCTAAGTTTTTGATATTAGGCATTGGATTTGTTTGTAGTCTGTTAAAATTACTTCTATGGCTGGATTCAAAATTCAAGCATAATTATTTCAGCACTGTATTTGCTGTGCCCTTTTGTTTTATTCACTCACATTCTTACTTGAATAGAAATTTAGATTCATTTCTCCCTTTTGTGAAGCTGAAGGGATACTACTTACTGCAATATCAAAGTGCAAGCTATAGCAAGATTTTGAACTACATAGAAACTTTTAGTAGAGTTTTAATTTTATAGCATTGGTGGATTTTTAATAGTTTTTATTTTAAGTTTAGCTGGAGTTTCAATGTAATTACTTAAATTATAGACAGAAAAGAAAGGGAAAAAAATATAAAATATTATAAACACTACTTCGCTTCCCCAAATTTTACTACCAATAAATGCATGACATATACAGATATGACCCAATTCACAGTGATTCTGTACACGTGGTGAAAGAACTGTCTCTTCCAGTTAATCACCTTAACAGTTTACAGTCATTGGAGATTAGTATGAGACGCTACTGTACCACCCTGCCAGTGAGACAGAATAATGCTCCGCAAAGGTCATCTTGAGAGAAAAATAATTAATTTATTAAGCTTTGGTCCTTCGGTCTTTAAAGATTGTGGTTGCCAAATCATTTGCCCATAGAGGGGGTCCAAACAAGGCCACATTTTCTAGTCTACACTGGAGGAAATGGACATGAGTAACTCAGTGCCCATGTTGTAAACATATATACAAACTGGTCATAAATTTCTAGTGTCTGTGCTCAAGAATATTTGGCCTGTTAAGTCGATTATCATGACAGATCCTGAATGCTTAGAATGAAAAAGGAAAAAGAGGAAAAAAAAAGAAAAAAGCCTTCATGGTGTAATACGTAATACATTCAGGTTTTGAAACAAAGCTACAGATATGTCTTATACGTGCAATATGGCAATTGCTTTTGAATTTTCATATTTTAAGTTACTCATTCTGTTATGTATTTGGACATCGAATTAGCAACCTTATTTCAAAAGTAGTTCTAGCTGAAACGGACTGTATGTGGCTTCTTCTGGGACTAGTCATTAGTGCTCTGAGTTCCAGCAAATGCTGTGTGTGCACTCGGCATCATAAATACAGTTTCATTATACAAACAGAATTAAAAAGCATCAGATTTTGAAATCTGAAATGTTCAAATCTGAAATCTACTTTCATGAAAGCAACTGGATTTTGATAAACTTTCAAAGAAAGGGAGGCTTACTTCAGGCTGCTGAAGGACGTACATTCCCAGAACATTTAGCTTCAAGCAAGCGCTACCTTAGAAGAAAAGCTATGTGGGTTCCCCGCTATGAAACGGGGGAGTCTGAAATTCGTGGGAACCTGTACTTAAACCAGGGACTGTCTTCAGAACAGGGATTCTGGGTGTACCGTGGGCGCTAAAGGAAGATTGAATTTTTGAGGGTCCACAATGTTAAAGAAAATGTGCTAAGATGAACTTTCAGTAGCTGTAGCTCTAGAGCAACCCCTCAGTGCTGAGAAGTCCAGAGCAGTTGATTCCCAGAGCTCCTGACTTCCATCTCCTGAACTGCTGGGCTCCCTGACTTCTGCAGTCAGTGTCAGAACACGATAGAGGGAGGAAACTCCAGAGAAACTGGTAAGAAGATGGTTTCATTTGGCATGCACCAAATGTTGTTCCAGAAAGCGAAGTTAGTGTTTTACAAACTTACCTTGACATTTTCAAGTGATAAGACATTTGAAGAAATCAAAATGTCCCATGAAATGGAGATGCTCAATTTCATCGTCTCTGTTCAGAAGCTTTGCTGTAAATGCCTTGTTGTAGAAAGTCTGAATGGCCAACTGAAAACTAGCCTTTGTTTCCAGCTATCCTGCAGTTTGGGGTCTACACTTCGATATATGAGGTTGTTGACACTAATGACATTGCTAACAACCTAGAGGTGTCTTTTGTTGATGAAAATACCACCATTGCTTACAGTAAATTCAAGACTGTCAAAATTACTGCATAAATTATATATATCTAAAAACATTAATTTACTTTTTCTCAGCTTTGTAAAGTTCTCTGACTTCATTATCTTCATCCTGTCTTTTGTCTGTACTTATTGAAAATGCCTACCATATTTCCAGAACAGTTTCAACAATACTAATTTCAGGACTATGTTTAAGAAAGCAGTATGTTTTCAGTAACTAATGCAAAAGTGAAAACCAGTTGAAGACAACTGATGCTGGATCATCACTTTTCAGAGTTTTGCTAGCGGGCCCATTAGATACACCTCAGAAAAGTAACTGGGTTTTATGTATCTGCAGTGAGAGCGTTCTATATTTATCATGTAAGAGATTAAAGACCAAATTATGCTTTCAGTTTTGTCTATAAAATATTGCTTTCTATACTACTACTTTGCTGTCAGGGTTGAGTTTGTAGATCTTTTTGTAGGCTTCTTTTACATTTACTTCTAAACTGATCCAGGTATTCTTTAGATATTCTTTGTTTAGCCCAGGAGGTCTTATAGTTGTATATAAACACCCGTTGGGGGATAATGAAGAGGATGGTGTCAGACTCTTCTCAGTGGTGCCCAGTGATAGGACAAGAGGCAATAGGCATAAACTGAAACACAAAACTGTATTTTACTGTGATTGTGGTCAAACAATTAAACAGGCTGTCCAAAGAAGTTGTGTAGTCTCCATTCTTGGAAATACTGAAAACCCAACCTGCCAAGGTCCTGGGCAGCCTGCTTTAACTGACCCTGGTTTGAGCAGAGGGTTGGACTAGGCAGCCTCCACAGGTGCCTCAAGGATTCTGTGATTCTTATAATGGAACCAGAGCCTAAAGTTAAAGTAGATGGCTGCCAGAACTTCAGTAATATTTTGAAAACCCCAAATTACTTATATCTTCATGATCAAGACTGATCTCCTTATGTAATTTCTCATGGGCTTAAAATCAAACCAGAGCAGAAACATTTAATTGATACTACAAATGCAATCCTCAGCAAGAAATTACATTAATCTTCATAAAACTTTTTGAGGAAACGTAGATTTACATATCAAAGAATTACAGGATGGTTGAGGTTGGAAGGGATCTGGTCAAGCAAGGCGACATGGAGCAGGTTGCCCAGGACTATCTCCAGATAGTTTTTGAATATCTCGAAGGACGGAGACTCCACAAACTCCCTGGGCAACCTGTGCCAGTGGCTGGTCACCATCAGAGTCAAAAGTGTTTCCTAATGTTCAGAGGGAACCTCCTCTGTTTCAGTTTTTGCCCATTGCCTCTTCTCCTGTCACTGAAAGGAGCCTGGTTCCATCCTCTTTGCACCTTTCCTTCAGGTACTTAAGTACATTGATAAGATCCACCCCTGAGCTTTCTCCTCTAGGCTGAACAGTCCCAGCTCTCTCAGCCATTCCTCATTCAAGAAATGCTTCAGTCCCTTAATCATCTTTGTGGCCGTTCGTTAGATTCTCTCCAGTATGTCCATATCTCGTACTGGGGAGCCCAGAACTGGACACAGATTCCAGGTGTGGCCTCACCAATGCCAAGTAGAGGGGAAGGATCACCTCCCTCAACCTGCTGGCAGTGCTTTGCCTAATGCAGCCCAGGATGCTATTAGCCTTTGCAGCAAGGGCACGTTGCCTGCTCATGTACAACTTGAGTGTCCACTAGGACCCCTGGGTCCCTTTTTGTAGAGCTGTTTTCCAGGTACGTGCCCCCCAGCATATACTGCTGCCTGGGGTTTTTCCTCCCCAGATGCAGGGGATTGCAGTTTTGTTGAACTTCATGATGTTCCTGTCAGTCCGTTTCTCCAGCCTGGCGAGGTCCCTCTGGATGGCAGCATGACCCTGTGGCTTATCAGCCATTCCTCCCAATTTCATGTCATGTGCAAACTTACTGAGGGTACGATCTGTCCCATCATCCAGATCATTAATGAAGATGTTGAACAAGGATGGATCATCATAAATCACTTCGAATATAAATTTTCTCATGGACAGCGTAATATTTATTATTACTGAAATTGAGTTTGTTGTGACTACATGAGCCACAAAAATGTTTTTTATAGTCTTTTTATTTTGTCTTAGTTAATGCACTATCCTGAAAATTAGTGAAACACACAATCTCATAAAATACATTGTTCTGGGGAAATGCAGGTGATGACCCTTATCTAAGATAACTTCCCAAACTAATATTTATTTAAGCAATATCTTAAGTATGAATATAGAAAAGAAAGAGAAACTCAAGAACAAAAGCCTTTGACTAAAAAGAAACCCTGTTGCCTCCCTCATTCATGCACCCTTAATTTTAGTCTGTAAGTAAACACAAGTTGACAATTAATTGTGAGCAGTTTGAATAGCATCCACTTTATGGAAAGAAAACACGTGTATGTTACTTGGTGTTCAGTGGTGAGCATTTTAAGAATATGTATGCTGTCATTAAATTAATCTGTAACAGTGCCTCCATGTGTCATCAAGTAAGTCCTCTTTGTTCATTATTCTAAATATGATCACACTGCCATGAGAGACAAGCATGTAAACCATTCTGCTTCACTTGGAGCACCTAAAATAATACTCCTATTACACAATGTCCTTTCAGTATATGAACTTCACCATCTGATTGTGAAATCTCCAATGTACCATGAATGAGTTTACATCCAAATTGTGTGCCTGAAGGAGTCACAAAAATCTGCGTATTTTCTTAAGCATAGGGATTTAAGATTTACATCTACAGCCTTATAATTGTAGCCCAACAGTGCCATCCACTGCTTCTCCAAATAAGATTCCAAATATTTCATCCTCACAGGTTTTTAGAGAAAATATGACATGATAATTTTGTCCTCTTAATTTTTTACATGATAATTGTCAGATACAGATGAAAATTATTTTTTTTAAAAGAAGTCAAGGAATAAGAGCTTACATTAGGTATTACTAGAAGGATCTGCAAAGCAAAATACTAATTGTGAGAATAATTAAATCTAAAATACTAGATTTAACTTGGTCTTCTCTCTAGCACTTCTTAGGCACACACCCCAAATCATAAATGTGTTCTCATTAAGTGTATCTACTATTATGATGGTCCTTATTCTTATAACCCACTGTAATGTAATGCAAGCAGCTTCAAGGTGTAAACTGTAATGGAATTTGCTTAGATACAGTACTGAACACTCTTGTGCTGAATTGTATTGAGCACTTAGTGTCTGAGCTTCTGCTGTCTGACAAGGTAACATAAATGAGCTGCAATTGCATCCTTTGCAGTCTCTAAATATCTGCTCCCTGTTCTATGCTATTTCTAGCGTAGGAATTTTCGTAGCAGCTTTATAATAAGTTTAAGTAGAGATTCATGACAAATCTTGAATGTCAGAATCTCTATCTTGACTCTAATTCAAGCTTTTCACAGATCCAAATAGGATATGAAAACTTTTTTTTTTCCCTCAAAACCTCTGTGTTGGATTTCAAATGCCTTTCCTCTGAGATTTTCAGGTTATCTGGCATGACCTGGATTTTAGCTGTTATTATAGGTCTGAGCTAATAGATTTTACTGCAGAACTTTCTGGCTTTTTACCAGCAGTTAACATAACTATTTCTGTTTCTCACTTCTTCATCTGAAAGCGTATGACTCTGGAATGTTCTTGAAGTAATCAAATTGGCCTGCAAAACCATTCCTAAGACCTGAAAATCATAACCCTTGCCAGTTTTAGAATTCTAGCTGCAGTTTTCTCCCCTCCATTGTTATGTTTTCATGTGAAAAGAATATATGATATCTGTCCTGCCAAATAAAAGCCATTTACTTACCAAAATCAGTAAATTACTATGATGTGAAATGTTTTCAAACCCATGTTAAGGGTATGCTTGTTCTATTAATTCAGTTCTATTGCTAATTGACAAAGAAATAAAAGTATTGATCAATGTACATTCAGTGCACCTCATAGAAACATTTTTGGAACAACTTTCTTTCAGTGAAAGTCTATTATTAGTCCTTCAGGACAGCTTTCACAGCTGGGTGAATGTAGCCCTTGGGACTCAGATTTTACTATGTGCTTTTTTACCTCCTATTTGCTGTTCTTTTAAGATGCCATACTAAGGAGTAACAGCACTTAAAATCTTCTTTGGCTATAGTTCAAAGCACAAAATATTCCATCTTTAAATTTTCTCCACTCTTCTTATTCTTGATGCCTTCTTGAGTGCAGGACTCTGTTCTCTGCTTCGTATATGAGTAAGTGGAAATACGTGTCATTTGTTAACACAAAAAGGTGTTTAATAACACCAGTAACTGAGTAAAGAAGCCAAAGCTGGACCAAATAGGTCTAAAAATGCAAGGTGATATCCACTTCTGCCTGAATGGAGGAGGGTGTTTTCTGAAGACCTGGCTCAGACAGCCTGCCAAGCACATGGCTGGAATAGATGGCCATTTCAACAGTACTGCAACCATTGCTGCCTAGAATTAGGAGACTGTAGTATAGATTTAAAATATAGATTGCCCACTCTTTGTGACAACCAGTAGGAGGCATGGCAGGCTTTCAGGCAATGGGCTCAGGTTTCTGAGAGCCTCTGGGCTACTTGCAAGATAAAAATGGGTTAAGTTGACAGAGGCAGATTGCAGAATTCTTTACAATATAGGTGATTCCTTCTCTTTCACAAAGCAAATTGAATCACTATATATAGATTATGAAAATAAAGGAATTCATTTTCAGAGACAATATCTCTTTTAATATACCAAAGTATTTTTACTCATTTTTTTACATTGCACTATTTTACATTTATCACAGAAAATATATTTCTATTGTATCACGTGAAAATTATCATAGAGGTTTTATGTAAATAGTAATAGATTTGTACACAAGAAACAAAGACTCATGTATATGTGCGCTGGCTATTCCATATCCCTACAAGTACAGCAAGTTCTTCTATACCTCTTACTTTATGTGTTACCTGTCTTATAGTGTTAGCTTTGAAACACACACAAAAAGTACCAGTGTAGTCAAACAAACTGAAAGATATGTGTTTCAGCATTGTGCAAGGTACAGGCACAGATGCAGAAACACCTACTGAAAGCAGTTTATTAAAAGTCAAATACATTTTATAGAAAAATTCTCAAATATACTGCTAACCAGCATGACAAGGAAGACATCTTGTTAAGAATTCTATCAGCTAGCGTATTATGCGTGTTTCCAGTTATATATTTAATTTTGGTTTTCATATTACGTATGCTACATCATGACATGACTTTTTTCCTATTCTTAATGTATGCCTAACAAGTATATCTCCCAGTGTATTTGTGTAAAGCCCTGAACATTGTCTCCAGTAGATATATTTTGCCAGCTGAAAGGACTATACATAATGCTTGAAGAGTGTTTTATCGGTGTCTCCTTTGCCATATAGCTCAAGTCATTCAATCCCAAGCCTTCAAAAAAGCTGATCATGTTGTCTAAATAGCATCTCGGGTCCAGTAAGAATAGAAAATAGTATTGCCAGTGCTTGCAAATTTAACATAAATGTAGTGGTTTGCAAGTATCCCTGCAGTTGCATGGAAGGTTTGCGCTCTCTTGTGATCTTTGTGAAGCAGAATGAAAGATGCCACAGACCCCACACGGCAGCTTAATGGAAGGCGAAATGAAATACTGCGCTCCTCTTTTTCTTTACTGCCAACTGCCACTAAGATTTCTGTGAGTCAGCTTTCCTTAATATACACACAGGCTTTCTACCTGGGACAGTGATTACCATTCACCTATTTCAGAGACAAAATAATGAAAATCTTGTAGATGATCTTATTGAGCAGTTTCAGTAATAGACCCTCTGCTTTATCTCAGTGATATCTTGTGTACTGCTACTGTTTCGCTTTCCGTCTGCTAGACTGCATGAAACAGGAGGTTTTAGAACTACAGCTATTTTTGTTTTAAAAAAAAAATGATAAAAATTTTGGCTCCAATCAAGCAAATAGAAAAGCTTTGATTTTAATTTGGTAAATAGTCACGTTTTAGGTTCAGGAACTAGGAGCTTGTGTTTTTACAACGGCCTGGCCCAAACAGAAGTGCTGTCTGTTGCTACTAGAGCATAGTCCCTTAGTAGAGCTAAGAGTTAAACAGAAATATCCCAGTGTTATGGCCACACTGCTGTCTCACAAATGTGTATATCCTGTGGGTGCTGCCCTTTGTCTGGTGTTGCTGTAGGCATTGATCTATGCAGAAATAGAAACAGTTCCTCCCACTGATTACTGTTGCTGCTGAAGTGAAAATGATGTATGCCAGTTCTAAAAATGTGGTGATCTATGTGAGGATGAAATAAAATTTGCACAGAAAAAAAAAACCAAACAGTGCAGCACACTGAACCAGTTGGAATTGCACAGTAAAAGACAATGTAATGGAGAGTAAATCTAGGTGTTATGATGACATTATTATATTGACAAATTTACTATTTGTATATAATGGGGACAATCTTTTTAAGAAACAGTTACAGGAGACATTATGTCACGTACAGGAGATTTTGCCTATGTAAAGACTGCGTAAGATGTTCCTTCTGTATGTCTCAAAAGAGCAGAATTTCATTTAAAAAGATTACCATTCCAGAAAGCAAAAATAATTTCAGATACATTGACAAAAGAGCTTCTCGAAGCACTGATCACAAGCTGTTGAAGCTTTCTTCTCTAAGTAGTCTGAATAGAAATTAAGAGTTACCCAATTGCTGGAATTATCATAGCAAATACAAAATAATTTTAAACTTACTTCCTCCACCTTCGTTCTCTGCACTGGAGAATGAATTTTTAGCTGTCCTGTTATGCTTCTGTTTAGTGCCTGTTTCCAAAGAGATGATCTTGTTTGGATCTGGTAGCAACAGCTTAGGTGATGAGGGACAAAGTTGCCTTCTAGCAGACATAATCGCCCAAGTTTTGGCCATAGAGAGGAAGAATTCAAAAACTAGAAGACAGACCACAGTACTACAGCTATATCTTTCTTTTTAAAAAATACTGGGTTTTGGACCAGTCTCATCGTTTTGAAGGCTCTACTTCTTAAATGTTAGGTAACATTTAGAAATGTTCTTGTAGAAAACCCCAGTATGGGAGGTAAAATCATATTTCTTACATGCCAGTGCATTACCATTAGTCTGCTAGCATACACCAAGTATTTGTATTTCTAAAGAGAGTTTAATTTCTTCCCAAGACTTTATCATTATTAGCCTTTTCAATCAGAATTTTTTTGTGAACAGGAAGAAAAATTGAGGCTAGCATATGTGGGCGCAATTCCTCAGTGTGGGGAGTGCCTCTTTAGAAGTCTGACAACTTTGATCCTGTCTCTAGGCTCTGGAAGCAGATAGAGTCCAAACATGGCTTTTCCTGCAGAATGTGTGCTTGGGTTAGTTATTTCAAACTCAAAACTAATCTAAAACTTTCAAGACAAAATCCAGACCTGAACGTTGAGATATGACATATTCTTCGCTTGTTATCTTAAAAACGTTTTATCAGATTCCATTTCAAAGCATAGAATGCCTCGTTTAGTAGAATTATTTCATTATTTCATTATCATGTCATACATATTTAAATTCAATCATTTTTTGCATCTTACCTTATTAATTACATTTTCCTATTGAAATAGTTTGATTATACTCTTCAGTGGCCTGTCTTAAGAAACCTTTGCTTACATGTGAATATTTTGAATTAAGGATAAATGAAATTCCTTTTTGCTGTCAAAACCAAATTGTGAAAATGCATTGCATGGCTTTGAAAATCAGTACACTCTATTAGCAGACCTGTCAATATAAAAAGTGCATTCCATTTCCACCTCTTGCTCTAATAACCTTTTCTATGTTACTCAGAGGCAGTTCACATAATCAGAGTATATTGTCAGCTTACTGGAGTTGGGGAAGCATGAAATGAAAATCGCGTTAATATTGATCCAATTCTCTTACTTGCAAGTGTCCTTGATGTCCTTTCCACTGAGCAGTAACTGTTGGTGTGATGTAGTTATTTTCCTCTCAGCTATTACTGTACTTCTGTAAAATGGCTGGAAACACAGTTAGGAAAATTTTATTGCTCTTAATTATTTTTCTCGTATATCATCTTTGCCTGTTTAAGTGATCCACAGCATATCAGAAAATTCAGTTTCTTTCTGCAGTTTATCAAACTACAGTATACACCGAGAGGCTGCATTTCAAACTGACAGGGATTTGTAAAGGTCATCAGTCATGAAATATGAATCCATTCTTGTGTGTACAAGTTACAGTGGCCAACTACATCTTAATCCAAATATAAACATTTGGCTGTTTTAAGTTCCCTTTAGAAGGACTTCTGACTTCCAGTCAGAATGAAAACTGCCCTTCAGAAGCCTGGAAATGCCCTGTAACATTTGCTGGACTGGCTATATCCAGCTGTGTCACCCACAGGCTGTTCAGCGCAGGATCCTTTCTCACATGCTCGGAACACTGGAAACCTCAAATAAAGATAATGATAATATTGTCGACTTCTAAAAATGTATTTCATAACCACTCTGAACTTTAGTTTTCCTATCTATAAACAACAAAAATAAAGAGTGTCCAACATGGTAACTTCATCTCTATTTTGTGTAGGACCTTTTAGATTAATATACAGCACTTTGACTTTAACTACAAGTATTTATTGTTTAAAAATCCCCCAACTTTGCCTGAGAAACCTTTTAATTTTGGTCTTGCCATAGTCTCAGTCTCTTCTTTGGTATAGTTTGCATCAGTCTCATTTTTACAATGCAAAACATGTGAGAATTTTGAAGAGGAAAATGTATACAACTGTAAAGTATTTATTTACAAATGACTCGCATAAAAAAAATCATTTGGTCAGATATTAAGTATAAAAATTGGAGAAAAATGTCTGGAATGTCTATGATTAAATTTTCAGGTATTTATCTATTACAGAAAACAAAAATGTGATTTGGTTTTACTTTTGGTAGAAGTAATTTCCAATACAAATGTATGCAATTTTTAATTTCTATGCAATTTTCATAGTTTTTCTCCCTCATTTCTTCAAAGATCCTTAATAATGAAAATATGATTTAGATTCCTCTGGCTTTTATTAAATCTATTAAAACCAGCCTCCCTTTAATAACAGTCACTTCTCTGATTCTCTGGGGAAACTAAATTATATGCCAGTCAAAGCTGCCTGCTCCAGAAACACATTGCAATTTAAATAACAACTCTAGCAGACACAGGTGGGGACAGTTCATCCTGATATGCCAGCACTGGGGCTGCTGCTCAAAGCCAGAAGGTCGGTCTCTTGAGCGGACCCAGGGATGCCTGGTGCACGTTTCCCATGGAGTGAACACGGGTCCTAGAAGGGCTGGCTCTGTAGCTGCACAGAAGGATATTCAGCTGGGGTGGAGTGGTCATCATGTCGATGACTTCATCTTACTTGGTTTTGTAGAGGTCAGTTTACAGGCTCCCAAGCAGCTGCTCTCCATAACTGTGACCGTTGCGAGGGTCCCAGTACCTAATCAAGTTAGTAAAGGTTAGCAATGAAAGTAGGGGTTTAAACTGTTAGAATATATAAAGCAGGAAGATTAGCTCATGAAAATTTTTATACGTATTAACTATTAATAATGTTGAATGAAAAAAAAAGGTAGAGATAATAGTGTTGCATTTTAATTCTTTGCACACATAAGCTTAATTCTTCCTGTATAAGTTACAGTTTGTACAATAAACAAAAAATTTTTTCCAAGAAAAAGCTTAGCTCTTTCAAACTCTGTTCATAAATTATATTTTACCTGTGATATAATTTCATGGTTCACATCATGACCTATCAGGTAGTCTCTTGTGAGGAACTGATTCTGAATTATTTTATTTAATAAAATATTAAAAACTACTTTAGGTGATTAAAATTTGGCAACAAAAGCAGCGTTCTACAGAGCAGTACATAGCAGTGATCTGCAAGGAGGAAAAAGCAACTTTGCCCTTAAAAGTTTCTGAGGAGAGCTGAGCTTCACAAAAACTGTACTTTAGCTGCTATAAAAGAGAGTTTTTAATTAAATGCAGCATTTTACTGTAAAGAGAACAGACTTTACTTATGTCAAAATGCTCCTTTAGAAGCCACATAAAACTGTAAAAGACAGTATATGAAAAAGCTTTCTTATAGAAAAGAAGAACACCATCCCATGAAGCAGATTTCCAGATGTTTGGAAACATTAGAATTTCCTGTCAGTATATTTAGGTAACATTAAAATGAGGTTAACTTTCCATTCTGCCATCTCTCTTCAAAGATCAAAGAGCGCTCACTGCATAAATTGCCTTATCGGTAATTCGTTGAAGTAAACTATGGAAACAACTTTATAAGAAGCAGTAGTCTCCTTTTGTTGGTTACAGTATGAGCAAGCAAACTTTTCTTAAAATTAGACTTACTTTTTTACCTCGTTTTATACTGAATACAAAGAGAAAAATTTTAAATGCTATATTTGAATATATAGTAAATGGATAAAAATAAAGAGAGAACTGAAAACTCCATTCCTGTGTTCAACTAAATCATAGTAATTGGTATAATGTCTAATAAAATAAACATACATAAACATAAATATAATCAACAATATGTTACATTTGTACGGCTAATTTTAAAATTTAATTTAGGGATGATTTTGTGGGTTTGGACACTTATAGTATCTTTGAAATTTAGATTACATCCTAAGAACCTGTTGTGACCTACAGAACCCAACAGGGATTTTGTTGATTTAACTGAAAATAGAGAGGCAAAAATTCAGATGTTACAGAACCCCCCACACACACACCCAAAACGTTTAAATATTGATTGTATTAAATACTTCTAGAGGCTGTAGCTGCAAAATAACATGAGATTCTCCTGTTCTTGGGAAATTATTAGGTTTTAGTGGAAGTTCTGGTATAGGGGTTTTTTGTATGCTTAATAATTTCAGTCTAAGAAAAAGTGGTGCTACTGGAAGAGAGATTAGTAAATTTTTGGCAATACCATACAAGTTTACTGTGCAGCTCATATAACCTTTTAGACATATAGAATACACACCTTTTAATGGAGGTCAGAGTTTTGTGGAGGAGTGCTGGTTGGTTTCTTTAATTTCTTTTAAAGATGCGCTCTTTTCAGTTATCCTGAAGCTGCTGTAGAAAGCCAGTTTTTAACATGCACATTAAAAATATTATCAAGGTGATAACAAGTGTAAAAAAAGATGGGTTTTTTAATCTCTTATCTGGTCTTATACCTACACTATCCTGAAATATCTTTAAGGCAGAGCCTTCAAGTTTTAAGAAATTAAGGCACCAACTTCTGCTGGACTTCAGTGTGAGCTAAGTGACTTATTTCCTTTAACTTCTTTGCGAAATGTAGTTTTAAGAAATACTTCGCTGCTTATTCTAAAGCTTTTTTCCAAATTCCAGTCTAGAAAAATATGCCTTAAGAAGGAGATCAGTAACAGCAAGAACTGATAGCATCTGCCAGTTCCAATTCTGTACCCCAATGTCAACATGTTGCTTCCTTGAAATTATATCTAGTTTAATTTTATTTTTTTCTATTTTAATGGATTTGAAGCCTTTTCTAATCAGACTTAGGAACTGACATTAATATAATTCCCTATTGTGTCTCTAAAATACAAACTTCTTGCGTCCTAAAAAGAGTTTCAAATTAAATATCTGGAAATGAATTTCATTTCATAGTAATTTTTCTGGGGCTTTGAAAAAATAATTTGAGTTTTGATTTTTTTCAAATATGCTGAAATATCAAGTATTCATTTATTCATCTCTCCTTTTTATATCATTGTTAACAATACTAGACATAGTTTTATGTCGTATAATTTTTTATTCAGTTTGTTGTCTGGTTTTAAAGAGACAAGTTGTTTTTCTTTTTACTCTTATTTGGAGAGGTTCTCTTATTTTAAAACCTTTTTGAAGTTGTCTTGAAATATAAAAATAGAACATCTGTGACAGATCTGTTTTGAACATATTTCACATTTCAGGATCCAAGGAGATCTGGTGGTCTGTGGTATTCGCTTGTTAATTTCTTGATGAATGGGTAGAAAGGCCACGAAGTGCACTCAGTACAGCACGTCTTCCGAAGATAGATGATCTCAAATAAATTCTATTCCCAATCAGTTTTTGATTTGTTAGGTGTTAAACCATTTCTTTGTAAGGACAGTGTTTACAAGCCTTGTAATGAGACAGCCCTGTGAGACCTTACTCTTCTTGCTGTAATTTTGATAAATGGAACTCTAATTCATAAAGGATATAGTGATTGAAGGGCAACTCTGGGTCTCGTACACTTTCATTTAGATAAATGTTTGGTACAGTACAGCAAAACTGAGGTGCACTCAACAAAGTGATAAATTTAAACAACAGCCAAACCAGAGGGTTTTTTTCCATCAAGACAAAGAAGCGCCATTTACTATATTTCTTTTAGATAAATGTATGTTTAATATTATGAACCAGAATGGATTTTAGAGACATTTGTCTTGTTGCTAAGCTCCAAATTTGCCAAACTAATTTAATGCCTTCTACTCTACCACATTTCTTACATTGGTGTATGGATCTATTTCTGTAATTTGGCAACTGGAATGCTCATCACAAGGAATTTAAAATACACTACATTTCAGGTTCTTCTGATGCATTTTAAGTGTTAGTAATGATTTGGGGCTTGAAACTTTTCTTGTAAATTTAAAAATATTTCTTCATGTATAAATAATTTTAAATAACTGTCACTAATCTAATCAGTTACTGCGGAAATGGTTGACTCTAAGATTAGTCCAGATTAGTACTTTTGAAGTTATTCATTTGAAGATTATCACATATTATAAAGCTCTAAAACTTTTGTAACGCTCACTGGAACTACCAAAAAAGGAAGAGAACAGTATTTTCATGCTTCCTTCCTCTACCACGTTAGTTCATCTCAGGCCCAGTCTCCTTTAGTGTCAAATGCTTCACAGCAGGAGCTATTGCTTGTGTCAAATGATGCTAAATTCCCTTGTAGTAAACACAAGTGTAACAAGATCCTGATCTAGTGATTAAATACTCAGGACAATTCTGATGTAATAAAACTGAAGGTCTGTTACAGCACATTACTCCTTTGAGTTTTTCCAAACTCCTGCAATTCTTGCTCCCTTTCGTGAATTGAGAAGAAAACAAACAAACAAACAAACAAACAAACAAACAAAAAGAAAACTCAAACCAAATAAAAAGCCAAAAGCTTGGACATAATACTGAAAACTTTTCCAACTGTTAGTTACTTGATTCAATTTTAAATTGGATGAACAGTTAGTTGTACTAAGTAGTAAACTGTGCAAGTAAGGTAGTAATCACGGCTTAATAACTGAACACAACAAAACACTGTGTATTGGTATATGTCAGCATTGCTATTGTCTGAATCTCCATCAGTATCAGTATGGTCTTAATGGAGAGCAACAAGTAGGAAGACGAGAGAGGCTGTCTTTAATTTGGGGTTTGGTGAAAAAAATGGTTAATATTAGGCAATGTAAAATGTGAGTTTGTCTCAGCCTGTGGTGGAGTCCGAAGTGTCATGCTAATAGTCATCTTCAAACACAGTAAACACACTCACAAAAAAATATGTCTCCAGCATTTTTATTTATATGGTGTGGCTTTCCTCTGCACAAACTAATTAAAACTGATATAGGAGTAGGACATAAAATCATAACACCTTCCCCACCATTTGTAATAACAAAACTGCCTGACATATCAGTTCCACTCCATGCATCTATCTTCACTAGCCTGTCTGCTTACTGTATTCCTCCTAGTTGTCCTGTATTAATATGAAACCGTGAGTCTTATATTGGGCTTTACCACATGATTTTACATCTGCCAGAATAGTATTCATCACGTGAAGTTCAGGCATTATGGAAGACAAACAAAATCCAAACGTGCCTGGTTTTACTCAGATTTCACTCATGGCTCTGTAGTTTAGGAGTAAACAAATTTCCAAATTATCGTACAGAAAGGAGAGATTAGGTTTGGGTTTTATTTCTTGGTTGGTCGAACTGGAGATGCCCATACCTTGTACAGTCCAAGGTGAAGATGCAGGGTTTTCTGTTTAGGAAAAACAAACAAAAAGCTTTCTCTCCTAAGGCTACTTTGAGTCTGAGTACCGCAAACAAAACTGAGGACCTCTCCCCACCTGAGAAACACCGTGCAGATGTCACAACAGTATGTGAAAGCTGTTTATGATATGAAAGCTACTATCATTTGACCACACTATGATTAATTGCTTACATCATGCAAGTGAATTCTAACAAGCGCTAGTAGGACCTTCCCAAAATGTAAGATGGTGTAACTCCTGCCATAAGGAGCCATCAGTCTGAATAGAAAAGGTCAGTTGTAGGCAAGAAGAAAGGGTAAGACGTTCCTGTGAAGTCCTTTGAGGTAATTGGCACATGTCCATAGATGAACATTTTTACTGTGCTCCTTAAACACACACACACAGATGCACACCAAAGTTTCCTCATCGTGTTTCTCCTTTTTTCAATCTTTTCTGAATCTCTGCATAGCCTACCTTGTTTTTACTCTATATTGAAATAACCCACTTCCTACTTCACCAACCTGTCCTTCCTATCTCTAAGATGAAAATCATTACAGATTTTGAATTCCCAGAAGCAACTCCTTTATTTAGAGTAGGTGGTTTGAGCTCTCAGTGGTCAGTCAGAATCAGGACACCGGGAACCCAAGAGAAACTCCTGCTCAATTTCTTGCAGGTGGAAAACTAATGGAACAACACTGAACATAAAGCAAATAGCAATTATTAAAAGCAGGAGAGTCTTTGTGAAACAGTTTGTATCTTATTCAAGATATATTCTGAGAGACAGAATAAGGCTGCATATTTTGTAAACCTTGATAAAGTTTTTTAAAATGTTTCTTCCCTTTTTTGATAAAGATGATTTATACTGTATTTTTTTTACTACTTGACTGTGGTTGTTTTATATTTAAAATTTTATTCAGCTAAATTCACAACATTTGTAACTTTTTTTAGGCACCGAAGAGGATGTAGTGAAGTCAAAGAAAACTTTCCGAAGTCAAGCTGTGGTAAATCAGAATGCAGAAACAGAGCTTATGCTGGAGGGAGATGACGATGCTGTTAGCCTGCTCCAAGAGAAAGAGATTGACAACCTTGCAGGTAATTATATTTTTCATTACAACTAAGATATGAACCAAGAGGCTCTTTTAAATTGATAATTCTTAACCTCTGTGGTTAGTGTCTCAATATTGGCAGGGAAGTATACAATTACAGGACAGATTCTTTGTGTTCTAGATTTAATATGATGTCCTACTTCCATAAACTAGGGGAATTGATTACAAAGACTGTGCTCATTGCACAGTCTTTCAGCAGAGATGTGAGAAATAGCAAGACTTCAAGTGCTTTTATTACTGCCTGTGACTTCTTGTTGAAAATTCTGTAAAACCGCTGTGGGAACGGCTCTTTTTTCTGGTTAAAATGGAAATGTGGGCTAATTCCACAGCTCAGGGTTTTGTGAGTCAGAGTGTGGTTGTGCTCATTCATGACCTGATCCCAAGTGCCACGCAGCTTGCGGAGAGACACCTGCGATCCTGCTGGCACCCACTTCTCTCACTGGTGGAGTTAAGGGGGGATCTGCAGTATCTCAACCCATCTGTCACAGCGAGGGAAAAAGTTGCCGGTTGTAAACAGGGTCTAAGAAGGAATGAAATTGTAACCTAGCGATGAACTTCCCTAGTTAGCAGATGAGCTGGGAATGAATCCTCTGTAAAAATGTACATGGGAGATCCCTTCTGTTCCTTTCTCCCTGTGTGAGGGTATGCAGTGAGGTCTCAGTTTTATCCATCTTCTAGCAGGTTCTGTTACAGTTCTGTCTGCAATACTATCTTTCCTGGGGAGGTAGTCTGGAAAGAAAGGCATGTTGAAGGTTGAAAGTACACTGTCCTCTCAGACGAGATAAAAACGTGAGAACTGTGAAATGCAGTACGAATTTTTTTATATTTTTAAAATACCTTTATTAAATTACCATACTAAGGGGAAGTTTTGTCATGTCTCAAGGTTTTTTTCAGCATAATTGAATTTCTGGAATAGCTACCTTTGCTCCTGCACTTTCTTCTGATGGCAAAGTAGAAATTTGTAGCAAAGATAAGATCATAAATGGATGGTAAAACCAAAACAAACAAACAAACAAACTAAAGGAAAAAATGCCTACATTAAAGTTAATCTCATACTTTGAGACCAGAGCAGAGCTGAGGGGGGAAGTAAATGCTTTTATTTGGGAGAAACTTTCAGTATATGATTATACCAGTTAATATGTCAATCTGCTTGCATTCTCAATCTGCAGCTAACCATCGCTGAGACACTGTTGTCTTAAGTCAATAAAAGAGTGCGTCAAGCAGGACGATTAGTGGGATAATTTGATCAATGTTCCTTTCTCCTTTAGAAGGAAAACTCGGCACTGCTTTGGCTAAGTTCTTATATCTAAGAACAGTGCTTCCAAGTAAATATGCATACAGTTGCTATAGTTTAAAGGCTGCAATATGCAATTACATTGAAATATTGATTAGAACTGCAAAATGGACATGAAAAATTCTTGCCCAGTCTGGCAAATCTCACAGTCAGCTATGAAGCTCTTGTATGTGCCCCAACAGTGCCATTTCGTTCAAACACACCGATGCAATACAATCCCTATAGCTCCCTCTGTAAAAACCTAGTATTTCAATCTTTAAGTACTTATATGTAATGTACCCTTTTACTAGAGATCACTACACGTATGATATCCCCTGCTCCTTCGGGACATGGACAGTAATTCCAGTCCTTTCCTTTTACATTTTGTAGAAATTGGGAGATATTGTCAGTGTTTGAAAAAACAGAAATTATAGAAATAGGAAAAAATTTACTTTTGAAATATTGACAGGACGTCTGTCCTAACAGTGTCAGAAATAAGCCTTTGTGTTCCCTATCAACACTAACAGGGCAAGCAAGGCACCTCCCAGTGTGGTGAGGTGATGTGGTAATGGTGCTATATGTGTACCAAAAACTGTGAAGTTCTCAAAAAGAGCCCATATTCCACTACCTCATTCTTACTATCAAATTAACAGCAGCCGTTGCTACTCAACTCTTGCTCATTTTTGGAACCTTGGTTGTATGCCTAAGAATGTTAAAAGAACCTCCGACAGCTCTGATGAGCAAGTCCCGATAAAGCCACACTGTCCATTCTTGTCTAATTCTAAAAAGTGATGTAGATTCAGTGTATGTGATCTGGAGACCTTTGAGATATATCAAGTTATGGTATATCACAGCATCATTTATATCTAGTAACTGTTCAGCGTGAAATGATACGTAGGAATTTCTAAATGCAGATATGCCTCCGGTTTAATTTTAAAGCTTAAATCAATTTAAACCTGGTTTACAACGATTTGGATTGTCTCAGAAAGGGATGGGAATTAAGAAAGATCATTATAAACCAGGTTTAAATTGATTTAAGATTGTCCACATTTAACTAAAACAATTTAATGTCGTTTATTCCGTGAAACTAAGGCACCATTTAGAAAGACGAGACCTTAGGTTTTGGAAAACTTTTAACTAAGAGAATATAAATATTACAGTATTTTGATTTGTGAAGTTAAAACTAAAAAAAGGAAAGTTTGAAACAGATTGGAACTGTTCATACAAAGTTATCTGTACATACCTTTTGTTCCAGAGACTCTTTATAGTTTTTCATCAACCATGTGGCACAAATCAACGTAAAGTTCACTTTGATAAATTACATATGGGATGGAGAATTTTTAAATAATTATAGTCTGAATATTTTTATTATATAATCTTAGTATTCCATATGTTGCAATGGCAGTCGGTCAGATTTCATTATATTAAGTAGCATTTTAATAAAATATAAAAATCAGATTCCATGTTATTATGGTCTTAGAATTATGACTTCTAAGTTTGCATCAAGATTTTTAACTAAAGCATTATTTTAACTGTCTTTAACTGTCTTTCAGTATGAGTATAGAAAGATGTTGTTCTTGTTTTAGCATTTACATATTAAAATATTTTACATTTTTCTGTTCCAGTTTTAGCTCCTTTTCTTCCCAGACTGTTCACTTCAAGAGGCAAGTCACATGTCTGTTAGAACTAATGATTGAGATAGCTCAGTCGATTTTAACAGTTTTCTAATATATTGTGAATCTGTGAGTAATACAATCAAATCCACTGTAGTGAGTTGACATTACTAACTCTTCTCCTTTTCTTTTCCTTTTCTATTTTCTAATGCTGCAATAGGGCTCTTAAATACTTACCTTTTCTCGTAAGAACCTGAGAATGTAAATTTGCTAACAGTATGTCTTCTGTTTAGCAGGTGATTTTTTCAAAATGAAAAATATGTGGATGTATTCTAATATCATAAGCTGGAATTCTCAAAGGGAAATATGTTTTAATAGATAATTAATATTCTTTCCTAAAACTTTTTTTTAAAAGCACTGATCTTACACTAAAATAGGTCCTAAAAAAAACCTGAAACAGAGTAAATTTTGAACCGCTCAGGTTTTATGAATTTTACATTTTAGAAATACGTTCTTTTCTCTTTGTTGTGAAGTTGCACTTGACTTGCTGAAAATTGTTTGTGCACATCCGAGAGCAGAATTTAGCCTTAATGGCGTTTTTGAAAGATACATGTCCTGTAACTGGAGCACATTTCATCTACTTTGTCAGATGGTGGTGGCAACAGCAAATAGGCCCCAGCCAAGCAAAGTATCCCTGATGAAGTCTTTTGCTACTCTCTAAAGAGTAGTTTCTAGAAAGAAAAAAGGAAACAAAGATAGGAGGATATGAGGCTTTGAGTTATTTTAGGAAGACAAAAGGCTTTGGCAGGCATCTGTCTGGTTTCTTGCATGGGCTCAATCAACTCAGAATCTGACTTCCTCATAAGCCATGGTGAATTACGGCCTCACAGGAGTCTTGCAAGAATAAATGCATATTGTTTGGTCCATTATATGAGGAGATTGAGCTGCTCATATAAATAAACCCAAGGAAAGCCACTAACTGCCTTTAATGCATCTTAGTCTTAACATGTCTTAACCTTCACTACAGAATCTTCCCTTCTTGGGCATTTGTCTCTAGGTGAAAGGAAACCCCCCACAATACAAATGTGCCAGGAAGGTTTGAGTAAAACACAGCATCCCATCATTGCCCTAACTTTTAGCAACCCTGAACTCCAGTGTAGAAATATTTCTAGGAAGCTGCATTACTACTGCTAAACAAGGGCTGATCTTTTTTCCAAGCCAGCATAGATAGCTAGTCCACATTGGCTTGAGGACTAAATGCGATAAGCCCTCTGTCCAGACTTCTTGGTAGTGTGCTGAATGTATTGACTTACTGCCCTTTCCTAAGGAGCACACTGGGTCATGAGTATTTGACAGCTTGTATTATTATTAATGAGATATAAGACCTTTCGCTTCCAGGTCATCTGTTTGAAGTCCAGACCAGACTGGTGGTAGCCAAACATTATCAACATCTGTTTTGTGGCCTATGCAAAATAAGCCTTTTGTCTCATTTCAGACAAACTAACAGAAATAATCACGACTTTGAGCAATTTCCAATTGAAAAAATATTTGAAGCTGTCATTAGAGGAAACTGGAATAATGCCAAAATTTCTACTACATAGAGTTATAGTTAAAACTGTATATCAGTACCTTAAAAAAAATGTAAATCACTTAGCCCTTGGGGAAATTTTCTATTCCAGGTTCTAACAAAGGACTCATTTACATTTCTGAAATTATTTTGAAGCTTTGCATAGGACCAGATGCAGTAATAAAAACACTAACACACAAAGGAACTGCATCTAAAGATGCAAAAAGCTCACAAAATAAGTATTTGGGATGGAAAACTTAAATACAATTGACTCATCTTTGTATATATAATATGCATTTAATATTTATACATATATATATTTAGTTACAGTAAAATTTCATACGGCCAAAATTTGACACTGAATTTTCTTTACAAGAGTTGACCATTGTAGACAATCTCTGATAAGCAAAGCTGTTTGCAACTTTTTCTTACCTATTCTTAAGGAGTAATGAAGGGGCATATTTTCTTGATTTTAATTCTGTTTCCATCTCAAAATTATTTTAAGGTATGTAGGATCATTTTCATTGGTTTTTTTAATGCAGTTAGGCAAATGGTAGATTTTCTTAATTAAAGAAAAGAACAGTAACTTGGGCCTCTACAGAGAAGGCAGATATTCAAATTATTAGATTTTGCAGGCAAAAAAAACCTCCATCGTTTCTTTGGAGCCAACCAGAGGAAGTTTTTTTACATTATCTGCTGTCAGAGTAATGGGCTGAAAGAAAGGACCAAATAGCACATTATATTGCCTCCAGCAGTGATCACATCCAGGAGGTTTTAGAGGAGAGCTTCATCCCTCTCAACTCCTGGAGGGCGAAGAATGACAATGGTTCTGAGAGTGGTCTCATCTTCCCTCTCCAACCCTTCTCCTCCCTCCCTAGTGTGTCCTTTCCTGCGAGGCTGGGAGAGCCCTGCCACCCATCATGTGCTCTCCTAATACAGCAGTTGCCATCCATACATCGGTGGCTCTGACGGTCTATGGAAGTCCCAGGGGATAGAAAGCAGCAACTACAGGGGAAGCCCAGGAAGGACTGTAACAAGTATGCAGTGATGTTTCCTAATAATTCTCTCTCAGCCTGCGACAGCTTGCACCTTTGAGGCTTCCAGAGTCAGAGGTAGTAACTGTTCTCTTTCTTTTTTCTCCATTTTCCCTCTCTCCTCTCTCTTGCACTCTCTTTCTCTCACTCTCTTTTTCTCTGTGTCTGGAGGTGGCTTAAGGTACCTTAAGCTTTTTCCATGCTTTATGGTTTTTTTTCTTTAAGAAGGTATGTATGTATACATGCACACATAAATACGCCAGACAGCAAAAATCAAAGTTTCATTAGAAAACACCAAAAAAAAGTCTTAATATTTCTCCTAGTTTTTCAAACTTCTCAATGGAAGCTATTCACTGAATTCAGCATGCACTACTGAGTAGTTTTCTCCCCTCAGACGTCATATTTCTTGCAAATTAGTGTTCAAGATAGGAATTTCACTGAGGGGGTTGCTTGTTTGGGGAAGGGACAGGAATGTGGAAGAGTGATTCTTTTTCCCTTTTTATGGTAGACACTTCCAAACATGGAAATTTAATTCAGCCAGATTTCCATGGTTTCTTCTTATTACATATTCAGATTTTGATCCTCAAGTCTAAGTATAAAAAGGAAAAACATATTTGTATGAGATTAATTTAGAGTATAGATTCAGGCATAAACTGAAAACAGTTATACTTTTGATAGTAGTTGGCTTTCACATTGAAAACAAAAAAAAAAGCCCCATAGTTTCTGTATCATACTATTTTTAGACATCTCAGTGTTTATTCTAATCATTTTTCCACATTACTATCCAAAATAGCTTACTATTTTGTAAGGTGGTTGTCAGTCAGATACGATAGTGCTTCTAAGCACAGCTTTGAAGAGCTCTTCTTTTTGTACCTCATTCCACCCCAGTCTAAGTCTGAGGATCTCCAACTTTTGAAATGGCAGCTGAATTTCCTGCTTTCCAAGCTTTAGAATTAAATCAATTTCAACTTTGTTGGTTTGTATTTATGAATGGCTCTGAGAGTGCTTCATGTCCTCTTACTGTCCACTCATACCAGTCTATGTAAAATTCTTTTTTTCCCCGCAACTTGCAAAACTCTTTTTGTTTGAAATTTCGAAGGCTGCAAAATTAGACTACAATGGAGCCTACAACTGCACACTTGCCTAGTGCGTAGGTCTGTAGCTTCTCCCTTGTTCTGAGGTACCACACACCGGATGGAGCTGATTAGCTTATCAAAGGTCAAGCTGATGAGCTACCTGATATATAGGAGAGAGACTGCAGAAAGACAGACCTTGACATAAGGAACAGACTCCACTGTTCTGCACCTCATTTCATCTTCACTGTGTAATTGGTTCCCATGTAAAAATACCTGTATACAATCTTTGAAATAATGTATAGGGACAGACCTACATAGATTAGTGGCAAGAATGTATCCAGAGTTGTATTAACAGTACCTATGTTAAACTAAGCACTTGCATTGACCTATAGACAGGATTTTTGCTTTTTTACCTTTTTTTTTTTGCACTGGTGTTACACAATTAAGCTAAAAAATCAGTCAAGACAACAATTTGGTTAGTTTTGGTTTCAATAGCCGGAAATTGTACAAGAGACAGCCTCATCCAGTGCATTTGGACAGTCCTCACTGGTAGTCTGTTATGCAAGTGCTTTTAGCTTGGCTTTCTAAAGAAGCAAGGTTTATGTGAGCATCCTCTGTCAGCCTCTGTCTTTGGAACTTATGAACCTGGAAGCCATTTTGAACAAACTTTAGCAAAGGTGTAAGCAATAAAATTCCTGCAATGAGATCAGGTTGTTAAGGAAAAAAGCCCACATGATAGAGCCTGCTACATTGGTTCTCCTTTTCTTAGGTATCAGAGAATCTTTGTGGGAGGGTCTTCAGAAGGTAGGGAAGTTAGTTCCCTAACTGTGGGAAAGCAAAATATGCAATCAACCAGTAGACACAGTTACACTAGAAAACATTCTCTATCGGTTCTTGTGGTGTTTAGAGATACTCGTATTTTCAGAAAATTTTGAAGTTACAACTATTGCATCTTAGATGATTCTTCCAAATATACCTAGCAACTTACATCTTTCTTCCCACACACATATAGGAGTAGCTAACCAAATAAGTGAACTTTAAATATCACAAGTTAGCTAAACATAACACTTCCCTTCACTATAGTCTCAAGAAGTATAAGGCTTACAGTTTATCCTGAAGAGCTTTTCCAGAATGGAGACTAGAAGAAATCAAATCTGAGGGCTCACATCTTTCATTTCATTTCTAATCAATTGAGCTCTATTGGCATAAGGTATACAAGCTGGACTGTATAAGATACCTGTGAAGTCTTGTTCACTCAGACTGGCAACCGGGATTTGATCCCTCATGTTCCTGACTCTTTACAGTGAGTTCCTGTTTCGGTGGTATACTGCTATAGCAGGATGCTCTTTCTCCTTTCTTCTTCCAACACTAAATATGCTTTTCTAAGGTGGGTTTTTTCTCTCGCCTTCATCAAATAGACAGCTATAGTGGTGCTCTCAGAGAGAAAAACTGTCACTTATGTAGCATGTTCAGCATCACTTAAGGTTTTCTCAGTTGAAAAATAACCTTAAGTTATACCTGAAAATGAGGAGAAGCCAGTGCAGGTCACAGTGCATTAGTGTAGTATACTCACATCTGGATGCACTGCTTAACAATCAAGTTCTTAGTTTCTAAACCAGCTTAAATTACTCAGTGCTTCCAAGGTATAGCTTCAGGCAGAGCACACTGTATGATTCTAATTTTGAAGTGGCAAATGTATTCATTGCAGTAGTGAGGTCCCTATCCCAAACATTTAAGTTTCTGGCCAGCTGTGAAACATTAAGGGGAGTCTTGATTATTATTAATACCTGATCATCTGGCAGGTTGGCGCTCGAACACGTCCTGGAACAGTGCTAAACCCAAGTAAGCCACTCGGAGCTTTAGCTCATTTCAGAGGTTCTCATGTATGCCACAGAGAAAATTAGACTTTACCTGCAAAAGGGGGCAAAAGTTGATTTTCTGACTTGTTTTAGGCTGTTAGACACACAGTTAACTGTTCCGTGGGACCTTCAGTAAGAGGATACCTAATAAGATTGACTTTGGTATGGTATTGAGCTTGTTTCTATATATTCTGTGACCATCCTACTAGGTGGTTGCTTCCTATCACACTTTGAACAACATAATGAGATACTTACACTAGGAATATTGTGAAATACATTTTCCCTCAGGAAGAAGTACTATTTTATATTTTTCTTTCAATGTGACCAGGAAGGTATGGAAGTCAAATAATAATTTACCTTGAAAGTGCATGTGTCACTTAACTCAAATGTATGGAAAGTATGTATATGTTTGAGAGAAAACTACTTTTTTTTTCTTAAGAAACAACATCTAACTGTTTTCATAATCTCATCAAAAATGGATATTTATTTCTTACTATTTTATTCACAGTTGTAATATGTAAGATTATTTTTGTTTACATTTTCTTTTTAATCAAACACATTTGTTTGCTGTTATGGCACCACTTAAGAGAATTGAGTTGCTGTAATTGTTTAGTTATTGTTGTTGAAAAAGACCATTGAAGTTGATCTTTGATGTTAGTAGTACTGTTACATACTTTATGGAGGAAAGGGGGGAAAAAGTGGGGAAAATTTTGGATATCAGGGCCTATCCACACTGGCAATGACATTTAGACAAACAATAAAAATCAATCCCTCTCGCACAATATGAAACATATGATTCTGCAAGAGTAAAAAGCCAACAAAGTAAGCTTGGATATCTCTGAAAACAGGAGAAAGGAATTGGGGTTGTTATTCAGTGGGGGAGGAGAAAAACAAGATTATAGCCATGTTTAGACTTAGAATCTGGTTTTTGCAATCAAAAAGTTGTGCAAATTATTCTCTTTATTGAAACTGTTGAAAGTGATATGTGAAGGGAGCTGTATATATACTTTCTATAAGCCTTGGCTTGAGTGAAGGAGTTAGTCCCTGTATCTGCTATAGTGGAGAACAAATTGGGGGCAACTATCCTCATGTAAGTTCAATATATTTACTGCAGAAGTCTTTTTAAAGGGTAATTTGGATCAGATTTATGATGACAATAGAAACAAAAAAGACTAATTTCTGTGAGTTTTTTTTTAGGAATCTTATGTTGTTTACTTGTTATTTACATGGCAGTGCATGTATTATATTAATGATGTTAATTGGTTGACATATTTTTCTGACTACAGAGCTTTTCCCAAAGGCTTCTGGTGCCTATACCTGTTTCTGCTTGTATGCTATGTGATTTATATTACAAGAAACTGAAGTTTTTGTGTGTGAGAGTGTGTGTTATATGTAAATTGTTTTAAGTATAAAGATTTCCAGTCATTTTAAATGCAAGTTAGTGTCAGATACACTTGGCTTTAAAGTGCTGAGGGAATTTCAGTTGTCTTACTTCGGGTACCTTGTAAGTGATTTTTAATAATTATTCTTAATATTTAAAATTCTTGTCTAACTATCATATCAAATTACAAATTGTAGTTTATACAAACTATTTTACACAGTAAATTTATTAGTTTCAGCTAAACTGTTAAGCAGTACATGAAAAAAGATTGATACATTTTTCTTTTAAAATTGTCAGCTAAAAATTAAACGTGACAATATTCACTGCTTTTTTTTCAGAATACTTACTAGTAGGTTGCAGAATTAAATTAGTCTAGCTGGTTGGAAGTGTTTTGAAAGTACTTGTCCCAGCTATTATCTTTTTCATCTATAAGTAATCACCAAAATATTATTTTCAAAGTTATACTTTTAAGTCTGCAGCAGGTAAATTGCTTGTTTTCATAATTCAGCATCTAAAAGCGTATATCTTATCCTACTTAGGAGTAATTATGCCCAATCATTTTAGCAGATATACCTCTGGTGTAATTTTCAGGCTCATAACTGTAACACTTCTTTATCTCTTACAGTTTGAAATAACAAGTTCAAAATGCCATTCTTTTGGAGCTTTCCTTAAGAGGTGTAATTTTACTGATATTGCTTTAGCAGATAGCAAACTGTCACCTGATAGAACTTCTCACTTGCATTGACTTTCTTTACTTGAACTTGAAAAATACAGAGCAAAGACACAAGAACTAAATACAAGAGTTGAAGTCTCTGTTTAACAAAAATTAACGGAGGGGAGGAGAGAGATTACATTCTGCTTTTATTCACTGGGACCTTCTAATCCCACAATCATTTACTTTGTGAAAGAAAATATTATTTTTAAATGTATATGTGGGGTAGCGTTTGTTTTAGAAATGTAAATCACATGTGCCGACCACAGGGATCAGGCAAAGCGGAAAATTCCCCATTTGAACAGATTACAAGACCTGTGGATCCGAAGTGATTTCTGGTCTGGTTTTAAGGCCAGAACTTCTTTGTTAGGTCTCTCCCTCTCTGCTCTGGGCCGCCCCGGCCGCTTCAGAGAGGTTCGGAAGAGGCAACGAAATGATCCTTAAAAGAGATGCTCTTGCTCGAGAGTCTCAACAACTGAAGGGCTCTAGACGCGTGTCCTCTCCACAAACCCCAAGCTGTCTGGTGAAGCGGAGCAGCCACCGGTCTGTTTTTCCCCCGGAGCCGGCAGGGAAGCGCCCTCGGTCTTGCCGGCGGCTCTTCATCCTCCCGGGGGAGCGCCCGGCAGCATCCCCGTGTGCCGCTGCCGGCCGGTGCCCCGGGCAGCACGGCTCCCGGTGCGGGTAAAGCCCCGCTGCCCTCCGCTTCTCGGGGGCCACAGCCGAGCTGGGAATGCATATTTACATCCCCTGGAAAAGCGCAGCCCGCCGCCGAGGGGCCGGGGTGAGGCTGGGCGCCGGAGCTCGTTATCTTTCCCGCATGCGAATGAGCCCGTCCCGCGGCTCTTGGCTCAGGTGTGCCCGGCTTTTGTTTCATTAGATTATCAATTGGGTTTGGGAAAGGGGACCCAAAGCTTCCCGATAGCTCGGTGCCATATGGAAAATCTGCAGTATTTTGATTATGCTCTATGTAAACATTTTAATATCGGATCCTTAAAATCCAGAGACTATCCCAAAGGGGATTAAAACATAATCCTCTCTCTGTATAGCTGTAGTGGATTAATTTCGTATTCTCTCAGTAGCTGGCTTGCTCCCTGAAGGCTACAACAAAAAGACTCAGTGCTCCTTAAACATGCTATGGAATTGGAAGTTGTAATTGGAGATTTCCAAAGGACAAGTGTAAAAATGACACACTGCTAATACCGAATATTTTTTTCATTTTGGGCTTTCAGCGGAAAAAAAAAAAATCTGTGAAGATTTTTTTCACTTAGTTTGAACACTCAACTGCCCCGAAATGCCGTAATTGCACCACTGTTTATTATGCTTTCTGCTTTTTTTTTTTTTTATCAAAGGAGAAAAGAAAAAGAAAGAAAAAAATCCAACACACAAACAAACGTTTTCTCATCTGGAAAGTACAATAACGCTTATTCCTTGTCGCATTTTAATACCTCTGACATGTTTACATTGCAACAAATCTAGGGTGTCATTTGAGCAGAAGACAGGGCAGACGCCAGGGTACCGGTCTGGGAGCTCGGAGCTTTTCTCGGGAGGAGGAGGAGGAAGCCAGAAATCCCCGATTTCCCCTGCATTCAGTAACGGGCTAAGAAGTGAATGTCCCCTTCCCTCCACATCCACCCCCTGCTTTTGCAGCTCTGCCCCCTCCTCCGGTGCGTGAGTGCATTTCGCTAGCACACCCGCACCTATTGTCTTCTCCTGGATGTCAGATTATAGGTTTTGGCCTTTTGACCATTAAATAGCGCTGTCTTTATTTTTATTTTAGCCACACAGCACCAGGGAAAAGAGGTAATTGGATTAAATTGATGGTCTTTCTTCTGGGATTCAGCGAAGCCCACAAACGCCTCCTTAAAATGATAGAATATCGGGTCGTTTCCAGGACGCATCTTCCGAAGGCGCTTTTCTTCCCGCACAAAGGCCCGGGAGCCCATCACCGAGCGGCGGCTCCCGGCCGCGCCGCGGGGAAGGGCGAGGAGAGGGCTGGAGAGGGCAAGTGCTTCTGCAGGGCAGGGAGCCGCTGGCTGCCCAGACCCCCCTTCTGTAAACACAAAAGAAAGGGGGCCTGGGGAATAGAAATCCAAATCCACTTGTAATCGTACAAGAGAATCGGGCGTAATTACTTGAGCAACCTAGATGAAGATTGATGAGGCTTTAAAGCGGCGTTTCGGATCGATCACCCTGCCCTTCGGAGCCTGCTGCAGCCGGGCTTCCCCGGCTCGGCTCGGCTCGGCTCGGCTCGGCTCGGCTCCTTCCTCACCGCCAAGGGAGGGAGGGAGGGAAGGAAGGAGGGAGGGAAGATGGAGGCGAGACGGGGAGAGCAGCAAAGCAAGCCCGGCGCATGTGATTCCGATCAGCTGACTAAGGTCAAGAGGCTACCCCGGTTTATTAGGAGATGGAAAACAATAAAATGAAGGAAAATAGAGTTTGTATCAATATTATCCAGCCTGCCACGCTGGACTGCTGAAAGCTGTCACTGAAACCGTGCGGTTTAGCTTCCCCTTGTACACACACAGTACATCCGTGCCTTCCTCTTTATTTATTTTGCACCGTAAATGACAAAACATTGTGCAATCCGGTCTCAAATTGGGTGTTACAGTAAAGTAAAACATTAACAACATGACAGTTAGATGCGCCGGTACAGGACTGATTTGGGCTAAGCGAAGTAATTTGAAGTATTGCTTGCAAGGTCTGGTGGTAAAGCGCTGTGCGTGCAGTGCTGGAGGAGGAGGGAAGGTCGCATCCATGCCTGGTAGCCCTGGGGCGAACTGCAGCCCAGGGCTTGGCTGGACCGCACCAGGCCTTCCAGGCAGGGCTGCTTGCCTCCCTCCCCGCAGAGGAGAGTGCCCGGGGAGGGCAGCTGGAAGCCTGCGCAGGCTCTGCCAGCTGAGCGAGGTCTTCCTCATGGCGTGGAAGATGTCTAACTGCGTAAACCAACCAAATTTTTTTTTTTTTTTTTTTTGCATTTACTGAGATGATCAGTTTGCCAGTTTTCTGAAAGGGGCATCCGTCAGATGTTGTACCCAGTTTCTGTACCCAGGCTTTTATTATTTATATGTCAGATGTGTGCTTGTGCATGCGTGTGGATGTGTGTGTTTATATACGCTTATACAAATTACCCTACACGCTTTGGTGGTTAAATCTAGAAGAGCGTTTTATATTTAATCTTTTCTTTTAAATAGCGAGCTTCCTAAACACCGTCACTGTCAGCTTTAATAGTAGATTGCATTCGTGTTGAAGAAGGTGAAAAAGTGATCCCCTGTTGTCTTTTGCATTAAGCAGAAGTTTGGTTTATATTTTTTTTTTCCTGAATTAAAACCTAACAATTTGTGCGGAGAAGGCTGCCTTTTAGAATAGGTTTTCCCCATCCCATCTTTTCAGTTCCCATGCAAGCGTCTCGCTAAGGAATGTATTTGAGCGAAACGTTGTTACAGTAATTTTAAAAGGATTAAGTGACAGCAAGCTGAAATAAAAACGATCTTGCCGTAAATATATTTAACGATGTGTATGTGTGGTACTGAAGTAGGTAAAAAAAAAAATATATATATATTATATATGATTTTTCGCGAGACTTTTGGAGTTGAGAGGTGGACCCAGAGTTAAAAATAATGTCCCCAGGCTTCTCAGGGTCGGTGTGGCGGGCAGGGGCTGCGGGCCGCTCTGCTGCCCGGCCCGGCCCGGGGTTGAAGCTGCCTGTAACGAGTCGGGGCTATCGCACATAAACAGCGATAGTGTTAACGAGGAGCAAAAGGGCATGAAAAGAGAAGGGACCTACTTCTAAGAGGCAGCTATTTTTCACTCTTAACCCCTCTGAATTTCGCTGCTGGCTGATTTATCTCGCAACCCCGGAGCTCACAAACTCGCTTCTGTCCCGACTGCGGAGTTCAAAGCGCTGACCGCGGGCAGGAGGGGAATAAACACGGCGGTTTACAAACAGCGTTTATGAGGGGGCTCGCCGGGCGCTGGCTTGGCAGAGGGAAGGGGAAGGGCCACCGGGGATGGGCCGGCCGGGCGCCTCCAACCTGACGCCGCTGCCCTTGCCTTGCAGGCCCCGTGGTCCTCAGCACGCCGGCACAGCTCATCGCCCCCGTGGTGGTGGCCAAGGGGACGCTCTCCATCACCACCACGGAAATCTACTTCGAGGTGGACGAGGATGACCCGGCCTTCAAGAAGATCGACCCCAAGGTGAGTGCGGGCGGGCTGGCGGGCGGCCCCGGTCCCGGTGCCATCCCCGGTCCCGTCCCACGTGCGCCGGGGCCGCCCCCTCC
>KZ505725.1:264841-324849 GCA_002844005.1 Limosa lapponica baueri
TTATTTCATCCATATCATCCTGCCAGCAACAATAAATTTACTTTTTTTAAAGTAGGAAAACTAAAGACAGATATTTGTGTCGAGTTTGCTTTGAGTGTCACATTATATAAAATAGGCAGCATCATTTTTTTTTTGTGTTAGAAGTTGATGGTACCTGCAATATTCTCTGCTCTGATATGGTGGCTTACTTTTTGCCTCCACTTTCAAATTTAGGAACAAATGAAAAGTGAAATTTAAATGTAAGTTGCTATAGTGTTTGCAAAAGTGCAATTTTAATGAAAACATACACTTTATTACTTCGATTTTTGAGTATAAACTTCTGTATAATTAGTTACACAAATATTTTTCTTCCACTAGCTACAGTTTTATTCAAATGCTTTTTACTTTTTGGAAAAAAAATGATATAGCTCCTTTTTACAGTACACAATTAGCGTTCATTGGTGCTAAACTTAACATGTGTATCTCTTCCCATTAAAAATAAAATAAAAAAAAACATGAGAAGACTTTGCATTACTGCTGGACTCGGTCATCCTAGGTCTTACAGATGAACTGTTAATGCTTTAAATTCCTCTAATCTGCAATCTGTTAAGGGAAAAAACAGTAATTGGTTTGTTTTCTTTAAAATGTTACCTCTCAAAAGTAAATATGGAGCTTGCACAACTGTAATTTTAGCTAGAACTGCAGAAACATTCAAGCAGGGAAAAAAAATGCATTGAATTATTCATTTGGTTCACCATCAGCTTCTCCAAAGCCAGACATTCCTTAAAGTACAGTGTTTTATTTAAGTGGTCCAACACTGTTGGTTTTTTTTTTTTTAAGATCTCCTGCTTGGAGAATGCTCTTTTCTGCTGAACTGTGAGAGGAGGGTGGAATCAGTGGGGATTAGCGCCTTTTAATCTACTACATCTGTAGTGGGTCATCCAACACTTCAGAACTCTCATTACTCCCTCATGCTGTATATGATTAAATGGCTGAAAATATTCAATGTTGACCTTGAAAATAAAGCTGTATGTGTTGGATGAGCAGCTTCCGAAGACTTCATGTCTAAACTAGCCTTTCCCCTCGGTAACTTCTAGTTCTGGGAAATGTTGTCTGAGAGAGGACTAGAGCGTTAGAAAATGTAAGTCAAAACTGACGTGTGGGAGTATTTGAAACGCATCATTATATAAATTATGGCATCACTCAGCTTGTTCATGCTATGTTTATAAACCAACGTCTTATTAGCCCAGTCGATACGGGATGGTGGCATGTCTTGAACATACTTGTTTTTGTGACTAGTGTTTCTCTGTAAGCTGGTTTCATATCAACTAGCAAACTAAATTGCATCATCTTGTGAGTAGAGGCTAGAGCTGTTGAAATCAGCAGAAAGCATGTTGCTTAACATCTTTGAACACTAGTCTATATAAAGCTATAAGTAAGCACCATCTTTTCATATACATTTTGTCATATTATGTGTTTATTGCTAATTTTCATGCTGCCAATACTTTGGGCATGTTAAGTCCCTCTAACTTAAAATGAAACTTGTCCTCTCTCCTTACAATAGTATGGTAAATTACGTGTGTAACTCACTTGATCTTGTTTTTGCTATAAAAAGACATGCCTAACATATTTCAATGCAGACTTCTATTTTTTAAGGTAGTGTTTAGCTCTCCGATATTTTCTTTCCAAATAACGGTGAAGGGAGGAGTTGAGTGAGTTGGTCGTGAGTGATTAATACGTTTCATTGAACCTTATGAAGGTCCCGATCCTGCCAACGCACACATGGTTAGTGAAACATTCAGCTGGTTCTGGTGAGGTCAGGGGCTTCTTCAGGCTCACAGCTAAGTGCACGGGCAGATATTTGCAGGATCAGGGCCAAAGCGGGATAACGTTTGGAGGTTAACAATTGAATAGGATGAAATACAGTGTGTCTTTAAAACAGCTAATACATCGAATACATGCGCCGGTGAGGAAATATATTTCTGTCCCAAATATCTACTCTTTTGTCAAGCAGAACTTCCCTATTAATTTCATTGTGTTTTAGCTATAGGGTTGAATTAGCTTCTTGAGAAAGGAGAGTGCTGTTTTGTCCATATTCTAAGAAGAAGCTCCCACAAAAATGCTTTCCCTAATCTGCTCTAAAGCCTTTACGAGAAGGGTGAGGTTATTCAGAGAAATGAGTGAAAGATTATGCTTTCAAAATCTCTATTAAAACTGTATTTTTCATGTATTTTCACATATTCGGGACTATTTCTATAACACTCTGAAGGTACAAAATCTTTTAACAGTCTCAAATACAAGCAACCTAATTGCTAAAACCACTTATTCATTCACTTAAAAATTTCTAGCTATAGCTGTAATATAAATATGCCAACCAACTTATTATTTAAGGAAGAAGCGGTAAGATCTGTTCCGGCAAAACTTGACGTTTAGGTCTTTTGGCCTTTAAAATGTATTGATTTTCCCACCACCACTCTGAACTTTTTTTTCTGAACTGGTGGAACATTGTCATCGTAGAGCGTAATATTTTATCTAGAGGAGAACTGAGAGCAGCAAATCACTCTAGTTCTCCTCTTACTTGGGTTTGAAAATTTAACCTACATCACTACTGTCCTTCCTACTTTTCCCTACCATTTTTTCAGCCCAACTGTAGGACAGAATATACGGGACTGGATCCTTTGCAGCATAGTGCCAATGTCATTGAAATGAGAAAGACTACAGAAATAACACATAGTCTTGTGATTTCATAAATCTCCAGTACAATTGTTGAAAGAGAAGTACTAGCTGCTTATGGAAATATCTGTTTATCTTAAAGGAATATTACTATCAATTTTTCTTAATAGTAGAAATAGATTTTGCCTTTCAGGCATGTTATCGTTTATAATACATTAGTGCCATTGAAAAGAAGAAAAAAATTGTGGTGTATCTGTTAAGAGTAGTGACAATGTTTTCTCTTAAGCCTCCTTAGTTTTAGATGAGGCAAAGGAGAGATCTTTATTATTTCACATTTCTGAATCTTCTTTATTTACAATTTCAGCTGATGCAGAATAATTATTTTGTAAAATTAAAGGAAACTTCCAGGAAAAAAAATAATTTTAAATTTCTTTTTGTCAACACTGGTTTTAGTGGAGAGGATTTACTTATGTTGTGCGACATACTCAAAATACGTGTCAAAAGTGGACTGTAAATATATTCTTTACTGCTTTTTATTTGGTCATTACAGTGGTAATTTTAAAGTTATGCAGTGTGTGTGCAGGCCTGCCATGAGAGAGATTACTGTGATCAATGTTGTTCTGTCTTATTTTCAGTGAATGTTTTACTATCTCTATTTCTTGCTTTCTTCTGCAATTTTTTTCCAGGAATGAACTGCCTAATTTTGGCTTAAATTTTTTAAAAAAACCTTATTAAAAGCAAAAATTTAACAAGTGCAGAACTCTCACTGGCTCTCTGAAGCAGAGGAGAGTATATGGCATATGCTAGGTTGTGCCATAATGCTTGCAATTTTCAGCTGCGCTTACACAGATTGCTTCTTTACGTAGGTAAAAGATGACAGCAAGTATGTTGGATAACAGTTTTCTCATTATATTCTGTGAGCACATTCATTATGTATTATTAGTCCTTAATTGTAAAGATGAAATAACATAACCATTTATCTTGGCAAGTACATTATTTATAATCTGTACCTTACAAAATTGTGTGGATTTACGTGGATGTTTCCTTCTAAATGTACTCTTCAGATTTTTGACATAGGAGGTGAGACAAAACTTTTCAGGTTAAGCTTGTAACTAACCTAATCCACTCTTGATAGGCAAACTGTGTATCTTGATGGGGTAAAAGAAGTCCTCTCTCCCCCACCCCCCTGAAATTCAGTTCTTCATTTGTTTTGTTCACCACGCTGCATTAACACAGTTTTCCCTTGTGTGCATCTGCCAGTGTACAATTTAGCCACGGGCATCTGTAGACCTTGTGGTGATCAGTATTGCAGGCAAAAGCCATATGTGTTTAAATAAAAAAAAATCTCTTTATTTCATTTGCTGTTTTAACTGGATGGATAACTTTTGTGCCTCAAGACAGAGGAAGAGAAAATACAGAAATAATTAATTGCCTCTATTCTTGAGGCAGTTTCATTTTCCCTCTCCAATATGGAATGCTTGTCAGCTTCCCTGATAAATGACTGCATCTATTTGCATAGATTTTACATTAACACAAAAATTAGTTTTATTTGTGAAAAACTAGTTTACATAATAATGCAAAATCTAGCATTATGGATTATGTTTCAAATTTGAGGCACTGTAGAGAAATGAAGGTTTTTTCTTCCTTTTTAAAAAAATTCTGTTTATTTGTTGTGTGGGTTTGGTTTTTTTTACTGTCAAGGCATATTAGATTTTAGCTTTGTATTTTGTTTCTATAAAATTAACCAAATCAGGGTCTTTTAATGTTTATAAACCATTTCTCCAGTCTTTCATAGATTGAATAATTGATGGTAGTATGAACACGACTTCTTTCATAGACTTTTACACATTCCATTTATTAAATACACTCTTAAACACGAATACAAAAAAAGTTTAAAAAAATTGCGCAAACTTAACTGTTAAATACACTCTAAGAGTATACTTGAAGTTTCTAATGCAGCTACTAAAATAGTGCTCCATCAGGTATTCTTTCAAAGCATTAATGTACTACATTACTTTGTATGCCAGTGTAGGACTATTTTTTTTCCTATGTGTAATAACCTGTCTGTTTTAAGTAATTAGGCATTCCTAGCTTGAAGTGACAGTACTATATCTCCAGTTAAAAACTGTGTTTTATTCACAATTTGTCATGTCTAAAGAAAATTTACAAATCAATCAATCTGAAATATCTTTGAAGGAAAATATACTGCCTTAATTTTGAGCCAATTGTAGTTATTTTCAAGTTACATGAATTGGATGTTTGCTCATATAATAAACCTGGTGTCTTGTTGTCTAAAGGCAACTGCTAATTGTATATCAGCTCGTTCTCCCTGCCGAAGAAAATACAGATGCATTTACTGTTGTTATTTTCTACTGTATAGCAAAAAGAAACTATTGCTCCATATGAAGCATGCTATACTTAATGGCAACTTAAGGTAAAAGAGTGCCTTTGCCACTTCTTGAATCTGGGACACCCTAGGTGCCAGCTGTCACTGCTCAGCTAATGATGACAAATGCCCCTCTCTATGCAGATTGCAGAGCTTGCAGGCTGCTATGAAAGGCAGCCAGATTACCTTTCTTCAGATAGTAACTTAACCTTTTAAACTCAAGTGTCAGAATGAAATTATTAGCTGGGATACTTTCAATATCTGTTTCTTTAAAAAAGAAAAAAAGAAAAAGGAAAGAAAAGAAGAAGGCAGTGACTTCAAATAATACCATAGCAGCTCTCGTATTCACAAATTGTTCATGCTTCTCTGATGTTTTAAAAATAGGAAACTGCTGCCACTGTGCCTGTGAGCACTATATGGAGTTTGCTGGCGCTGAATGCATGAATACTGAAGCTGACCTCTCAGTTGCACTACACGGATATGGGGCCAAGTGGGCCAAATTCTGTCCTTGCTTACGTCCACGTAGTGTTACTGATGCACAGATGTGACAGATCACAGGTTAACTGATGCTATTTATAATAGACCGTAATTGATGTTACATATTGTAGATATACTCACTTCTCACCACTCTAAATCCATGAACCTCAGTTAAAGTCCACTGTATCAAAACTGGGTATTTACTTGGTGGGTGGGAGCGATTTCATAGAACTCAGTGTCATGTGGTTAATATTAAGTTACTAATTTAAATATATTCTTCAGTCAGAATTTTGGAGTTACTTTCTAGGTTATCTTGGAAGCAGCTAACAGATGTGAGGATATTGCATGGTTCCTTAACAGCATGTCAGAAACATAACACAGTATAAGCACTTTATGTGCTTATATTATATGCCACCTAGAGGTGTAGGGTGCTTTTTGAGTGTGTACACATACGTGTGTCTGTATTTTTATGTGGGTCTATTTGTATGTGTTTATACACTTGAATATAGAAGTAAATAGATACATGGGGATTCATATCAATGTGTGTACACATGCACAAGCCTACACATGTAACATCTAAAAAAAATATATTTCCGTGTTTATATTAAAATACTGACATATATGAGCGTGTTTAACTTGCACATTATATTTGCCATTAAATCATTCTGTACAGTGAACTGTATATGAATATCAGTTTCCCTCTGAGTAAAGCCTAGTTTTATTACAGTAAACAAATACCTCCAATATTTTCACATGATCAAATCTCCATAGCAGTGGGCAATAATAGAAAGCTACAGAAAAGATGTGGAAAGGCATTTAATGAGAAAACCAGGAATGCTATGGTATATGGATGCAAGGATGTAAATAACAATAATAGGAGGAAAAAAATGTGCATTTCGTATGAGATCGGAATGTCCCAGACAGAAAATAGTTATTATGATTGGCAGAAAGTACAGAAGGCAGAAAAAAATGAGCAAGTTTACAGAGCAAAGTTAAGATGAGATCAATGTTGCAATAACTGTAACGTGGTTGGTTCTGTAGTAATCGTTAAAGCAAAGGTAATCTGATCCATGAACATAATGTTAATTAATATTCTTTTCTCCAGAAAAAAATAGATGTGATTGCTGATAGTTAGTACTTACCTCTTCTGGTGATACAGTGTATGCAGGGGGGATACTGGTTAATATTATATTAGAAATGTTCCCTTTTAAAGTTTGGGGAAGAGTGTTTTTGGTTTTGCCTGTACATAAGTATGTTAAATTTAACATCCTGTTTTGTTCTGTTTGCTTTGTTTTTTCTTTAAGTCATTAAGTTCAAAGTATTTAAAACTATACATGTTTCATTATTTCGAGCAAGCGTAGCACAATCTGGGAAATAAAAAAGACAAAGATCTAGTGTTTCATACTCAGCTTTCTCAGCTTGTTGGTTGAATAGGCATCAAATGAAGTCCAATGCCTATACAAAAGAAATGTTCCTTGTTTGGATTTGCCCCATCTGTGTCATCTGGTGGCTTATGCAATAGGAGGTGTTATCACATGAATCCAAATGCACAAGCCAGTTGTTTTATGGACTCTTTCTGTGCTTGGAGGAGTTTATAAGTTGCCCACTCTATTGTGTGTCACTCCCAGATGACACGTGTGCATTCTGCTGAGCATATTTTGGGGGTAATTATAACTAATGAAGCCTGGTACACAGCTTGTTCGCAGAGTGATTTATTCTGCTCCTGTCTGATTCCTGTGAGTTCTGTAAAATGGTTACATTGTGCCTTCCACTTTGGACATGTATGGGAGCATGTGGTATTGAGTCCATCTGACAAAATTTGCTATTCAGTGTACCACAGACTAATTACAAAGATATTGGCTGGGTACATCTGTTTAAAAATATAGCAATGAACGGAAATTATAAATGAGATCTATAACTTTGGGGATATTGACTTCAGTATGGCTCTTGTTTAGTTGTTTACTCTTCCCAGACTTACAGCAACCCACTTAGATGTACTGCTGTTAAATGGCTCAGAGTTCTCTGAACTCCATTAGTTAAGGTTAGGTTCCCTTTGTACCTTTAGCAAAGCAGATTTTATTATGCAATTTGAGTTCAGGTAACTGATGATATCTTGTGGAAAGATGGATTTAAAAGTTGGGAAGGAAATACCTTGTAGATTTGCAGGTTTCAGAAAGCAACAACAAAAAATCATTACTGAAGCCTGGATGTCAACCTTTATTTAACCTTAGATGTACCATTCTCACCCTAATTTGTCTTGACTTACCAGTCTCTCAGGCAAGTAAATCCACTGACATTAGTGAGACTCATCCTCAAGAGGTACTCATACATTTGTTTACCAGGATGGTTTTAAAAACCTTTTTTCCAGGGCACTAACATACCTCTGAAGTCATGGAGTAATAGGGCGCACAGAAGCTGCAGGGTTTGTCACTTCACCTACCAGATTCACAGATATCCCAGCAGGCTGGATGTTTTTACAAGTATCTCAGCATCAGTGTTCAGTAATAATAGTCTTCAATTATATCTGTCTTCAGCTATATCAGCTTCCCCCATCTTCACCCTCTAACTCTGTATCCAGATTTGAAAGACTTTTTCATCTTCTTTTTTCAGTGCCTAAACAAAATTTTCCTTCACAGAAAAAAAAGAGGTTAAAAGTTAGAGTACTGCTTGTATGAATGGGAGAACAAAGAGAGTTACTTGTTTTTGGTGCACACTTCATAAAAAGCACTGCTTAGAAAATACACTTCACATCCTTCCTACTAGCTGTGTGAGCAGAAACAATAGTTTTACTGAAAATGAATTTTTTTCATCCGTTTTTGTGGAAACAACCTGGGGTATTCTCAAGACAACATTAGCAGCATGATGGGTGAGATGTCACTAGTTCTCAGAAGTGAATCAATTAAGGTGACATTCCTCAGCTAGCACATTAAGCAAGAGGATGTGGTCACCAGCAGACCTGAAGTTTGCCTGTGTCCTAATCTGTTCCAGTAGTGACGTTTATAGTATCAGTAGCATTTTTCAAAATCAGTACTTTTACTGGGAAAGAACCATGAAGATAAAAGTGGGCAGAAGGTCTGTCAGTAACTTCATTCTTGCTCCAGAATTTGTGTGGAGCAGGTTCTCCTAGTAAGAGGTTGCAGTGTTATATACCTAAGATGATAACCACGAGAAGGTAAGAGTGGTGGAGAAAAGCTTTTGCATATAGTGAGTATCAATATACCTGTGTATAATGTGTGTGGAGAAACATACAATTTGAAAACTGACTGGTTTGCTGAGAACAATTGTATCATAATGTAGCAGTTGTGCTTAAATTGTTTTAAATAGACAGAATTTGGTATGGACTGTGGCAGTAAGGATATTTAGCTTTTTTAGATTTGTTCTGGATTTCTTCCATATATAAAAGCATGTTCTGAGAACAGTCTTTACATGATGATTTATGATGATGGGAAATCTGACCTGGGTTTGGGTTTGCTGATGATACAATTGTGATAGGTTTTGACTTTTGGGATAACACATGTGCCATGTGTGTTCCCAAAATGGCACCATCTTACCATGCCAGATATTACAAGAGGTTTGCCAAATTGACAACACATACCTAATTGAAATCCTTACACAGAATGTGCCTTACAGATGAAAACCAGAATTTTGCACATTTTGTAAGGTTTCCTGTTTTTTTGTTTGTTCTGTGTTGAAGGATCATGACAAACTATAATGACTGCTATATTAGAAAATGCCTAAAAATGAGCAGTTGTTTTCCTTGGAGAAAGATTGTCACACCTTTAAAGAATAGTTAGCTGGAATTATGTTTTTGTGCTATTAAAATCCTGCAGTTGTCAGGCATAGTTTTGCTTGCTGAGTAATCTACTTATGTTTAGTCAGAGTACATCTGTTCTATATAATTTTAAACATTTCATAAAATATTTAAGATTAATGGTCCAAATCAAGCACTAGCTAAAACGATGACACTAATTACATCAGATATAGTTGGGTCAGTGAAGCTTACGTGTCATTCTTTTGCGCTGACCAAACTTTTGTTGCATGAACTCATGTCCCATTTTAGTTGGCCTCAGAGCAGAGAGTACCCTTCTGAAAGCTGGGAATTGCAGCTGTAGTTTCAGCCTCTCTGCTACTTTCCTTTCTTCTATAAGCTGCATTCATTCTATTCATCTCCATTCCTTTGCTTCCTTACATGAATTTTGTGATAGGAACAACTATTCAAGTTACCTTGAACCTATACACTTATTTATGCTATGCCGTGCTAGGGCTAGTGCATATGATACACTTACCAGGTATGGTTAGGTGAAAATCATTTCTCATATGAGTATCTAGAAAATAGTAGTAAAACAGTACTCTTAGTAGTAAAATCAGGGCCTACAATGATAATCATTTACCAGAAATTGGAACCAAGGAGCAGAGTCACTTTTGGGGCAGTAAATTCTTACTTGTTAAACTCACCAGTGTTAGTAGCACACTTTCCTCTCTGCTGGTAAGCCATGCCCTTCCATTTTCTCTGGTAGCCTCCCAGATTTGTGGGGCCAGGCTGCCAAGTTGGACTGTCTGTTTTCTAGAAATTCTGAAAAAGCATTGATGGAAGAGGGTTTGCCATATTCCATATGTGCCGATCAGTCACACAGTGGACATGTCGGACTGCTTGTAAAGCAAACGCTGGCATGTTTGAGTTTAGTGAATGCATAAGGAATTTGAACTCCAACCTCACACTGATCCTGTGGTACTGTACATGATGATCAGTTGTGCAGGCAAAATGATTGTGATTCACTTAAACCCCCAATTTTTATATCAAGTTAGTTAAGTTTATACAGCTTTGTGGAACAGGAAAAATAAATCACAAACAAGAAGACAACCAAAAAGTACACTGTGTTTGGGTTAGAAAAAAAAGTGACTGGATGGGTTGAAGAACAGGCCAAAAAGATTAAGGAGAATGAATTTGAAATGAAAGACATTAAAACTTCTCAGGAAAAGTTAATTTCTAGTAAAATCTGTTTCATTGAAGGGAGGGGACTGAAAAAACAATATAAAGAACTGAAGGGGGGAATCAGAGGATAAATTATGAAGGAAGAAGTAGATCTTTGTTTAAAGAAGTTTGACTTAAATTGGGAACATGTAGGGTTTTCTTTATATTAAGATAAATACCACACTAAGCAGAAATCCCAACCTTAAGTTGCGTACCTAAGCACAGTTGGCCCATGTAGTGATTCTGATGTTGTGAATCATGCTGGAAAGTGTCAACATTTCCCAGGTTTACTCTTGGCTGTGCTTGAACTGAGCCAGCCTCAATGCATTTGCTGCTTTTGTGGACAGAACTCCTTGCTTTGTGAAAGTGAATAAGGTAGGTCTCCAAGAGCTGCTCTCCAGAGCCCCAGACAGTGAAAACAGCAGCCTTTTCGGCATCCTTCACTGATCTAGAGGTTAACCTGTCCAGAGGCTTATGCAGTCTGTACAGTAAAGGAAAGCTTTATTAGGATGGGAAACAGGATACAGGAGTGAGATTCCAGAAGTTGAGAGGGAACATTTATAATGAAGGTCATGGCACATCTTTAGAAGTGTAGATAATTATATTGACACCTTGGCTGCTATTCTTTACCTTCTAAATTAAATCCTAATGAGTAGGACTGAATGAGACCTTTTTAGATGCACAAACTGCTGAACTTGCTTGTATTGCATGGTACTGTATGTTCTTAAATTAACATTACTAAACATGGGATTTACGAGGCCTTCATTCACCGGACAACATTATTTGTTACTGGTCTTGTTTAATATTTATAGAGTGACATACGTTTCCATATTGCCTTAGAGAAATAAAAATAATTTCTCTAAGAGTCATCTGGCCTCATTTTGCAGTCTGATTTTGGCAAACGCAAGAAATTGTGAAAAAAAAAAAGAAAAATAGAAAAAAAAGAAAGAAGACATAATAGAAAAGGTAAAAAAGTTGTAATAAGTAATGCTTGGTACTATACTATGTAGGACGCTTGTATATCTGATTTTTTTTTTAAGCCAGTGTAAAATGGAATTTCTAAATGGGCAGTGATGTAGGGAAGAAGTTCTGTCTCAGTGTTAGGACTGGGAGAAGAAGCCGCAGTTGAAAGACAGAGGTAGAAGGTGTGAGAATTAGATTTCTATTTGACGTGAGTTTGTTCAGGTTGGTTGAGGCTGCTGAGAATTCAATCAGAGGTGTTTGAACGAGACGCAGCGGTGAGTACAGGTAGGAATATCTCACTGCCCTTGCTCCCAGGTGGATGGGTTGAAGACCAAGCAGTAGGCAAGCTGCCGGCTGCTGCCTGCTAAGTGAGCTAACTGAGCCAAACACTACTGGTGTTGTCAAGGTTTCCCAGAAATGTACAGTTCAATGCCTGAACACAAAACGTTCAGCTGCAAAATTTACGTGTGGTTAGGGATGTAGGCTCGATTTCCCGCCCAGGAAAGTCCAAGAAAAAAAACACCTTGGCAATCCCAGGCAGGAGGATGATGACGTTCATGTAACATGATAATATGTTATTTTTTAGGCTGCAGTAATGGCATCACATCACCTTGTTGCAATACCAGGCCTGTAATGTTACTTTCTTGCTCCTTTTGATGCACCTAGTGCTAACATGGCTTTTCAGCTTTGAGAGGTGGGGTGCTACATACTTCAGTCTTCCTTTTGTGTATCTTTGTGGACTCATTTGTAAAAATTGCCATTTTAACCAAATACTACTGTTCTAGTGTTGTGTTTCATTGATAGAAAGTTCACTCAAATTTTCTCAACTGTTGAATGAAAAAATGATTCATCTTTTTAGTCATGTAGGCTGCATGAGTGTTCAGAGCACTTCATAAATGTTAGGGTGATATTCTGTCTAGAATACCTCTGTTAATGCAGAAGAACAGAATCAATTATTTATTATTCTGGATTGGTTAAAATAGTGTTCGTAGGTGTGAATCTGTGCTTTTAACAGCAATAAAAATTGTAATCTTTGAGTGAAAGATCTAAATATTTTATTATAATAATAAGACATAAGTCCCCACAAAGTTTGAAGTATAAAATATCTGCATGAGTGGGTGAAATTCTGGCGTAACAGCTTTTATGGCTTTTGTGTGACCCTCATGGTAATAACATGTTGCATGTAGGAGGTAGTCAGTTTTGCGCAACTACAATTTGTTTTGTTTAGGGTCTTCTGCTTAGCTGACTGGTAGTAAAAATATGCAAACTCTTTTATTTGTTTTTTGTTTTTATATGCAAGAAGCAAATAAGTTGCAGTGGCTGTAATTCCTATTATTAAACTGTGCTCATTTATTAATGTTAATTATTAGGCGGTCAGTTGTTATCCTTGCTAAAAAGACATACAAAGAAAGTAGTTTTGTGATAAGAAAGCAGTTTTGTCTCAAATAAGGGAAACTGGATGTAATGCTCTGCACAGTACATTTTACAGAAGCGCATAGGATCTGTTTACCTGGTTGAAATTCAAATTGTTTTATTATGGTGTCAATTCTTTGGTTTTGGCAGCACTTCTAAAGTGTCTATACACAAAAGGACTACCACAGTGAATGAATGCTAGTGTTGACACCACCTAACAAGCAGGGATTATGTGTTTACAGAAGAAGTAATATGATAGGTCAAGTATAAGAGGCACTTCTCAAGAGCACTTCACCACATAATGAGTGACTGACTAGAAAGTGCGGAGCTGCCACTCTTTGGCTTCGTTTCGGTGTTGATGCCTGCCTCTCTCCTCCAAAGCCCTCTTGATCATGTTCAGCTGCTCTGTTCTCATGTGGTGAATAATAGTAGAGTAAAGCTGCTTTTCTGTCTCATTTTTCTTGCTAATTTACACATTCAAGCCATTTTTTGTTTGCTATCCTTATTTGCTATTCCCTTTTGTCAAGGCACTGTTCTCTTTTTTGCCTCAGGCCTAGGAACTAATTTGAGCTTCTATAATTACTTCATGTTTTACACCTGTCTGCATATCATGCACCCCTTGTCTCTGTACTTAAGCTGTATATTTCCTTGGAAGAAAAAAAAAAAAAAAAGGCTAGTTTTCATATACAAGGAATCCCCAAGTTTCTCCTCTCGGTCTTCCTACAGGAGAAACACAATTAAACTGTTGAGATGTTCTCAGCAATGCAGCTGACCTTTTGGGTTCATGAAGGACAAATGAATGCTGTCTGTTCAGACAGTTTGTGTTAAGACATTGTTGAGCAAAGAGCCCTGAGCTTTGTTCCTCTTGAATGAAGCAATGGTTGTAGTCATTTTAAAATCATTAAGAGCCTGAATGCATGGTATCATTCTACAGTGTTTGCTCTACAGCTGCTCTTCTGCTTTAATAGCAGCTTATTAAATTTGGGTCAAGCGCACTCTGAAGAGTATCACAATGAAGAAACTGTTCAAAAAGTTACCTGTTTAAAAAAAAGGCAATTGATTAGATTTTTAACTTAAGTGACAGCTGCAATTCATTGCCTGTTCTTTGTGGTGTCCTGCAGCCAGAGTGGAAGCCTTTTGTAATTTGGTCTTCATTTTGTAAAAGCTTTCTTGAATAATCCAGGGTTGCTTTCCACTCTGAGACCGCCTCAATCCAATTAGGAGTTTAACAAGGGTCAAATTAAGGAGACTTTACACTTCATGTTTGCATCATTAGCCATAAGACTGTTTTGTGTGTGCACGACTGTGTGTCGAGGGAGGAGGGGAAGCTGCAAGACGGGGCAGACACAAAGCTGTCATCCACCATGTGGTGCATCCCACCAGTGAATGGAGGCACAGCAGGCTAGGAACAACATTTCCAGTTGTCTTTTGGGGCTGTCGTCATGTGGATTTCAGCTGGTACATAGTTGTTTGGAGGTTACAGGTGCTAGCTAGAGCCAAGGAAGAAGAGCGTGCTCTGCGCCTCGTCTTTTCTCTCCTGGTAGCCTATTGTTATTGGACAAATGACTGGGAAGAGATGAAGTTAGAAATCTCTTGAGCATTCATTATTTTTGATGAGATGACAACTACCCCAGTTCCTTGTTCTCACTACTCATGCTGTTTCCTGTTATTTTTTGAAAACATAATTTTTCTTTGTGTTAAGTGTATTGTACAGTGTGAATTTTTTTATACAAGTAGTTTGTTAGCAGGCTTTCGATAATCAGATGTGTGTATGGAAGACTACAAACATGCAGTCATATTTTCTACAATAACAATCTTCTAAAAATGGCACTGGTTTTACTTACACAATTTTTGACTACGACTACATTTTCCTAATGAATTATTTATAGAAACTGTTGAAAATTAAAGAGAAAACCATAAGACCCTCTTTTCTGTGTAAGATTGTTCTTAATGACAAGAGAAATTCTCCTGCTAATCAGTGTTTAGATGTGTGGGATATTGCTGGAGAACCGTTGCAGTGTCTCTTTAGCAAATGCTTTGTGCTGCTACATACAAAGTAACGATTTATCTAAAAATAACACTTTCATTGTTCCTCCCCCCCCCTAAACCCATTAATAGGTACTTTAGTATCATGCGAGTTTTCATAGTTTAATCCCTTTTCAAAAGCTTTTCAGAATAAAAGCTCTAAATGGTCCTCAGTATTAATTTGATGTGACTTCTGTACAATATGGTTTGAAACTCTCAGAAGCACATTTTTACAGCTTACCCTTTTTCACTGGATCAGTGTGTGGAAAATACCAGCTAAATGTTTCATGGAGTCTCTGCTGTAAGCCTTTTTTGTTGTCTTGCAGATGCTATAGCTTTCTAGTGATTTTTATTTAGTACCGTCATTATTAGATAATACTTAAGCCAGATCAAAACCTCTACATATATTATTGTTCATTGAATTTAAATTCTAGGAAATGCCACTTAAAACATATTTTTTTAAAAAAGTTTTGACCCATCTCTTGAATCTCATTTGATGAGAATTTAGCTTCAACAGTAAACTGTGCATAATAAATGGTGATTGAGTTTAATGTAGTCTGTGTTTGGAGTCAATCAGATCTTTGTTTACATTTAGACAGGAGTAGCTGGCTTTAGAGCTTTGGACACCCATAAATAATTACATTTTTTAAATGCTGAGCTTTTGGTGAAATATTAATTTGATGTGTCTGATAGAAGCAACAAAAAATAATTTAAGACTTGTTCTGTCAACTTCTTTATCAAAATGGGAATGTGTTTTCTATTTGGATCCCAGTGTGCACAGTGGCTGGTGAAATAAAAATCTTGTCTATCGAATTATTTTCATAATGTATATCTCCTGTGGTGATTTTTTTCTTCCTCAAAAACACTGACTAACTCTGGAACAAGATATTTACAATAGTATCAAATGGTGAAGGGCTGTATTTTGTTTTGTTTAGTTTTATGCTTAGTTACCCCAATTTTAAGTCTTTTGTATAAATTGTTATCACGAATGAAGTGAATGGAAATTGTATGATATAAGCCTGTTTGAACATGTTCAGTCTGTTCTGAGCTCTAGATATCCAAAAGGATCAGAATAATATGAGATTCAGAATGTCACAGAATTTGATTCTTTATTACTCAGTTTCTTTAGTCCAAAACGAACCCAGTCATTTGACTACAGAAGTATTTATTCAAGGTATTGTTTGCCATGCCCAGGTAAAATAAGGTATCGTCAGATATTTTTATATTAAAGAAAGCTTCCAGCACTGATCTGTAGTATGGTGTCTTCCTTACCATTATGTGTATATATTCAGCACATGCCAGTTTGGTTTTTTTGTTTTTGTTTTTGTTTTTTAACCTGGCTACCTTCAGGAAGGTATTTAATTTTATAATTTCACCATCCTGCAGCCTGGAGAGATGTCCTTTACAAAATTGTAACAAACTGAAATGAAGATTCGTAGTCATTAAGAAATAACTCCTGTAACATAAAATGTATTTTATATTCTGATGTTTTGTGATTGATAGGCTGAAAATTGCTTTATTATTTCTTCAAAAAGAAACTAGTGAACACCTTCCTATGCTGAGTAGAAGTCCCCTTTGCCTTTCTGCTAGATCTTTTTATTTTAGGTTGTTTGTTTTTTTTTTTCACTTTATATGCTTTGGAATAGGTGGTCTGCAAGAAAAAATGATGGATTTCACAGCTGCAATGCCAGAATTTACAGGTTGAAGGAAAAGTGGGCTTATGATCGGTGAACATTGCAGTCATTGTTTCCTATTTATCTACCAGAAAACACAATGACAGAAAAAAAAAAAAAATTTCAGTTCTGTATTGCAGTAGGGTGTTTTACAAATGTACCTGTGGACATTTGTATGTAAATTAGATACAACCTTTGAGCTCTTGGGAAGTTATCAGAGTGGACCTTAGTGTCACAAACCTTCTGCCCTCTCTATCAGGATTTATTTAGCCATAAGAGGAAAGACAACAACATGATTTATGCATCCGTGTAAGTTTTTGGGAGATCACCCAGTCACCATTTTGTGCCAGTGTCACAGAGATCTGAAGATGTGAGTGGTAATCAGGCTGTTGAAGTAAAGCCTAAAAATTTCTGTCAGCTACAAAGGTTGAAATTTTAGATAAACAGATGCAGAACTTACATAATGTCAGGAATTAAATATTTCTTCTCAATTACAGTAAGTCTGTACTGCATAAATTCTTAAAAGCAATGAAGCTTTAAAAGCTGCTAATCTAACTTTGAGATTTCCCGTATTGGTGTATACATTTTCGCTACTATTTGCATAGATATTGTATAGATGTTTTCCTCATTTTAAAATTTATATTTTTGTCTATTTATGTGTTGGTGTAAAACATGATGTCTATCTATATTACAATATGTAGTTTTTTTGATTTCTATTGTAACATAGTCACCATATATCTTGTTTATTTTTTCCTTCTTACTTCTAACATACAAAACCATTTGCTAAATCTAGTTTTACTGTCAAAGCAACTTCAGTATAAAATTGATTACATAGTTATCCAGAGGAGGATCAGATGCCAGCTTTCTTCCTTTCAGAAGGGCTATCTACACTTTTTGTGTATAATGAATTTGGTTCTCTTGAAAGATGCTGGATTGACAGCCCTGAAGACCAAAGTCCTTTATTTATGCATGAGCAGCACCAGTTCTGCCTTTCCCACACTGCCCTCCTGATATGCTTCACCCATGACCTGAAGGATCCCCCTTAGGGGTGACAGCTTAGTAGCCTTCATACCCATTCACTCCTCCAGTCCTCTGCTGAGAGTGCCAACAAGAATGCCAGGGTGGTGGTGCCTTTTTGCTGTGAATGTTTGATAACTGCCTTTCAGGTCACAGTGGACATCCCATTTTCCACAGGTTATTGAAAAGCAGTCAGAGGGTGATAACTTTTCAGACTCTTCAGGGTAATGGCAAAGCAGAGGTCTTAGGGTAATTAAAGGCAAGACCAGGATTTGGTTCAATTATTGTATATAGTGTAGTAAATTAGAGTCAAGTTCTCTAGCCCATTACCAATTTCCTGATTAAGCTAGTCCTCTAGGACATTTTACAGTACTACTAATGTTCCTCAGGCCCTCTTTTTTTACTCACTGAAAGGAAAGAATGCTTTCTGCAAGCACAAGTCACAAATAGCCCAATTTTCTTCTGGCTTACAAAATGCAAAGCATAACTAATTTGATAGTGGATTGTACCAATTTTAATTTGACTCAAGGACCTTATGGGCTAATTGAGTATGTTTCTGATCTCATTTATGGTAAAGTAAATTTAAATTCTATTTGAGTTACGCTAGGTACACATGTGGGCATAAGCGCAGTACTTGATTCCCTGTGTATAACTTACATACTGGATGTATGTAATTAGTCCTTAATGAGACATAAGATACAAATGCACATGCAGAATTCTAATGGATCAGATAGCACAGTGCTAACAGAAACTCTAACTTTTTCCCTGCAATTATTTTTTTTTATTTATCATATTTTGCATCAGCGATACATTTATATTGGAAATGCATGCTCAGTGCATCTGAGCCGCGATTCAGTTGCCCACTTTCATGTGTATTTTGAGAAAAATGTACAAGGAATTTGATTTTATATTTCCGGTTATTCCAGAAAGTAACACATGTTTGTGTTTAAAATAATGACAGAAAAAGAAGGAAAAGAAGTAACTGCTGTCTTACGCTAAATGAGCGTATTTTCAGTATTCAGTGGAGTATTGAAATATTCCAAGCTCTAATTAAGAATATACAAGCCTCTGTGTATGAAAAGCTCCTCATGTGAATTTATTTTAGAATCCTTAATGGATGATTTAAATGGTTGAATAGTAAGATGATTCAGTTATGTATACATTAAAATCATTAAATGAAAAAAGTTTTTCTATATTTTAGAATGAGAGCCTACATTGTATACACACAGCTACATGTAAAGCCCTTGTCATGTTGCTAAAGGTTATCCATGGTTCTTGGGAAAAAAAAAACTTTAATTTCAGCCCAATTATTTCATATTTGCCAAAATGATTATGTTCTTAAAAATCCATATTTAAAACAAGCCAAAGTTTAAAATGAAATTATTTTTAAACAATCCAGTTCAAGTTTAGAAAATATTTTTCATTCACTTAAAATATTTTAAAACAACAGCCAATGTCCTTAAGAAAAAGTTATTCAGCTAGAAAAAAGTACAGAAAAAAATCAATGCCAAAGTAATTTTCTCAATGTGTGAAAAACACATCTAATTTGAGAACACCACCTCATAAAGTTGTTCATAATACTGAATTATTTGAGGAAAAGTGTAGAATCTTAACATAATAACGAAATCACATGGCAGTATTATAGTGACCATAAATTATTTTTCTCTCCCCGTGCTTATTAATAAAAAACTGGGGAAAAATCTAGAAAAAAATCTTCTTCAGTTTCTGGACTCTGCATTGCAGGAAGGAAATAAATAAGAAAGGAGTAGATTTTAATTTTATATCAAAGAAACCCTTGAGGTGGAAAGTTAGGGAAAGCTGCATGGGTTTGTAGCACACAAAATGTCGCTTGAATTTTGCTGCTCAGTAGTTTGATATACTCATTTGCTGATGCGAAATGACGAGGGCTTAGAAAGCAGGGTTTTGTTTTTTAGCTGTCTGTAGACCTAGTGGGGCCTTACAGAACCCAGTCAGCAGGTCATTAACTCTGGAGAAAACAGCTTGCATTAATATGCTCTAATCCGGTATAATTAGTCAAATTACTGCACGCCGACCGGCTTGTCATGTGTTGTCAGACTTGGCATGCAGGCAGGATCGCCAGGGTCCCTCTGGAATGCCACCCCGGATCAGGGAGAAGGGCTTGTTTGTAGTACTGCAGATTTCTTGATGAGGAAAGCAAACGGAATCAGCAGCCACAGCCTTACAGAAAAGAAAAGAAAAGAAAAGAAAGAAAAAAAAAACAATCAAAAACCTGATCTGTTACTATTTGTTGAGAAATAGGGAATTCATGTCGTGGGAGCTAGTTTATGGTTGATATCTACTGTTAGAAATAGAAGCTGTTCCATTGCTTCTTACAATTTCTATGTATCTAACAAAACTGGAGATCCGCTGTGCTATATAAGATTAGCATTCATAAAAAGATTTAAAATAAATAATTACAAGAGGATCAGCTACAAATTACCTACCACACTGTGACACAGATTATTAAACTACCAGCATGTGTGGGTGCGTGTGTATGTGTGTGCTCGTGCATGTGCATGTGCCCCTTTTTCCAGTAGGGGAGGAGGTTATTAAACTATAAAAGGGCCATATTAGCATAAATTTACAAGAGCTCTTGTTCTGGTGGCATGATAAAAACCTGTGTTACCTTTGCATTAACACTGAATTGCTTGTTGTGCTTTTGGCAATGACAGATAAGTCAGTGTAATTCCCCATCGCAACGGAAATGATGCTCCAGATTCCAAACGCATCCTGAAGATGTCACTGACAATAATCTTCAAAGAACGGCCAGTGAAAGTGGGCTGTATGTTTGCAGGATGATATACTGCAAATGACAGGAAGAATTATGTGAGTGAAGACGAATCTGTAACATATTATTAAGCAATTTCACGAGAATAACAGGGATAAAAGGATAATGGATGAGGGTGTCATTATTACCTTCATGTAGAGGGAAAGCAAAAGCAAAGGTAGAGAGACAAGATTAATTGAGGAAGGGTGAAGCATTCATTGCTCATCAGCTCTTTTGTACTCTCTGCTCCTGAAATTCCAGACAAAAAAAAAAAAATAATAAAAAAAAATTGCTCAGGGCTGCATTTTAATGCAGCTGGCAAGACAGAGCCGAAAACTGACAGGGCATTTTTTAGTCACCTCCCTGTTTCCATAAACACACAACGGCTATTACTCCTGGAGTCTTCCTGTGGTCAGAACAGTAAGCTGATGGGATGTTCTTTTTTTATCGCAGTTACTGTTTTTAATTGTGCTTCCGGACTTGCCAGTTTTATCTGTTGATGGTGTGGAACTGAACAGGTCATTCCCTATGCATTGTTTGCATTGCAGTTGCAAATGTAAGCAGACTGTACATAATAGATGTCAGCAGAAGGGCTTCTTTGGAACACAAAGGCAAACGGGAGTGTCCTTTAACATTAGTGACAACATAAAATTATGCCAAGGTATCAAGGTTTTACTGGGTTTTAGTATACACCGTGAAGAAACAGGAAGTCATTTGGCAATTGGGCAGACAAATCCTGCAGTGTTAACTCAAGTATAATTCCTGTCGAAGTCAAGTTTTGCCCACTCAGAGAGTTATCACTTGGTCAATAATTTCAATTACCTTCCTTAATTTCTGTATGTTCTCCAAGTAGCAGTTGATTTTACGGCAGAAAATATTTAAAAATGTTTCATTTGCTTTTAGAAATCTTAATATATAATATATTTTTTTAAAAAATATTTAGATATTGTATAGATATAAAACATTTTCCCCTGATAATGATGTTTTCTCTGTGTACATTTTAATTTCAAAAGGAATGTCAGGGACCTGAATAATTAAGAACACATAACTATTTGCATTTGGAGAATGGATTCTAGGTTTTAAGCCTTCTTAGATTTAAGATAGTATTCAGCTTCCTTGATTTTCCTTTCTGTTTTTATTTCAGATAAGGAGTTGTTCTGATGAAGTAAACAGTTATGTTTTGTTTTGTTTTTTTTAACTGATAAAAACTGTTCCAAAGTTTTGACACCAAAAGAAAGGGAAGGAAATTAATTTCTCAGCTGTTCTCTGTAGGGAACAAAAGGAGGTTTTTTTTGAACTTCAGTACTGTAGGGCAGACAGATGAAAACCTGCAGTTTGATGGGAAAAAAAATAGTGGGGAATATGCCTCAATTGATTGTCATTTCTAGTAGTGAAAATTGGATTTGATTTCATGAAGTTGTGTATTTCGTAAACTGAACTGCTCCTATACGGTAAAGGGCATATACAGGATTTTAGAAAGAATAGCTAAGGTCAACAGCACAGGCTCACTCACTGGCAGAGTCTGAAACCGAGACACTGGGGGAGAAGGATTTTTTCTGCTACCTCATGCGTAATAGCAAGATAAACAGAGAGGAGTGCTGGGGGACAGAAGGGGGTCAGGAGCTGGGTTAGGGTGGGAGGGGGCTGCACTTCATTGCAGTAGATTTATTGATCATTGAAAAATAGGCGTGTGAAAAGAATAGATAGGAATTTTGTTCAGTAAGATGCTTTGATACATTAGCACAAGAATATGAGAAGGTTGTTTCAGCCCAGCAAATGCTGCGCTGCCCAGGAATCAATTGATGCTGTGAGGAGCCTCACAGTACCAAAGGGCTCTGTTCAAGTTCATTACAAAGGTTTTCTTAGTAATCTACAGGATCTCTTGCTTAGATTTATCCCAGTATCTATCACAATAACCTGCTTGAACAATGTAACTTAGAAACTGGGTCATTCTACAGACAGAAAACATTTCTGTGCTTGATAGTTCAGATCATCTTCCTTTTTTGTGGGTTTTATTTGTTCATAGTATATACTACAGTTGTTATGTTTAAAAAAACCCACTGCCATTATCAATAAAAAATTACCATTAGATAATGGCAGCAATTAGATAACTCTTGTGAATTTTGTTACTTATGTTCCACGCAGTTATTGTTAAAGCAAATTCAGATTGCACAAAATATCTGATTGAAGAGATTCATGTTGGTCTTCTATCTTATGTAAATTTTAAATTTAAGTAAAAAATTGTGTTGACATATTGTGGTGATTTAACCCCAGTGCTATTGGTTAGACTGCTTAACATCACCAAAATATTTTCCCAGAACATGTGGTAAATTTTTGGCTCTGTGAGAGCATGGGAAGATTCTGGTCCTTACCCCTGCAGAACTGACCAAGAATCATGGAGAAAGTGGGAATCTAACTGCGTTCCCCTCATCCCATCACGTCTCAGCATATTTGTTTGACTTTATTGAGCCTGTGTATTAGAACGGGGAAGAAGGTAGAGAGGAAATAATTTTGCCTCCAGAGATTTTATTTTGCTGTGAACAGTGATGCTCTAAAGAGCACAGTGGAGTTTTTCATGACTGTCTTTAACCCAAGCTACTAAGAAATGTATTTAGGTTTGCAGGTTAAATGCAAACTAAAACAAGTTTGCATTTTTTCTCTACTGGGTGACCTACCAGTCTAGTGAAAATGCTGTACACCTCAATTTTACAATGCCAACATGTGGCATACACCTCCAGTGGCTTACAGTTATTGGTGATGATATTCAGCAGGAAAGAATCCAGCCTGACAAAGAGTTTCTCAGCTGAGTTTGTGTGACTCATTGTTATAAAAGAAATCTCATTCTGTTACACCCAAACTATTCATACATGGCCTGAACTAAGCAGGGTGGAACACACCAACTGCAAAACTGGGTTTATAGAAACTTTTGGACAATTATTTGAACTGATGTGTTCATACTAGGACTAACTGAAGAGTTATTCTTGCCCAGGGAACCAGAGAGACATCCTGACAAGCCATGGCGATGCCTTCATTGTGTGGCATCACCACCTTTCAGCATGTTATTTACAGAATGCAGCAATAATATAAAAGATCAGGATATTATGGCTGTGTTTTGTCTATCATTGCCCTCTCTCTTTTTTTATATCTAACCATCTGAATAGTGATGTGTTCACTTTCTGTCTCTCTCCCTTTCCTTGTGCTTGCTGCTGCTCCCCAGACTTCTTAATGATGTTTCTAAAGAGCTCCTTTCAATCCAAAGCTCCTGACATCAGTGGAAAGACTTGGAATGATTTCAGTGGGTTTTGGATAAGGCCCAGTCCTACTAAAATCAAGCAGATCTGCAATTCTGATCAAACCTTTTGCAGTTCAATGTCCATGAAAATCTTTACACATCAGTGGGTTCCAGAGGCATAAACTACTGCCATCCTCATCTGAACAGCATAATTCACCATGGAGGAAAACTCAGATATTTAGTGAATACAGGTTGCAGCTAACTTTATTCACATTCCTATTATATTACTGTTGGTACTATCAGGAGTTTTGTTGAAATATATGATGCTTCAGTTCAATATTTTAATTTTCCACCTCCTTGCCCTCTAGTGGACAAACAAGCTCATTATTGTCAGAGCCCGACGCAGCTGGGACAGCAATTACCCATAAACAGGTTTTCTTCTTTACATGAAGTGGTGTTTTCATGTAAAATAGGTCTTGGGTTGTTTTATTCTTCAGTTGGGATCTATTTGGTTTGTCTGTATTGAGGTAGAAAAATGTTACTTTCCGGTGTTGTTTGGTGTAAGCTTATGAAAAATTGAAATATTTTTAGGAGTGTTTGGCTCAGTGTCATAAAAAAAGGTCCCAGGAGGACCATGCTGAATCTTCCCATATTCTAAGTTTTTAATAATAAGTTTGAAAAGCCATACTTGTTGATTCATTCCACTATAAAATGACAAAAATTATTTCAAGTGTTTGGCTTTCTATAGGACTAGTTGACATTTTCCATTGTAAAAAAAATTATGTTTTTTTCATAAATATTAAAAATACCCAAAGTTTTCCAGCTGGTAGAGAAAGCTGTACCAACAGCAACCAACTTATTTTTAAAAAATTCTTCCAAGGTAATGGTCTCACTAGATATTTTTTTAAAATCTAGCTTGACTGCCTTTATTCTCTATGGTAAATATGCTACAATGCTCCTACATGCAGGAGACCCTTGTCAATATTGCACAGTTGCATTGGAAAATTGAAGTGGCCAAAGAGATGGTCACTGTTTTCATTCACTGAGGTGTTTTACAAATTATTATGACCTTGTTTTGTTTATGTTTTGCAATCTTTTAAATGAATGATACCACTGACTCTTAAGGATAAATGGTTTATACCAGGAAGGCAAAATGTACATACCTAGTCCTCCTCCTGAAGTAAATAGGTGCTTCTTCTCAGCTGTTCCAAATACATGGGTAAAACAGTTTTCCACGGGAAAAGCCAGTAAGGTCACTGTATCGGTTCCTGATGGTGGGCACCTGCATATAAAACCAGTTTTGGACTTTCTGGAGTACTTTCCGCTTCTACTTCAAACTTTCAAAGCTAACAGCTGTTTAGACCACTCAATATTTTTGCAAACAAGTCCAAAATCAGCATTAATATTTATAATAGCTAATGTGTCTTATTTAGATGCTGCTTCTAGAGAGATGATGTAAAAATTTCTCTTCTTTATTTTCTGTGGTGTTAAAGTTTTAAATTATTTATAGTAATTTACATAAAATGGATTCTTCTGTCAGCAATACTGATACAGCTCATTCAATTAATTTAGTGGGATAGCATCAAAATAAATGTAGGAAAAAATTCCCTCCAGCTCAGTCTTCCTCTCCCTAATTCTGCTATATCTTCATTTTGCCTAATGATTTTTGGCAGAAAAGGCAGACAAGTGATTGTGGTAATTTTGCATTGCTCTCTGTTTTGGAAGGGTATCCTCAGCATTGTCTCAGTTTCTTGTTCTTCTTTCAAATGAGAAACACATCTTTTAGCTAACATAGAGGACAAAATGGAAAAAATGCAAATACGCAAAGAAATAATGCTTTTAAAAGGGGATTGTGCAGTTTTGACATGTACAAAAAATGCTCAATTGCTACTACCTTCCAAGAGGATGTATAGATTTAAATTACTTTTGTGTGCTTGACAGAGGTAGCTAAAAGTGAATATAACATTACAATAAGATATGGTGATTAACATTAAATTTGGACAGGAGAAAGTTGGATGCTTATCATGATAGGAAAAAGGTTAATATTTTAAAGTGAGGCTAAAGGTTGACAGGAGAAAAATTGAGTTAGTTTGCAAAAAAGAAATTTGTTTCTTTAAGTGAAAATTGGGGTCAAGAGGGCAGAGCTCTCTGCTTCAACATGAATGAAATAAATTAAATAATACCACCATAAAGCAGTAGTGTATAAGCTAATGATAAAATAGTACATGGTGGTTTTGAGAAAGATATTGTCTATGAGCAAAACATCTGCAGAAATGCCATTTCAAATCATTGGGTTTAGGGGTTTATTTTATTTATTATTACCATTGTTTTCAAATAGAACAGCTTTTTTTTCCAGTTGGAGGCTTTTAAATTTATGCAGTACCGTTAATTATTAACAAAGATGGTAATGCTGATGTTCAGAGAAAATTACAATTTTGATAATTACATTCTATCTGAAAGAAATTTCTTGCATTTCGGATGGGTGTGCTGTTCTGTACCATTTCTTGACGTATCTGGTATGTGATATTAGATGATGCTTTCCCATCTTAAATCAACAGGAGTTGACTGCATTTCTTTGGTCAATGTGTGGTAATTCCTGTGTATGTGAATAAAGATAAGATATTGCATCAATTTGTAACTAGTCATATGAAAATAGCAGAGTTAGGAAGTAAATCTATGAGTATTATTGCTCTTCATCATGTCAATCTATACCTTCAACAGGCAGAGGTGGGCAGCTAGTTTACTGTCATCATTACCAGTATGGCATACCTTTGTTTCTCTAATAATAAGCGTTTCTTTCCTCCATTCTCTTTATCAAATTAATCAAAATAAAATTCATAAAATAAGCAAGAAACCCGCCCCCCATGAACAGGTTTCTTATTTACTGCTCTCTAAAGGATTTTTGCCATCTAGGTAGTTTATGTATCAATATATCATCAGGTTTTGTGACAATATTTGCTTCTACTGTCCCATTCTTCAGATTTCAGAGAGGGTTAGGGGATTGTAGGTTGACGTATAAATACGTTTGTATCTGGGTTTCTTGCAGAATTGCATTTGTTATCTAGAGTGCTCACAGAAGATGTTTCCATTTATTTGTATGCAGTACCCCACTTCTGTTTTGAGTTTATCCTCTTGAGGCTACAGGTAGGTTTTGAGTAATGGTCAGCTCTGCTATGTATCCTCCTGCATGAGTTACGCAGGCTGGGTCCCTGACGAGGAGTTTTAGGCTTTGCTGGAAGGTCAAGAGTCACCACTTCTCGCTGGCCCTGGCAGTGGATGCTGCATCCAGTCTCAACTTCTTTTTTCTTCCTCACAGCTGTAGCCATAGTATTTGCATTGTGAAAGAGATTATTCCTTCTCTCTTCCCAGGAAAGTAAGATGATGCTTAATTGAATACCTAATATCTCAAAATGGAAAAATAATATCTGATTAGTCTTCAGGTTAAAAAAAAACCAAAAATGTCTTGCTTGTTTGGACCATCTCATCCATACAGAAACATCAGGGGGGGTGGCTTTAGTCAGTGTATATTTGGCAGCTGAATCTAGATATTACCCTTCTGTCTGGGGTCATAGTTTGTTTTAAAAGAGTTATGTATGAATTTTCTCTAAATTGTAGCAGAGGGTCATGAATTAGTGTCTAAATGTGGGCTTGACAAGATTATTATAGTCTCTATTTCATGCCAGAAACAAAGATGAATAGAGATAGCAAGCTTTTAAACAGACGTTCTGACATCTATAATGTCAGCAGAGAGTGAATGAATGGCAGGATGCAAGAACAAATCTTCATTTTTTTTGTTATTTTAGAAGGATTAGATGGACCTACACTCATTCATAATTTCTTCCTAAAATAATTACTAAGTACTACATGAACCAGTCATTTTCCAAACCAGTTACCTTCCAAATCATGCAAATTGTCTACTAAGATGTACATATTAAGATACATACACTAGAAGATAAATATACTTTGATTTGCATTTAGAAGTAGATAAGATGCACTTAGTTAATGCTTTGCACTTTCATTTTAGCTGAATGTGTATTTATAAGTAATTTTGTTTGAGTCTAGACTGAATTGTTTTAATGCTTGTTGGGGGAACTACTTTTTTATTTCTTAAAATAATAATTTTCAGCCTCTCTGTGGTTTTTCTGATTATTAGATTTCTGGAGCAGAGATCTACGTTAGCAATTTTTGATGATTAAATTTCTGAAGTGGAAATCTGTGTTGGCAATTTTTGAATGAGAAAGACAGGATGCCTACCAGTATACTACTACCATTTCAGTGTATCCCATTTGAAGATACATGTTCAAGATTTTCCTTTTTGTTTATTCATAGTCTGTGTGTAAATAGGAAAGAACGACCTATGCTGAGGCTGTGGGCTCTGATACTTTTTTTTTTAATTGTTATTCATAGATATGAATATTCATTTCCTTTTCAGGTGTACAAACAGCCCTACCGTTAGTACTTTGGCAGCTTTTGCCCAAATGATAATATAAACCCTAGAGTGGTGGCTATGAAGAGATATAATATTCAATGAAACCAGCATCTTTAAAATAATAAAAAACACATACCATTAGTCATACATTTTTGTAAGTTAAGCTCTGCCAATGGGTGCGGATAGTTTTTATATCTATATATATGTAGGAAAAGAGTGTGTATACATAGCAATAAATGCAGCAAAAGAAGATCCAGGTACCGTAAATACTGTCTCATTTTCACCTCTTCTGTAACTGCTGGCATTAATGTTTTTATTGGTCTTCTTTTTGTTAAAGGAAAGAGAGAAACAGTTCCACTAATGGAAACCAGCATGCAGTGCTAGTAGCTTTTTAAAATGGGGTTTGAGTTTTCTTTCCCCACTAAAAGGTATGTAATTGAAACAAAAAGCATTGTTTCCATCCCAATTTTTTTTTCCCTTTTTTTTTTTCCCCTTTCCTTGAGCCCATCCTGTCAGGCTGCAAGCGTGAAAGTTATTTTCTGGTGGTGTGATTAGATTGGGGCTGAACTCTCCAGCTGGCAGGCCTGTCTGTGACTGGCGGTGGCCTGTCCCCAGTGCTTGTCATCTCCTGACATGCCTGACAGGATGGGGACAGCAGCCCCAGACAGGTTCATTAGATGGTGTTTTCTACAGCTGGGCTAAAAATAAAAAAAAATAATAATAATAAAGTGAAAAAAAAACATGCTCTGTCAAGGCCCAAGCTGTAGGGGCCCTTCTTGTTGGTTTAAACCAAGGCCTTGTTTTGACAAATTCTGATCTGTGCGGTTTTTAGATTTTCTGACACATTTTTGTTTTCTTCCCCTTTGGCCTGCGCTCTTTGCACTCTGCCTTGTTGCTGCTTCAAAATCCTAACACCGCCTTCCCAGGAGAGCAGGGAGGATGCTTGCGGAGGGCTTGGAAGAAAAATAGAGCACTACAGTGAAACAGCAATAAGTGTTCATTTCCATGGTGATCAGCCCAATGGCACAAAAAACAACCTTGGGACTCTCAATAAGCCAATTACAAGAAAGGTTAAGAGTTTTATAGTGCCAGAAACATGCCATCTACATGAGAAAATAGTATCATTACTAGCAATCTAGGCTGTTAAATACATTGCTGTCTGGTGCTGCCAGAAACGTAAGCTGTTTATGTTATTTGGGGTTTTTTTGGAAGCTGCCAGAGTTTTCCGGTGGTATTGTCAGGCTTTGATGCAGTATATCAAAAATCTACATGATTTTAGATTATTAAGCAATTTAAACCAGTAAGAAAGCCATTTGAAAGCATTAGGCACATCGAATGACACAAGGTTAACTGAATGGGTTTAAACTCTGAGTTTCTTACAGATTTGTATCAGATCTTTGCTTTAGATTTTTATCAGAAAGACAAAGGGTTTGTGCGTTATATATAATTTAAGAATCTCTTATAAAATATTTTTGAAAAGAAAAACCCCACTTAATATCTATTTTTTTTTATTGCAATAATAAAGTACCTATTGACTCCTTTAATTTATGGACTCGTGACTGTAGTTTGACTCCAGGGTTACCTGCTGGTTTTCTTAGGGACTGACATTTGATTTTGTGCATTTTAGGTAGCTATAACATGCTGGTGTGTAAAACACTTCTCATGGTACTGGGAAAAAAAAGGAAAATGTTTACTATTTTGCTTACTTTGCCCCTTTGCTTAGGAGTGCAGAGAGCATTACAGCCTTTTATGTTTTCTGCATTTAGCTGCTTGCAGTGTAAGCACTGCATCTGGAAACCAAGCCCTTCATTCACAGAAATCCTACCACTTACCTTTCCTTTGTATTGTTAGTTACTGCTGCTTTAGTTCATGGTCTCTATGACAACTGTTTAAATTGGGATGGGCAACTGTCATCTGGAGTATTACTGAAAGAAAAGTGTTAGTGAGCACACAGTTCCATAGATAGAGCATTTCAATATAATCCAATTTTAATTGAGCTCCAGAGACTTTGATGTGCTGCCGAAGGTTGGGAGAGAGCTATTCCAGGGAGAAATTAAAGCAGCCCAGCAAGGCTTCACTACTCCAGACTGTCACCATTTTAAATAAGCATTAGCATCAGACTTAACCTTCCCCTATGAAACATCTCACTTTTTTTTTCCCCAGCTCTTTTTTTTTTTTTTTTTTGCAATACGTATAAAGGCAAAGACACTTTCATCTTTTTATATACATTTCTATATTCCCTTGATTAAGTTTGAAAAGCGTGTACTGGACCTGAGACGCGTCTGAGGCTGTCTATTGGACCTTGGGTTGCAGTTCATAAAAAGAAATAGAAACTGAGTGAGGATTAGTTTGCAACAGTCAAATGGCATGTGTTGGATTTTCTCTCTAAGACTGCTCTAAAAGTAACCCGTCCTTGTGCTAAAAAGTTGAGTGGGGACTTATTTTAGCCTGGTTTCATCATTAATTCCCCCCAATGTAAATGAAGAAGAGCAAATATTTCATTGTAGACTCTCTTACTAAAAAACCTAGGTTATTTCTATACCTTTATGTCCACCGGCTGGTTGGTTTTTTTGTTGTTGTTTTGTGCATAATAGTCAAAAATAGTTATATAGCAATTACAGTAACAATTAGCAGACTTATCTCTGGTTTTGCACAGTGGTGAGATTACAAGGTGACTGTAAACTGTTGAATTAAAATCTCTTATGATTGCTTTATTAATTAAACTATATGGTCCTTTTGTACCATTTTCTTTTTCTCTCATAAATGTGTATAAACATACAAAAAGCTTCTAAAATTAAAGAATTTCATGATAATAAAGCAAAACTGAGGATCACTGCATATTTTCAAGTATTTCAATATCCATTGGACAGCATTGCATGCTAGAGAGCGAAGACACATTATAATAGCAATAATTTTTCTGGCTTTTAATTTTCCCTTTTTTTTTTTCTCTTTATATCTGGCTTTCTTGGCTTTCAATGAAACAAAAACAAATTTGCAAAACGCTGAGCTCTCTTTCTGGATGCTCAGTACTCTGAGCTTCTACTCCAAACAGTTTGAGTTGGGATACTCAGCTGCAAAGAAAAGATGCATCTTGCAAAATTGAGTCTGTCAGAGATAGACTATTGCATAGCATGCCTGTATTCTTTAGAAGGAATGTGATATGCATCAAATCCGGACTTAATGGCAGTAGAAATGGAACCAATCACAGTACAGGCAGTAATCTGTCTGTACAAGTTAATAGGGTTTATTGTCTACTAAAGCAATTAGTCTGTTATCCACATAAAAGAAAGGTAAGAATCCAGTTTAATAGGAGAATTTGAATAGTTTGCTGTTGTAATCTATTAAAAAAAGTGGAAATATCAAATCTCTTTGTAAAGCTTGTGGTAAATTCTTTTTTTTTTTTTTTTTATTTTAACAGATGTTAAGAATAAATTAATTGAGGCTTTATGAGGGAACCCTCTTTGACTGGGTTTGGCACACTTTTTCATAGTTGCATAGTACCCTGAAGTCCATAAAATCTAAATACCTTCTGTGGTGGAGCAGCTTGTAGTGGATAAAAACAGAGGTGCATTCACACAAAGTATCTCTACATGCTGACAGGTGTTGCAGTAATGTCATACTGGGAACCTAGAGTTCACCACAGGAAAGACTGTGAGCATGCCCAAATTTATGACATGAAGGTTTGCATTCCAGTTGGCTAGAAATCCAAAGAGGAGGGAACTGTACGTTAAATCTGCTATAGCACTTCTTCCCCTGATTATTGCAGACATCAGAAGACTATATGTGTGCCTCAGAATCCATTTTTCGTAGCCAGCTGAGCAGGATCTTAGTATTCTTCCTAGTTTTCATGAGAATTCTTTCTACAGGATTAGACCCACCAAAAAGTTGCACTTATCTATCATTTCAGGCTTTATCTTGTTCAAATTAAACAAGCTGATACTGAACTATGTGAAAGTACACCTAGAATATACAGAATGCTCATACGAAAAATACTGTGTAAATGTGTCTCCAGTTACTGAAATAAATATAAAAATAGTTCATGGCGTTTCTATGTGCAGTTTACATTTGATGCATGTTAATTTCTGCAGGTTTTTTTTTTTTATTTTGTGCAGGTTTATTTTTCAGTGCTTAATTACTGTATCTGATTAAAAAAATGTTCCTTAAAACATAGGTCCTTTTTTTGTAATATTAAAGCAAAATAAGTGTAATGAAATGTAAAGTAATTAAATGATGGTTTAGTTACAGCAGGCAGTTTGCAAGCACTCCAAGTTAAAATTCTCAGAAGAAACATTGCTGTTCTTTCCTTGCACAGACTTAGTAATATGAGATAATGTTCCATATATAATAATAAAAAGTGTAGTAGAATTTTGCTTGCTGTTGGAGCTATGGATAAGGTTTTTCCTGGTACTATAATTCCTTGTCTTCTCCAGCAGCACAAAAGAAGCTCATCTTAAGCTCATCTTAAGTGGGTTAATAAAGAATCAGTTGGTATGGCAATATATTAGGAAGATGAAGATATTTTGATGTATGTTAACCATAATTCACAGGCAGTGTAATTGTTCTTTGGGGACATTAGAAATTGACGTAACGTAGAATAGCCCTGAATCTATTCTAAATTCCAACAGCAAGCAAACTGACTTCCAGGAGTCACTAGTGCTCCAGACCCAACACTGCCCAGTATGTGGCAGCTGTAGAATTCTGAGTTTCTTGAGGATTATGCTTCTCTTTTACAAACTGTAATACAGAACATTTGGGGATGGTGAGGATGTTGTAGATATATAGTATCTTATCATTTTATAAATCCATATATTTCTTTTTGCTTATAAAAGTAAAGTTTAAAGTTGTTGCTAATAATTCAGGTGTTGAAATTACTCCAATTATATTCCCAAATGTAAGGATTAATGAAACAGCTTTTATATATGAAATTAACCACAAAGTATTACTGGTTTATGATCAGTCTTATACAGGAAGAGATACTAGGGACAGAAACTTAAAAAAATTAAGCTCCATAGTAGAAAAAACGTTGTCTTCTAATTACTTTTCTAGATCTTATATCATATACCTTCTGCACTGAATAAATCAAATGTGAACTGTTAAAATCCAAGATGCTTGCACATATCTTCTGTATGACATTGAGTTCATATCCATAAAAAGAGGAACATAAACATATCTTTCTACCTGTCATTTGGTAGGAAATGGGTAATGTTTAACAAAACTCAGTATTTACACTTTCCTTAAGACCAATTATAGTGCCTTCAGTCATTATAATGTTAAGGATTTTCATCATGGTACATTTGGGTCTTTAGACATTTTTTATTGCATTGCACTTTTGAATGAATATATTGGTATGCAAATGCTGAAAAAAAAAAGACTCTGAGGATTTTATGATGGCTTTATTCTTGGGAAAGAACACATCACATACTTGTGGACACCATATGCTTTTTATTCTTCAAGCTATTCCTCAGTTTTTTGGTTTTGCTGAGTCCTAAAATTTGATTGAGTCACTTGTCCTTAGTGCAAGAGAAACACTAATACACATAAGGATGAAATAAGCACCAGAAGATGCAATTTTAGAATGTAGAAGAATGTGAGTTTCTTCTAGACCTTTCAGATAACTGGATGGTCAGCACACTCTCCCAGAACCCAGGAAGTCTTGATTCACTTCTTTCCTACCTTTGAAGGGAGAAGGTTGCCTTCCATGGTGGCAAAATATGACCAGCACACAATGCTTGCAGAAACATGGCAAGAGTCAGGGAGCTTCTCTTTCCATTGCTTAATCAGTCGTACGTGCACAGGAGCTTGCCAGGAGCTGCTGGCCACTGCCTTTCCTTGGGGCAGCACACAGCTGGGGCAACGGATGCAGCTCACTTGGGCACTGTCCATCCTGGACCAGTGAAGAGCACTTACCCAGCTGTGAGCTGCTCATTGAGAGCAGGGAGGTGAGGTGAGTGAGTCTGAGTGCCTATCCCAAATTCTCGCCTTAGGCAATGGAGCACTTGTTTGTTTTTCATGCTGGTGACTGAATCTAGCCCTACAACTCTTTTTCAGCTAGGACTCTCACAAATTCTGTCAAATCCACCCATATTTCAGTTTTAATAAAACTGCAATTTTCTGTCAAGTAACTATTTAATGAAAAGCTTTGGTATAGCTTTGTACAGCTTTGGTTTCAAGTTAGAAGTATTTATCATCACTGTCTTCTCCCTGGATTTATGACCATTACAAATCCTTTCTTTCCATTGCTTTACTTTTACTATGGAGGTCCAGAATGAACCATTTGACAGAAAAGCAAGCCCTCCATTTTTAATCCTGAAAAAAATGTTCTACGTTCTTCCTGAGATCATATCCATTTTATGGCTTCTTTGTCTTGTCCACTCAACTGAAAATGCAATTTGTGCAGTTCTAATTGAAAAAATTTGATTGCATTTCACTGAATGTGGTGCTGTGGCAGAATTGCTCAGAGCAGTTTAAGTACTGAGATCACCACCAGCCTGTTTGCATTAATCCCTAAGCATGAGATGTAGAGTGAGAACGGAAACAGCAGTTCTGTTAAGATTTCTCACTAGATTTGAGTCTGACATCCTGTTGTTGCCAAAGTCAACACAAAATCATCTTAAACCTTGTGAGGCAACAGGCACAATCTAATTCAATCCTGTCACTAACCAGAACTAATTGAACTTTTCTACTTTGGATTTTGCCCCAGTATTTGTTTCCTCAACCTCTGTGTTTTGAGTTGGGCTGTGCTGTAATAGGGCTTTCTATGGCATCTTTTCCTTCTGCTTCTCCACATGTGTTGCAGCCCTAGCCTGCACCATCAGCTTTATTCCCACTTTTAGAATCCTTAAATCAGCTGAAACTTCTGCTTTGAACAGTAATTGTTGGAATTCAGTTTGAGAGTAAAACCTAAAAAAGGCCTCTTGCCTACCTTTTCTAAGGTGGTAATGTCTAAATCTGCTACCTCTTCCTGATGCTATTCTTACCAAGGACTTCAACCTATAGCCAGAATTCCAAGAGTTACCTAAATTGATGATCTGTTTGCACATTACACAGAAAGGAGACCACACAAAAGCATGCAGATGTGTAACACCCATAAAATGAATGATAAAAAAATATTATTCAGAATTCTGTTTTCTCAAAGGTAATATTTTCCCATGTCAGTAGCAATTATCCTTGCCTTTAAAATTATGCATCGGTGTTTCACAAAAGCAGAGGAGTTAGATAATGCATTTAGAATACCTAAAATATTCTCTTTGGATTATTTTGATCCACTTGTTAACGTTTAGCAGCAGTGCTTCCATATCTAGGAGCAGGTTTGTTTTGTTGTTTTTTTTTTTTTTTTAACTCTACTGCCACTGCTTCTCAAGAAATCCCCACATCCTTTCTGTTACTTTCCTCGAACACAATATCATAAGATGTAAAAGCATTTTACCAATGGAAACAGGAAAATGGCCTGAAAATGGGCCAACTTCAAATAATTTTTCAGATGACTGAAAATGAATGTGGGAATAAGAGCATCAGTTACTGTCAGCTGAGTGGGCATTGTTTTAATGGATACTGAAGCAGTATGCTGACCAGAGAAATCAAATTTAGAAAAGGTTGGGGTGAACAGAACCTCATGTTTCAAGAAAAGGGGCCTCTTGAAAGCTTAAGAAAACATTAGAAGTAGAAGTATAAGCTGAGAAAATTTGGCAAGGAAGTAAAGGCCAAAACCACAAAAATAATATCTCCATTTTTTGGATCCCTGAAGAGGAGGGGAAAAATGAAACAGGAGTGCCAAGATTTATTTTAAAAAAAAAGTTCTAAAAAATATTTTTAAAACTGATGTGAATGGAAAAATTATAATGTCACGTAATACTCAGCTCATCCTGCAGAGCATCGTATCACAAGAGCTACTTGGAGGAAAGCTTTTCAGGCTTACAAATAAAGCAACATTTTACACAGAAGCATGTTATAAGGAAGGGGAAAGGAGACCTTAATGTAAAGAGAAACTGAGAACATTTTGCTAGACCAAAGTGTACAGAGAAAAGATGATAACACAGTATTTTTGTGGGACTTTAGAAGTGTTTAGTCTGGGTGTGACTATGGAAACTGAGGCAGACAGGGTGTTCTTAAAGTGGGTTAAATGTATACAAAAAAAGAAAATAGCAAGAAGTCAGTGAAACACTAGATATTAAATTAATTTGAATTGTCCCTCCTGTCTATTGATAGTCTTAGTTTTCCATTTCAGAAAAGCAAAATACAAGGTGTTTCATTACTTAAACTTACCTGATTTTAAAATTTCTTAATAAATGTTTTTTTTATACATTTACATTATTTGCTTTGATAGAATGTATTTTTTTTATACATTTACATTATTTGCTTTGATAGAATGTATTTTTTTTATACATTTACATATTTTGACATAATATATCCCTTGTTACAGTGTATGCATATCTTTCCTGCTAAATCTGAAAGTTGATTGTATTCTGTGCTTCATAAAACATTTTGAAATTATATACTGCTTACTCAATATGGTATTTCATACACTCTGAGAGTCTGGTTCCATGCCATTAATGTCTGTCATTTCAATCTGTATTTAGAATACATGAAGCAATCATGCAGTCTGCCATGTACTTGTAGTGACCTCCATGTTGTTAGATGGTTCTGGAGAAGAAAGTTTGCTGTATGTGCATGGGAGCCATTTTTTTTTAACCTATGAAGATCTGCATTCAGAATTTCACATTTTCCTTGAAGCAAATGGAGATACTAGTAAACACTTGCAAAAGGGAAATCCAAATCCCTGACAGGAGAGAATGATTTTCAGTAATTGTTTTCATGTGTTTGTAACCTCTGAAAGTGTACAATGATGCTGAACTATTTTATGAATATCTGTTTTGTAACTGGGTCAGGTGCTTAAGCACACTTTTGTAGCTTGCTTTAGACAGCTCTATTCACTGTGATTTGTTTTTGTGAAGTACTCCATGTTTTATTGGCAGGCATCTTCTCTTTAAGTGCTAAGGTTGCAGTACCTGAAGCATCCCGTAAGACACTGATGTAGAGAGTGTACTAGATAAATTCCATGAATTGTATGATTATCAGGCTGTTATGAAATGGTTAATATGAAATCAACTGCTGCTTTGTGACTGAAGCATATAATTGCTTGCTATTTCAAATATAAATATGAAAGGTAGTAGCTTTTCCCACAATTAAATTTTTTTTTCTGCCCTTCCTTTTTTTTTTTTTCTCTTTCTGCCTATTCATATACAAAAGAGATGAGGTAGCAACAAATTTAGATCTTAGCTTTTTCATTATAGGCCTCTTAGCTAACTTTATACAGAAAGCAGGAGATACAGTTTCACCAGACAATAGTGATGCGAAAGATCCAAGCAGAACCTTTTGGATAGTTCTTACCATCACAACTGTGTTTGGTTACTTTTCAGGAGAGTAGTGTGAGGCTAACAGAAATATATCTTTTTTTTTAAAGTTTACATCAGAATTTCATTGTAAAAAACACTTTCTCAACCTTAGGGAATATTAAATATTCATTTGACAAGGATGGATGAGGCAGCTTCAGAGAGTTTGTCTTCTCTCCTTGGCAACTGCAGTCACAGAAAAGTCTGTCATGAGAAACTGTATGCAAGCTCCTGACCTGGAAACCTGGAATACCAAGGCTATTTTACCTTTGTTCATTTTGGAAACATCAATGGGAGGACTGCAGTGTAACTGAAATGAATCAAGATTTCTTCTTCCAGTCTTTTGTTCAAGGTTGGGACACATGAGGTAGACTCATAGTTGGCTCTTGCAGGTAATCTGTCTTCCAAAAGTTGATGACGGTGAATAAAGAATGTAATACAAACAAAACTCCTATTCAGACTAAAGGACCACTATATATGGGGATGACAAGTGCTTATTTTGTATTGGAAGAAACAGAACTTTGCAAGCTTAGTTTAAAAAAAAAAGACGAACAAGGTACAGTGTATAGTCAGTGCATAAATAAAACAAAAATGTAGCTGTAATTGCCAATGTTGAGGAAGACATGCTGGATTTGGTGAAAATTGAAGCACTGAACACATAATTCAGGAAACTTAAAGCACTGGAAAATAGAGAGACTTAAAACAATTTTTAGGGCTGATGGACTGCTGGAGGGGTAGATTGTGGATATACAATACAGTGCTTTTAAGCATATGTCTCCAAACCTTTGAATCAAATGAAAAGACAAAGGGTTGCTTTGGGTTGGGCTACAAGGACTCAGTAGCATCCCACTAGACCTTATTCTGTCAAGAGAAATCTGCTCAAATGCAGAGTAAATATTTTCTGCAACATAAAAGATTGAAGTTAAAGAAGTAAGAGGTGTAAACTTAGAAGAAAGAAAAAGGATAAATTCATAGAAGTTTCTTGCATCTCTAGAGGAAAAACAAAATGAAGTAAGTACCACACAGCAAAGACAATAGCCCGCGTTGCCAGGTAACAGAGCCATCTAATAGATAGATGGGATTTTGATGTCTAAACTAAGGACATACCAGAGATCTTTTCTTTAACGTTCAAACTAAAATAGCAGTGTCCAGGACAAAGATAGTAAGAGCTACGCTTAAGGACTGGATAAAACTGTCTTTATAAAATGAAAAAGTATCTTCGGTACCAAAATTCAGTATTCTTGAAGCCCTTCTGGTCATTGATAAAGGAAAAAAATGCATTTAATTTCAGGAAATGGACATTTTATTCAGAAAGGATCTGAAGATCATTTTCAGACTTTGAAAAAAATAAACTACAGGAACTTTGAGATGTATCTGTGGAATGCAACAAAAAATTAACCCGTTCTACCATACATGAGTACAAGGCAACCATGTCCCTTACTGCTCTTGTTGTTAGACATATTAGTACAAAAGCTAAAGAATAATGAAGGAAATCAGGGAGTAAGTGCTTTGGAAATAATAAAAAAAACCCAAAACCCAACAACAAAGTTACATTACATGTTAGTGGATGTATGCATTTTGCACTAGATCTAAACAAATCTTGGCAAATGATACAAGTATCAATTGATACTTTCATTGAGGAATCGAGTTAGAATTAAAATACCCTGAAACAGAAACGTGGTTCCAAAAGACAAATGATGAATTCCCATTGAAAACAGTAGATTAAATTCACATACGTAGGTATTAATGAATCACCAAAAAGTGCTATTTTGTTAAAAAGAAAGAAAATATTGAGCAATAAGCAACAACTCTTTGCAACAGGTTGGAGAAGTGAATATTCTTACCATAAAGTTAGCAACTAAGAATAGATAGGACTTGTGCAGGCTGCTTTCCTTTATTTCTTTATAGCAACAGATTTTGTGATTATTTCAATTCCATAAACAACAATAAAAATAAAAGGACCAGAACATCCTTTTGCAGTGCTGTGTCTGGTGCTATGAGATACCAAAAAATGGTGTAAAGCAGCAAAAATAAGCCTTAATACTGAAGTGTTTCTCCTGTGAAGATAATCTTTCAGGGATTCTAGCGGAACAGAAACTAGTATTTCTGGTCTTCTAGTTAATGCCATACTTCAAAATTCCAGCTGTTAATTAACAATTAATTCATTATCAATAATTACTGAAGTAGCCTTATGATTAAAAATGTCTTGACTCTTAAATGAAAAAAAGGGAGAGATCTTGATTACACCAGAAATAAAATTAAAATAATGAAGCCTTCATATTTGATTCAAGAAAGAAAGCACTTCAGTAATGGTTCTGCTTCTCTTCTGTAGAGCATCTGAACATCCTAAATTGCCTTACTAATTTATATCTAAGTAAGAGTCACCAATAGGTATTTTTCTGTATTACAGAACCCTGTGATTTAGAGACTTCTCATTCCCACTATTCAGATAACAGCTTCATCTTACTGCAATGTGTCCTAACAAATTTTTATTCTTGGTCTATCATCTGGCCAGTGGACCAATTGCTATCTTTACAACATACCCATATTTCTGAGTAAATGAAAGGGTTTTACAAGGAGGAATAAGCTTTAAACCAAATAATTGCAGCTGATATTAAAAATGAAAAGTGGGCTATTCATGTGTAGACATGGCTGTTCACTGATTGGCTTTTATTTTATTAAAACCGGCTTATATATCCAGATCTATCTAGAATTCGGTGCTTAGTCATGATGTTTCAACCATTAAGACGCCTAGAACAAAAAGTCTTCAGTCTATTTTTAGGAGAAAAACTCATAAAGCTATTCAAAATAAGGAGCACTGATTTTAAATACGAACAACAGCAAAACATTGAATGGAGCACATGATAATTTTGGCTTCACATGATTAGGTAACATAATTTGAGTATCTTTTGGTAAAAAAAGTGGTTATTTCCATGTCTTTATAATGAAATGCACAATATATGCAGTCTGTAAAAATATAAAATAGCCAGGTCCTCGTTCATGTGATATGGGAAAGCAAAATGCTAAGAATCTTCCTGAAAGAAGAAAAAAAGTGTAAACTTTGAATCCTGTAAAAGGATTCAAATGCAAAAAATTTACTTTATTTTGGCTCTTAGAACAACTGCAAGAAAGAATCATGCAACAACGTCAGTACTTTCTACCTTAAACTTCAGATACCTAATACGGAAGGTTTAATGCATCACTTGAAAATAGTGTTAGATGAATGTTATGGAGGATGACAGAAATGTGTAGTATATCCTGGACAGGAAAACAGTACAACAGAGATACTGAAATAATTGAGATGATTTGATATCAACATGATAATCTGATATTTGTAGGACTAATAGACAGTTAAGTAGAGTGTAATTGAGGCCAATAATTGAATTATAGACTCCTTCCTTTCCTCTGATTTCCTATCCTTTCTGCTGCTTTACTGGAGCGCTATCTAAGTCTATCTATAAGTCACTAATTTCATAGTGAGGTGAATGTACCTCTGTGAAGTTACAATTGCTTTATACTTGAGTAAGAAAAGGACGAAGAAAAAGGCAACCAGTATATGGTCAGTATAGAATGTGCTTTTGTTGTTGTCTAACAACTAAGCTGTGTACCAAGACACTGTTAAATGTATTACTATGAATCATGTAAAAAGTTAGTACATAGGATACAGTCAGTATTAAACATTTTCCTTTAGGAAAAAGTAGGACAAGTGAAAACATTTTTGAAACAAAAAGTGAATTCCTGAAGGAAGTGTTTTGTCAAGGAACTAATTCTTTGGCAAATCTGCTGGCTGCTGTAGATCTGGTTAGAGCTATATACATTTTAAACTCCTCTCTCTAGGAGACTGTCCTCATGTTTTAAACTTGAATGTGTTCTTCCCTGTTTCCTCTCTGTATCTTAAGAACCTGTGTATTTACAAAAAAAAATATGTATCAGATAGCAGCAGAATACAGTCGAAGAAGGAGGGTACTGAACTGACTTCTCAGTCACTGTTCTTAGCCATCTGAATTTCACATACACGATACCAGCTGTATCCTAGCATCTGATCTCAATGAAAGACTGAGGGAAAATTTGGTTTATTTAGCTTATCAAAGAGAAAGCTAGGCAGTAACTGGATCACCATCTGTAATTATCAACACAAGGAAAGGTTATCCGATGTTAGAAGACTCTTTAATCTCAGAGACAAAGGTGTCATGAGTTCTAGTGGCTAGAAGCTGAAGTCAACAGAGTTCAAAGTGAAAATAAGGTGCAGATTTTTTACTATTGCAAGAATTTAGCATATGAGATAGCAATTCCACAGCTGGCCTGAATGAATGAAGTGACTGAGTGGAGAAAGCATATAGTCTCTTGTATGTGTCTGGGGGCCCTCCAGAGAAATCAAACCCCTTCTCCAAGGCTGTGTTTAGTTAGTGTGGAGAGCTGAGGTGAATGAAACAGTGCCATCAGCCACAATGTTGGTCTAAGTCTTGTCTGTGACAGAACCATGAAGAAAATACAGGGGGCTCACTGTGTTTCTCTCTCCATTTTCCATCAAGGATAGAGCTAACATTTCAATGCTCATCAACCGTCATATCTGAAATAAACTCATCATGATTATAAGAAAAAAGTTATGGAGAACAAATTAACAGAAATCCATGCAGCTCTTTTAACACAAAGTGTACAAACTTAAATTAGCTTTTTCGTATATGAAGACATGTTACTAACTTGAAGCTACATCAGTGAAAAAACTGAAGGAGTACAATTTCCATTACCTCAAGCATGAAGGATCGTTGACAGCAGTAACATATGGTCTCCCTAACATTTCCCTATTCAGAAGTTGGGGGAGGTCATGATTACGGAAAGCAAAGGCCTCAACTGAGCGAGTATAAAGCACTGCAAGCTGGTGTACCAGCAGTTTCTATGTGCCTAATGAAGAACAGAGAAATTAAATCTTTCCAGTCTGAAACCTTCTTTTTTGTATTTCCCTTTAGTGAAGGTGTTCATTGTGCTTGTTTCTCTAGGACTGCAACTCTCTTGGTAACTGCATCCTAGGGGAAGGCACAGCCTACAAAGCCTGGGAAATGCAGTTGGGTGTAGTGGGGGGATAGTCCTCATCCCAAACTCCTTGTAGAATGAAGTGTCAGTCTCAGCTATGGGCAGAGCCCACCTGAGAAGAGGTGGAGGACTGAAGGCAGCCTTCCAGTTGAAAAGGATTGGAAAAAGTGTTATTTTACAATGCTTGTTACTCCTGGAATGATAATTCACAAATGAGATAAGTTAATAAAGCTGATACCTTATTAAATTGTGTCCTTTTTTGTCTGTTTTCCTGAGCAGTGAAAGAAGAGTGAAAAAGACTATTTGGATATTAATATCTATTCTTAGACCAATACCTTCAACTAAGAAACTGGCAAATTGGAAAAGCAATGCTAACTTTTAATAATTTTATTTTAAAATATTTTCACATTAATTTTAAAATGCAAAAATATAGATTGTTACATTTTCTTCATGGTTTGGTGTATTTGGTGTGTTAGGTATACTTAACTTTAGAAAAATTATTGTGTCAATATACTGTTTTAGCTAATTTCTCTATTTATTAGTGGAACGGAGGGAGTTCTATTTTATGACCCTGAAAAGGACGTGAATAGCAAGTTATATTATTTTAGTTGTACTGTGGAAAAGATAGCCTCAGAAGTAAATCTGTTATCTGATACATAACTGATAACTGTGTCATGTATACTGTTGGAAGAAAATACAGCTAAGCATAATTGCAACTGTGTCCATTACCCTGTGGTTGCTTGTAGAGTTTGGGGGCTTTTGAGGAAAATATGTTGATGTGACTCAGAAGAAATAGATCTTAGGGGTATCAGGTTTTGGGACATACTTATATTCTTCTAACAGCTATACTTCATTGCATTTTTAGAAAACATTTAAGTTCATGTTTTCACTGATGGATTTTAAGTGTTTAAGAGATACAACTAACTGAACTTCATAGATGGGTAAAATTTACTATGTTCTGATGCAATATCTTAATGAAAAAATCCTGCTAATAACTGTCACTTTGACTTTCTTTAAAGGTCCTTGCCTATACAGAAGGCCTTCATGGAAAATGGATGTTCAGTGAGATTCGGGCTGTTTTTTCAAGACGGTATCTTCTCCAGAACACAGCTTTGGAAGTGTTTATGGCAAACAGAAGTATGTCTTTATTTTGTTGCATAAAAATATGCTAGCAGTTATTTTGCATGTTATCTGTTAATCTTAGAATTTAAACTCTGTTCTTCCTTTGATAAAATACTTATGTCTGTGTTCAATAATGCTTACTCTTGCATTTTGTATTAAAATCAATCACATAAATCAATCTCACTGCTTTTTGTGCAGCAGTGAGATTTATTTATAAAAAACAGATTATTACAATTGGTAAATTCTTCAAATATTTTATTGCAAATTTGCTTTTTCTGTGATGTTGCCTCTCTCTCCCATTTTCTGTAAATATTTTAGTGAAATACCTAAAAAGATATTTCCTTTTCTAATTATGAACGGAGTTAAAGTAAAAAGGACTAGGTCAATAAATGGATCCACTCAGTTTTCTGTGTGCTACTCTGATTCAGAGTTGAGTGGTTGGTAAGCTGTATTAGTAGTCTTCTGCTCTGAGGAGCTTTGATGTAAATTTTTGTTTCAACTGGAGAGGGAATGAAACAATTTCTGGTCCTCTGTGTTTTAAAACACCAGTTAGAAGACCAAATAACATGCCAACTACTGAACAGCTTCCCAGCCTGATAAGAGGCTATATGGGTTAATGGTAAGCTGCAGTTCCTCTGAAATATACCTCACTGAGCTCTTCTGCAAAATGGAAGAGTTAGTGCCAAAACATTGACCAGCTAATGTTACGTAGGTATGAAATATGCCAGGAGTTTCTGTTCTAACTTGGATCCCCGGGAGGATAAAAGTGGAACCGACTTCTGTTCCCAAATAAAAACTAAAGAGCATTTTAAAAATATATGCGGGTGGAGAAACATATTTCTGCAGATGGTTTACTAGTCCATATTTTCCCTTCTTCATTTAGCTTCTGTTATGTTTAATTTTCCTGACCAAGCAACAGTGAAAAAAGTTGTGTACAGCTTACCACGTGTTGGAGTAGGAACCAGCTATGGTTTGCCACAAGCCAGGTAATTGAATTAAAATAGTTTGTATATTTTGTGCCTGTTATATTACGCAAATGATATTTTTGAACACGTCAGTACTAAAACCTTATTCCTGTCATGAAAGTTTAGATTTTCTCTTTCTTAAAGTTAGTTTTATATACTATATGGCCTGTTATTATGAAATAGAAGTAAATTTTTTATAAAGTAGGGATTTTTTTAAATCATTACAGGAAATAAGTACCTTCCAATGAAGGACCAGAAAAAAACTTTTACTTTATGTCTTCAAAGTCTGGTTTTCAGTCAGGTTTTATAAATGTATAGACATGTGTTCATCCTTGTTGTGACTGTTATGCAGGACATGGAACCAAACTTGACTAGGTTTTGTGTTTGCTGAATGAAATTTTTTTTTCATATAGATGTATCTTCTCACTTGCCTTTTATATGAATGTGTGTGGGTTATACTTCATTGCTTATCAATATAGTGGCTATTCGCAATTTCCAAATTTCTTCCATTCATAAGTATAATGCAATATTCTTCTGTTTCCAAAATTAAGAGGGATATATATTTGGAAAAGAACAACTAAGGTCCAGTTTTAGAGATTTTCCCATACTATGGACAAGTACAGTTTTTGTTATCTCATCATCATCAATATCAAATCAGCCTATGATCAGAAATAAGGCTGGGAATTGTCAGATCCTATACTGTAAAAGTATTCATATTTCAGTGATGGGTAAGATAATCTTCATGTCTACTTCACTGAGTTGGGGGGAGGAAATTTCCTGCCTCCACTTCTTTTTATGTTTAGAAATGTCTGTTCAGACCTAAAATTGTTTTTGAGGGTGTGTCAGCAGAAGTTTGGTGAAAAATGTTTAGATTCAGGATTAATTTCTGGTCAAAATAAAAGAATAATAAATAAATATAAGGGAGTGAGGAAACAGAAGGAAATTAACAAAATGTGGTGCTTTGGGTTCAGATCTCCATTTGGCTTGACTTGGCCAAAAGCCAATGACTTGATCATCAGTGTAGTGTCTGGGATGTGTCTTTCTTTTTCTTTAAGTCATTTCCTACAATCTAAAACTTCATATCATCCTTGTTTTATCCCAGCGCAGAATGTGGAAATACTCAGAAGTGTCAAAGCATTTGTAGCATTGGAGAACTATTTCGTTCCCAGCTGAACATCATTCCCTGTCATGAGCTCAAGAGTCTCATGATGCCTAAGGCTTGATCTCCTGAATGTGCTGAAATTCTAAGGCAAACTGCCAAATTTCTCAAGTTTTCACTGAGATCAAGGGGAAGTTGGGGCATTTCTTTGGAAGGTGCATCTTGTTAATATCTGCATTGTTCTTCCAGATACTCAAATTAAAGGAATTGCTGTCTCTAAATAGAAAGTAATAGTATTCTTTTCTGAAATAAAAATGGCCACATGTTCTAGAACAAACAAAATGCAAATTTCTCAATCAGAATTTCATATCTACAGTGACATTTTTTACTTTTGAAATTCATATCCTTTGTGCATTATTCAGTGAATAATTGTCTGAAAAAGTTTGTTGATATATAATTATTTAGAAAAGTTTCAGCTTCACTATTATATGCAGTTATTTCCATACCTTTTTGATTAAAGTTCAATTTGAATCGAAAATGGGCTTGCTAGCCTTCAGAATAAATCTGGCATATTGTAGTGAAGTTGTTTTTCTTTCTTGTTTTTGCGTAATCACGGTATGATTTACGCATAATAAAGACCCTGTAATCATGGTTTTTCCTTTTTTTCTGTCTACATACCCTTATTGTCTTCAGTAGGATTGCAAGGGAGTAACTGAGGGAAAATCTGGCTCTATAACTGTTCTTTAGTTAATACTTTGTTGATGTTAGAATATAGTTTCCCTTCCTATGAATATGTTGCTCTGGAATGCTAATTTTTAAAATTATGCTTATTTGTATAATTAACATAAGGAGAAACTATGCTGAGTAACCAAAAGGAGCTGCTATGCTGAGTAAAATGTTACCCTGTTCTTATAAACCCTGTTTCTATTTTCCAGATTAAGCTGTGCTTAAAAAATATTTTAACAAAAGCAGATCTTTCTGATTGTTTTGCTTACGCTCTTTAGTTTTATTTTTGTAAGTAATATTTCCTCTCTGATACTACTCTGATAAACATTTCATCTAAAGTTAATTACTTTATCATGGAGAACTGTGTTTGTGATGGATACATTCTGAAGGAGTAAATTACTTTTAATGCAGTACATCGACTTTAAGTGCATTTCTGTTTTCATGGAGAAATCCTGTGATTTACAAAGATGGAAAGAAATAGAAGGAAAAAGCAATATTTATGATCTTCTAATGGCATAAAGGATTAGAAGCAGGTAAACTGGTATCTGTTAAGACTGTTACAGACCTGCTGTTCTGAGCAAGTCTTCAGTTTGCCTCTTTGCTGTCTTTCCCAACAGCTTGTCTAATACTTTGTTTGAACAAAGCTTCCAAGCCTGTGCTTAATGTTACAAAGAAATAATTACATCCTTAAAATTAGTGGAAGAATTTGGTCTGATTTGGTAATCAAATTTATCTGTCTTTGATAAATGCATTTTCACTGTTCTGAAACATGTTGCCTTGATTTTAGTTTCTTTATGACCTTGCGACATGATACAACTGGGCATACAGTACTGTGCCTTGTATTTGACTTATTTCTACAGCTCCATGTGATTCTACATAGGTAAAGTAATAGCCACATTTTTACAAGACTATTAACAGACCACTTTTTAGGGTTCTAACACCTCAGGTGTAATTTACTAATGCATTTTTATTGAGGGTAACATCACAGCTTAGAAACCAACTGTGAGCTGCCTGACAGTTTTGTAAGCATACAGAGATCAAAGAATTGGTAAAAGATCCAGTACCATACTTCACCGCCAAACATGTGCCTAGCACCATCCACTGAAATTCTGTGGGGTATTAATGCATTAAATAAAACAATGGCTCCAGTTATTAAAGCTAAAGCAAATGATGAAGTTTTTGCTGAAAGAAAACGTATTTTGGCTGGTATGGTAACTATATTCAATGTCAGCTCAGCTCTGCCACTTATTCCACATCAGTAGCTTGGTGATGGATTTTCAGATCTCAGTATAGCTGGTTGCAGAGGTTGGATTTTGGGAAGGGAGAGGGATATAAAAACTAAGATTTGATGTCATCAAAGCATAAAACCCCTTTTAGAGCTTTGATTAAAGGTGAATATTGATGAGTCTCTTGTCAGAAGCTGGTGACTTTCCCAAGCCTTTTTTTTTTCTGAGCAGGAGCAGCACAACACAAAACATCAAACAGGTGCTACATTTTTGACAAGATACTTAAAGATTCTTTGTATGAAATTGTATTGTACTAACAAAATTAAAAGTGATTGTGAAAGTGGGTGGATCATGCTCCACGTATGGGATATATAAAATCCCTTCTTTCAACAAAATGCCATGAAGAGTTTTCTAAACATATTTAAAGCATATAAAACTTGAAAAATTGAATCATCAGAGGGTTTTCTGCAGTTTCCATTTTGAGTAGGTGTTTCACAGCTCTTTAGAAGCAAAGGAAGTACATTCATTTGTGCTTCTTCATATTGTTGATGGCATATCGAAGGAGAGAAATGGTTTGATCAAAGTTGGATGGATTTAGCAAAACACAAAACAGTGGGTCTTCCTGTGTTAACTGAAACAAGCAAGTGTGGAACCAATTTATTGTGCATAATTTTTTCCAGTCTCTGCTGAAATAACTGTGAATCTTTCAAACACCTTAGATATAGAGTAAGTAAGGAGCTTTTTGGGCATATTTTGATTTTCTGTAGAGTTTGCTCAAATCAGGCGTTCAAATGCAAAGTCCAGCACTTGACAGTTTATAGATTTTTGAGACTCCCTGGGAGATTGTGGGTAAAGTCTAAAAGCAGCTACTAAGCTGTACTGATGCATAAATGTTGTTTTGTCATGGGAGAAACAGAAAGTCTGTGACAGAAATGCATTGTAAATTTAATGATCTCTTTAGTATTTTTATTTTCTGTATTTATTAATTTGTATGTCGCATTAGTCATAGTTTATTGGGAACAATACATCTTTGAGAGTTCCACTGTAAAAGTAATTGTTATCCTATGAAATGCATTATAAAGTATGATTGCATTCAGATAATTTTTTAGATAAATTGTTCGGAAGAAGCATAACAGAAACAACTTACAAAATTTTTGTAACGTCTCCTGTGTACTAGTAATGTACATCCTGGAGTCTACTGTAAAAGCCAAGCTGACAAGACCTTAGGTACTGCTATTTTGGATAAATACAAGTGTACCTACACTTGCACGGTCATTTTTGTATGCTCAGTTTGTAAGCCTAAGTATGGCAGACATTGAAAACCTACACATTGGCAATTTAGATGTATAATTATGGTAACTATACACTCCAGTTGCATACCAATAATCATCCTTTCTCCGGAAACACAGTTTAGTGTATGTGTAGGAGTATGTACATATATCTTTAGAAGTAGATGGTCCACATTTTTATAACCACTGCCCAATTTGACACCCTGAATATGATTCTCTTTTAAGACAATACTCAGCATTCAGCATCTGGAAATAGTACACAGTGTGTTTAGTGTACAGCTAAAAGCTGAAGCATTGGGTGTCCCTATTTACTCTTGACAAGGTGTACAAATACTAGATATATTCTTTATATTCATGAATAGGCTACACATTAGGGATCCTCTGTTTTTTGACAGGTATAAGCATTTTCTCTATTTTGATCCATTTATAAGATTTACATTTCTGTAAATAAAAGTATCTGAGGAGATGAACTTTTTCTCCTTCCAAAGATTTTCCTTGTCTTTTTTTCAGCAAGGACTATTTTCTCTAGAAATGAGCTGTGAAAGTGGGGTTATTTCTGCTTGTTAGAGATTTTTTTTTCTTTAATGCATTAGTCTAGACTGAATCTAGTCCCCTGTATTTTACCAGCCAGGGACAGTATATACTATGGATAATTTAGAACTTGGTGCATGGTGTTTGATTATTGTGATGTCAAATTGAATATAGAAGAGCTGAAATTCTCTGCTTTTCTCTTCTTTGGCACAAGTTTTAGAAAATGTGTGGAAATCGAGTATCTTAGAAGCTTCTACTCCTCTTCCAAATTTCAATGAAATGCAATTCAGAAGTTATTATGGAGAGACAGGCAGATGGACATGTGAGCAGATAACTGAATAAACCTTGTTTTTTTCAGAAACCAGTCTATAAATAGAAATCTTGAAGCTTACTGGGATATAGGAAAGGATCATGAGTTGCTGACCATGTGGGAGGTGCACAAATCATGGAATAAATATCTACAACCCATGAGCTGGAAATATATGGCACTTTAATCTATCACTCACTCACCTTAATGAACTTATCTCAATGTATCCTTTTGAAACAGGGAAATGGTATTCCTCTTTTATTCCTGCTGGACAGACCAGGCACCAGGAGGTCTGCCGTTCCTTTTACGTCCAGTCTTTTAACCAGATTCAGAATGAAATAAAACACAAAATATATTATTTTGAATTATTACAGTGCTGTAGTACTGGTAAAATGAAATGCGGATCTTAATTTTAGTCATTTCTCAAATAAGGGTAATAGTGTCTTCTTGACTTCATTAAACGAAATAAAAAAGCCTCTGAGAGAATCTGAAATTAATCACACTAATAACATTGCCCTACATCTTAACATTTAATGAGGCTCTTAAAAAAGTCATTCTTTAAATGTGTTTCCTAGGAGAATTTCTCTGGCCACTCCCCGACAGCTTTATAAATCATCCAACATGACTCAGCGCTGGCAGAGACGGGAGATATCTAACTTTGAATATTTGATGTTCCTCAACACTATAGCAGGTAAGACTTCTAACTCTTTAATCCTTCATAATATGTTTATGTTTGTCAAAGTCTTAAGCACCGTGATTTGATAGAATACATTTATCCCTCTAGGATTCAGCTACAGCTTTATGATAGATTCTGAAACACACACATTAAATTTTATCAGAAAATGCACAACCTATCACTGAGACTTTAGTTAGATTCATGTATTGTTGTGGAGGCTGTTCCTTACTCCCTTTCTGCCATTTCCTCTGCTGACAGCTTTGTCTGAAGCTTTATTAGAGTCAACAAACCATTGCCAGAGTGTCTGGAAATAATAATGGGAAAATGTAATTTCGCTACTTCATCATTCTCAGCAACAGCAACTAGACAGCAGAATAACAACAGTATTCTGCCTAGTACAGATGTCACCTGGATTGTGGTATGATTAGATTACAGCATCTTTTCTCGTTTAGTTCTTTGAGCTGAAATATAATATCAGATTAGGTATTTAAAATGAGAAATAACTGCCATAGACATCCATTCATTATTGGCAAAAGACGAGCTTTTCTGGCATTTGTCAGTAATTAAACATGCACAATAGCATTTTTCCTTTAACCTTCCCCTTTTAGTGTTAACTCCTGTGGTAATTTTAAATATAAGAACCTGCAGTTTTCTACATGATATACAAAGATTTCCTGAAGGTTGTCCATTATGATGATTCCTGCCTGTAGCACACGTGCTGCTTATGAACCTGCCTGTGGAGAGACTTGCTCAGACATTTCACTCCAGTGAGCTTTAATTTGAAACTCAAATTAAATTCCACCAGGCAAGATTTTGTACTCCAGTGTTTCAACTCTCACCTTTACTTGGTCCTAACTTTTATGCTTGATGTTATCCTCAGGCCAGACATGAGACAAATGTATGTGCAAAACCCAAAGGCAGCACCTGTAAGTGCCTGTTACGCTGGCCAGTCTGAGGGCAGTCACTGTGTTCTTCCCAGTACGGCAGCAGCAGAATTCAGGAGCTGTCAAACCGACTTACTTTGAACCTTTAGGCTTTTGCATCTGTGCTTGTATGGTAGTCATCTTCCGGGCATCCAGTCTTACAGACGTTAATAAATGTGTCATCAAATTATCCCAGTGTGATACAGAAGTGCTACCACTGAACAGTTGGAAATCTGAGGGCATGTTTACCTTGTGCAGTGGAGCAATAAGCAGAGTCCCTGAAGCTACCGGAGACCTGGGCTGGAAAGTCCATATGGTGCAGTCCCATGCAGGCGCACCAGCTTGGTTCCTGAGCATTATAGCCACAGTCCTGCAGATTTCTGCCAAAGGAAGGAGTCCTGCTGAGCGTTTATTACCTCTGGCGCAGTGCCACAAGAATGCCGCTCTCCTGCTTCTGGACACTGGCCTGCCTCCAGCCGCTCTGCGTCTCTCGCACATCCGCTGCCCTTCTGGTGGTGAGGAAATGCAGACAGAGCTTTACAGGCTGCCTGACCGCCTCACCCAAACTTGGAGGGTTTAATGGAGAGCTGGGAAGTTAGCCTAGGTCCCATCAGTCCTTGTCCAATACATTATTGACAGAATAATTGTCCTTCACTTGTAATTTCCTTTTCATGTATTCGTTTCTTCTGTAAGCAGTGTGTCTAAACTCTTTAAATGAGAGTAGAAAAGAGCTGATACAATTTTTGATAAATTACTTTTAATTTTTAATCAGTTTAAAACTCCAAGGTCATTTATTTTTGGGTACATCACCAAAGCATCCAAACCTGGAAGACATCTTTATGTCTGAAGTCAATTAGGAATTGCAGTGACACTTACTCTAAAGTATCCATCAGTAAACAAGCTTCAGCCTGAAGGAATTCCTTCAGAGTATTTCAGAGGTCTCAAGAAAAATGCTTTTTGGCATGTTGTTTGATACTAGTGCTGCTAAGCAGCCTTTATAGCCAAACACCTGGGTGGCTGCATGAAGCAAGTTTCTTTTAATGTCACCTAGTGTCATTCACCTGCCTGACAGCATGGTGGCCTGCCATTTGCATTCCATGTACGACCTGCTATGCCCAAGGATTGGAGGATTGCTGACTCTATGCTATTTTTAATTTCTGTCTATGAGCAGAAAATATGTCTATTTTCTATTTGGAAAAGCTCAGAGCAGCTTGGTCAGTACCTTAGTAATGTCTCTCTCTGACTCAAAGCACTTAATTTCTGGCAGAATTTTTGGTATCAGTCTCTTACTGGTAAATCTCATTTGTTCGTGTAATCTCATTGGTGTTAATTGTATAAGCTCTTTTGCTCATTTTCACAGCATTATGTACCATCTTATGAAGTGTTTCAGCAGTGCATGATCAAATTCAAATTCAATTTTAGGTAAAGACCATATTGCCTACAAGAGAGGGAGGTAAATTTGAGTCTCGACAAGAAATTCAGTTTAACTCTTTGTCTCCATTTTGTATTGACTGACTTATTTTGTAAAGCCATTCTTTTTAATGATGCTTTGAGGTCACATGGATCAATAAATACATGTTTTCTGAAGGAGAGCCAATATGATTTTTAAAAGTTTTGGAAGTGACTGTATTGGTTAAATAAATATTAATACACACGCACACTCTTCTGCTGAGATGTGAGGAAGGTGTTGAGTAACATTTGAAGATCTCCTTGTCATAGAGAATATATCTTATTCTGATTTTTATTTCAAACCCATCTGCATTGCTTGGCTTTTGCTAATGGGACCTTACTGATATTTTCTGTTGTGTTTTCATTTTGCAAGAAGGGTAGCAGTCATCATGTTAGGTTGGGAAGAAAGTGTTACTGTACCATCTCATAAAAGATTTTGGAGGGACATCCAAAAGCAGCTGAGATTCTTGGGTGCTTTCTTTTTAAGCTGTACAATTGTGGTGCTATCAGCAAGAGTGCTGTCACATCTGACAGTGTTCCAGCAGGATTAGTGAAATAAAAGGTCCTACTGAGATCAGCTATGACTATTGCATGTTACAGTGGCCTTCAATGCAAAGGTCTTATAAGAAAGCATGTTTGCATTGCTGTACTATGTGTTTTTGATTTCTGCTTCACTTTTTTTAAGATTTTGAAGATTCATAGTCTCTATGAACATAGAAAAATACATTTCAGTTCCTAATGTTATTATAACATCTGCCTTCACTGGTGATCTCTCATAGAATCTCATGATGTTTTGTTTGAAAATTAGAATAAAATATACCCCTGATAGCTGAACTCCCTGCCAATGACACACACACCCCCAAAATGCTTTCTGAAAACAATGTAAGAGAATTAAAACTGGCTGAAACCCAACAGCCAATTCTACACATGAAAATAAACTTTTAATTCCACTTTGGAACCAGCTGTAAAATTTTCCAGTTTTTGACAGAAGCAATAATCCAAAGCATTTTTTTTGAAAGTCCACCTTTTTTGTAGTTCTAATAAAGTCTGCACTTCAGCTAGGAAGCTGACTTCCAAAAACTCATTAAGAACTTCGGGATATTGCAAAGAATCTCATCATAAAGTTGCTGGCAAGCCAGAAATCCATCCACAATGGAGTGCACATGAGCTTCACGTACAATGACAGTGGGGAAAGCTTCAAAATATAAGTATGTTAGAAAGCCTAAAAGTTCTTCCATCCCCAAGCTGCTTCCTGGCTTCATCATCGCATGGCGCTGTCCTGCCAGGGCCTGATATCTGGGAATCTGGGGGTTCAGGAGCTATGAGGCAGCCTGAATGACACCACTGCTTTTACAACTGTGCCTATATTTCTGTAAATCTTCTGTTGAAAGGTATTTCTCCAAAATATTTCCTTTACAACAAATAGTCATTTTCTGATGAAGTGCTAAAAAAATTAGTACCTCTACCAGACATACAGTTCTGGAAACAAAGTACCTCTACTACGTGTTGCCCTTGTATCAAAAACACTGAACTGATAACTGTCCATATACATCTGTGTTAAACAGAAGCAAATTCTTATACACACTGTAGACAGGACCGTTGGCAGTCAGAGGAAAATACATGATTTTCTATTTTGTACACAAATACAGAGCATAGAATATATTCATGATCTCTTTTGCCAAGTAAAGACAAGACATGTATTTTCTTTTCCTTCTTTCTTTGGAAATCCAGTTTCCAAGTAACTTTTTAATTATACTCTTTTGTAATGAGATCCCATAAGAAATAGTTCCGTAAAAGATACAATTTCTTTGCCAGTAATTGTTTGTGTAGGCAGTGCTGGCCTAGTTTTAGAATCATAGAACAGTTTGGGTTGGAAGGGAGCTTGAAAGGTCATCTAGTCCAATACCACTGCAATGAGAAAGGACATCTTCAAGTAGGTCAGGTTGTTCAGAGCCCCGTCCAACCTGACCTTGAATGTTTCCAGGGATGGGGCATCTTCCGCCTCTCTGGGCAACCTGTTCCAGTGTCTCACCACCCTCATTATAAAAAATATCCTACTTATATCTAGTCTAAATATACCCTCTTTAGTTTAAAACCATTAAACCTTGTCCTTTCGCAACAGGCCCTGTTAAAAAGTCTGTCCCAATCTTTCACATAAGCCCCCTTTAAGTACTGAAAGACTGCAATAAGGTCTCCCCCAAACCTTCTCTTCTCCAGGCTGAATAACCCCAACTTTCTCAGCCTATCCTCATAGAAGAGATGTTCCAGTGCTCTGATCATTTTTGCGGCCTTCCTCTGGACCCACTCCAGCAGGTCCGTGTCTTTCCTGTGCTGAGGACTCCAGAACTGGACACAGCACTCCAGGTGGGGTCTCATGAGAGCAGAGTAAATGGGCAGAATCACCTCCCTTGACCTGCTGGCCACCCTTCTTTTGATGCAGTCAGGATATGGTTGGCTTTCTGGGATGTGAACGCACATTGCCAGCTCACATCCAGCTTTTCATCCACTAGTACCCCAAGTCCTTCTCAGCAGGGTTGCTTTCAGTCCCTTCATCCCAACACCCATATTGATACCGAGAGTTGCCCTGACCCAGGTGCAGGACCCTCCACTTGGCCTTGTTGAGCCTCATGAGATTCACATGGACCCACTTCTCAAGCTTGTCCAGGTCCCTGAGGCATCCCTGATGGCATCCCGTCCCTCAGGCATATCAGCCACACCACTCAGCTTGGTGTCATCAGCAAACTTGCTGAGAGCGCACTCGATCCCACTGTCAATGTCGTTGATGAAGGTATTAAACAGTACTGGTCCTAATACAGACCCCTGAGGGATACCACTCGTCACTGATCCATCTGGACATTGAACCATTCACCGCTACCCTCTGGGTGCGACCATTCAACCAGTTCCTCATCCACTGAGCAGTCCGGGTGAGATTGACAGGTCAGTAGTTCTCAGGGTCCTCCACTTTACCCTTTTTAAAAATGAGTGCAACATTTCCTTTTTTTCCAGTAACCAGAGACTTCACCTGACTGCCATGAGTTTTCAAATATCATGGGGAGTGGCTTGGCAACTACGTCAGCCAATGCTCTCAGGACTCTGGGATACATCTTGCCATAGACTTCAGGTTCCTCCTGTGTTCACGAACCTGATCTTCTCTTACAGTGGGAGGGACTTTGCTCCACCAGTCCCTGTCTTGTGGTCCATGGACTCATGAGGTGTGTAGGGAGAGGTTGTCAGCGAAGACTGAGGCAAAAAGTTATTGAGTACCTCAGCCTTCTCCTTGCTCATTGTTATGAGTTTGCCAGTCTTGCTCATCACAGGCGGTACACTTTCTTTGACCTTCCCTTTCTGGCTGACATACATGTAGAAGCCCTTCTTACTGTTCTTTGCATTCCTTGCCAAGTTCATCTCCAATTGCACCTTGGCCTTCCTGACCCCATCTCTACGCAGCTGGGCAGTGTCCCTGTAGTCTTCCCAGGATACCTGTCCCTGCTTCCACTCCCTGTGCATCTCTTTCTTGCCCTTTAGTTTGACCAGCAGGTCTCAACTCAGCCATTTCAATCTTTTGCCCTCCTTTCCTAATTTCTTGCTCCTGGGGATCAAGAGCTTTTGTGCCGTGTGGAAAGCATCCTTAAACATCTGCCAGCTCTGTTCTGCTCCCTTGTCCTGGAGGGCAGTTTCCCAGGGAGTCCCATTGACTAATTCCTTGAACAGCTGGAATTTTGCTTTCCTAAAATTCAGGGTCCTGACTTTATTGTAGTAAAAGTAAAGCTTTAGACTATAACTGTTCATTGAAGCAGCATTGTCTTTTTTAACAATATCATAGTTTTTAGCTGATGAATAATATATGCATCAAAATTTTTAAATTTGTGTTACCATTTAGCTCTTAGTGGTTTATTAAGCATATCTGAGCCATAGCTTAGTCACTTAAGAACCATGGAGGTTTGGCACTTAAGAAATGTGGATTATCTGCTGGTAAATAAGTAATGCATAGTTCCTGTCGTTGTTTTTTCTTCTCTTCTGAATAAATTGAGGTCCACTAACACTTCGTACACTGTTTGCTAATTCTTCCTTTCTTCTTACAGTGGTATTTAATTAGTGTCTAGCCTTTTACAAAACAGTAAGAAATCACTCATGTTTTCTTGTGATTCTTTTCTGAAATTATTGAAGAAGAAGCAGCCTTGGAAGAGAGATGTTCAGAAGTGAGGCTTCTGACGCCAACTCATTTCTTTCATTTGTCACATGTAACTGGGTCCTTTCCCACAAGAAGTCCTTTGCGTGCTTGTTATTACTGTTAATTACACAGACTGGTTGGTCTCCATAGAGCAGAACCACTGAATTAAATATATGAATCGCTCTTTAAGTCTCTCCCTGGTTTGCCTATATATCTGTCCTGATAAGCATGGCCCCAGGCTATTCTATAAGTTCTTAATCAATGTTTGAAATACTGAAGTGTCCCCTTGGAAAAAATCCATTTTTCTATGACTCTTTTAAAAAAGTCTTTAGATCACCCTGTTACCACCTCTGAAGCACTACCTGGCTTCATTTTTAGTTTAACTGTTTCTGTTGTGATCTGTACTCATGACTTAATAAATGTCTACTTCGGCTACCATAGTTCTCTCTTTCTAGATCATTTCCTATCCAGGGATATATGATGACCATCACTTGTGCTGGCCTGAGGACTCATTGCAATTACAATTCAGAATCGCTCTCCGTTTTCAAAATTCTCTAAAGTCTTGTTTCAACCTGTTTCTCTGGCCCTCCAGCCAAGTATTTTCTCGCCTCCCTGTTCTGTTCCCAAGGTCTTCACCTCTTTCTTGCCCTCTTTTCTGAGTCAAGCATATTTCATCATGTTTACAGCTCTGGGTTTTTCTCCCAAAGGTAAACACTGCACTCTGCTACTTATCAATCAGTCTCAGTGTTATACTCTCTGTGCCCCTGGTTTTTGTCCTGGTTGTGTAGACATAAGCCTTCCTGGCCACCTTACCCCTCCTCCTACCTATTGCTTTCTCAGTGATCCTTTAGCTTTGAAGGCTTGGAAGCAGCTATGATTATACTAATTGTTCTTTCTTCAGGCGCATAGGAAAAGGCCATATTGCATGTGATCAGCATATATGTCAACTGAACTCTCTGGGTAATATAGGGAAGAAGTAATTTTTACTATTCTCAATTATAAGTTTATTGAAAAAATTACTTAAAAGTAATCCCACAGCAGCAAAAGGAATCAAGAGGAGTGGGGAAAAGAAGTAATTTTGTAATATGCTTCAGCGCCCACTATTTTAGTTAGAAGTCTAGTTTTCAAATATATTTTTCAGTATTTAACTGATTTCTGCTGTTTTTTTTTTCTTTTCTAAATTGCTGTATATTAAATGTGTGTTTGCATTTGTATTTATTGGACTTTTAGTTCTTTTAAATCCTACCTGCCACAGCTTTTAAAAGAAGTGGAGGATAATTATATCCATAAATTTTGTAAGTCATTTCTTGTAGTGGAAAGGGATTATTTTTAAAGGTTTGTGGAAGAAAATGATGTCTTCAGTCAGGTAATAAATTCAGACAAACTTCTTCCCCCTCCCTCTTTCTTTTGCCTGTTTAGCATTTTCCACTTTTTTACTCTGTGATGTACAAGCCTTCACTGGTTAATTATGTATATATTTAGCTACTGCATGTGTTGGGCTTATTATTGTCATCTAATTAGATGTAACTCGAACTACTTGCTTCTAGAAAAATCATTAAAAATTCTTTCCTAATGACCTAGAGATGACAAAATGTCTGTAAAGTGTGAAGAAGCAGACAAGCACAGGAACATCGCTCTTAAAGAGTGTTAATCCAGATGCTGCAATCATCTAATTAAACAATATTTTGCTGTCATTAACATTTTCACCAAGGAATTGCAGTTATAATTTCTTTGTCAGCTGTCTCTAGCTCACTTTACCTTCAAAACTAAAGTGCCATATAAAAACACTAAATTGGATGGTTTAATTAAAAAGTTTTTTTTAATGAAGAAACATATCCAGTATTTCTGAGATCTCATTTACTATGCCTCAGTTTTATTGTTCAAGTAGATTAGTGTCACAGGCTTGCGATATTTAATATTCAGCCTTTAATATTAATCTCTGTAAGCCTACTTGGGGGAAAATCTGAAGCTTCTGAGAAGGTATAGGGACTACCAATAGCAGTACAGGTTTATGTTTTATATTTATTTAGCTAAAGAAAAAAACAAATAATTCTTGCTGGAAGGACCAGACAATTGATGAGATGGCTAAATATATTCATCTGCTGACTTCACTCTGAAAATAATCATTGTGAAGCCAGAACTGATCAAGAAAGCATTCCTAATAAAGTTAAACCACTAATATTTATGCATGTTTAGAATTAGGGATTTGTAATCCCATTATAGGCCTAGATCACTGTCCTCCACTCAGATAAGCATAGATGTGTGGTCTTACCTCATTGTGTAGGTTTGGTCTCCTTTCACAATTTAAATGATGGTTCAGCTTCTCGAGTTATTTTTATTTGTTGATATTAAAAAGAAAATAGTTGCATTCAGAAAAATTGATTGTTAACTTTTTTACTAAACAAATCAATATCTATTCTTAGTAGCTAATCTCTTCATAAATAATTGTGTTATAAATATTGAAATAAGAGAAAAGTAAATTTATTTTTTTTTTCACAAGGGTATGGTCAAATACATAGTCACTAAACATACATTCATTGTAATTTATCATACCGAAACTGAGAGATAAGCTGCTTCAAATTATTTCTGATTGTGGGGTAAAAAAATGCACACAAGCATTACTGCAGTGTCTTGACATTGAGCTAATTCCACATGATAATTTGTTCATGTGTCCATACTGTAAGTAACCTATCAAAACCACACAGCAAAAGAGAAGTCATAAACAGCAGCTAAGATTGGGATTGCTTTTTTCTTGCTCTATTCACATATTTATGATTTTCCCATGTGGAACAGGAACAAAATGTCAAAATCTTGCTGGCTGAATATTGAAATGAAAAAGAAATTAATTTCAAAATTAAATAATCTCAATATGGAAAATCTCAATTTTGAAATAAAAAGTAATTTTGGATAACCCTAAATTTCCTTTCAAAATTTTGCAAAAGAATGTTCTTACCTTTCCAAATGTTTCTATAAAGTGTTTTCAATTGAAGGTTTTTATTACTGTGGGCTCTTTTCTATAAAACTTTTTGATTCTAAAGAATCATCATTTTTGCTTATGTTTTGTAATAGACTACAGT